>OU383795.1:6819328-6970521 GCA_910950805.1 Acrocephalus scirpaceus scirpaceus | reverse complement strand
TCAGACATTCATTTCAAAGACAACAGTGGAAGTATGTGAACTCTTTTTTTCTGTGTCGATGGCAAAAAGGGTAGTAGTCACTCTAGTATTCATAGAGTCATAGACTATCTCAAGTTGGAAGGGATCCATAATGATCAGCAAGTCCAAGTCCATACTCCCTGCAGGACTACCTAAAAGTAAATCATGTGACTAAGGGTATCACCCATATTGTCCTTGAAGTGATAGGCTTGGTGCCGTGACTGCTTCCTCAGGGATGCTGTTCCAGTGACTGACCACTCTCTCAGTTAAGAATCTTTTCTTAATGTCCAGTCTGAACTACCTGCGACACAGCTTCATTCCATTTTCTCATGTCTTATTGCTAGTCACCAGAGAGAAGGCATCAGCATCTCACTGCCCCCCTTGAGAAAGTTGTAGGCTATGATGAGCTCACCCCTCAGCCTTTTTTTTTAAGCTGAACATCCCAAGTGACCTCAGGTGCTCTTGCCCTAGAGGTCTTTTAATGTCTTGGTTACCCTCCTCTGGACATACTCTAATAGTTTGATGTCCTTTTTATATTGAGGCACCCAAAACTGCACACAGTACTTGAGGTGGGACCATACCAGTTCAGAGCAGAGCAGGACAATCACTTCCCTTGACTGGCTGGCAGTGCTCTGCCTCATGCACCGCAGGACGCGGTTGGCCCTCCTGGCTGCCAGGGCACTGCTGACTCATATTCAACTTGCCATCAACCAGGACCCCAGGTCCCTTTCTGTGGGACTGCTCTCCAGCCTTTTGTCTCCCAATTTGTATGTATAGCCAGGATTATCCCATCCCAGGTGCAGAATCCAGCACCTGCCCTTGTTAAATTTCATATGGTTGGTGATTGCCCAGCTCTCTAGTCTATCCAGATCACTCTGTAAGGCCTCTCCACCCTTGATGGAGTCCACAGCTCCTCCTATTTTATCATCAGCAAACTTTATGTGCATTCAATTCCTGTGTCCAGAAAATTTATAAAAACATTAAAGACCACTGGCCCAAAAATTAAGCCCTGGGGAACCTCACTGATGACTGGCGGCCAGCCTGATTTTACTATAACCCCATTTACTATGATCCTTTGAGCCTGGCCCATTAGCCAATTGCTCACCTAATGTATTATGGACTTTTCTAGCTGTGTGCTGGACATTTTATCCAGAAAGATACTGTGAGAGACAGTATCAAAATCTTTGCTAAAATCCAAAACCACCATGTCTACTGGCTTCCCCTAGTCAAAAAGATGAGTGTTGGAGTTGGAAAAGTGGGAGAGAAGAGGCAGGCAGCCATCCCTCCACAAAGAAAACATCTGTGCAATGGTAAAATTAATACATTTTCTTTAGGAATATCCATATCAAAAAGACAACTGAGAAATGCTAGAGTAGAAATCTGATTAGAAAGAATCTATTCAAGAAGTATGAATCATTTGCCTGGAGTAGATGATGGGAGCCTTTTTTGCATTTCCATTGATTATTTAATGTTAAAATGGAGAGACATCTTTCAGTAATATTGGTATATCTCTGTACAGAACCTTGAAATACATTCTACATCCATATTCTTTTATATACTATATGTAATAATTCTCTTTCAAATTGAGACCAATTAGGACTAAACTTCCAGCCTGAATATAGAGTATTTTAATTTGGAAACATATTAACAACTACCAACCTCTGGCTCACGCACACACGCACGCACACACTTTTTCTTTACTTATTCTTTAGACTGGTGTCTTCTGTTGGTACAGCATTTTTAAACACTCCTTTTATTTGTACTTGTTTTCATACTGCTTGACATAATTTTGTAAATCAGTCTTACAAGTTTCCTTAAAAAGCCTCAGCTTTTACTAAACTTTCTATTGCATCACTAAAAAGAATGCCAGCAACAATTGGCCTGTTCTGGTTCCCAAGTCACAACATGGTTGAACAATAAAAAATCTGTTGACTTAAGCATAATGAAAGAAAGAAATTTCAGGCTGCCATTATAATGCCATTTGTCTAACACTCACAACTTGGAATGTAAGCATTAATAAAAGAACAAAAAGGAGGGCAATTATGTCCTGATGTTGATGCCGCTGATGTTACCTCTGAAAGTTTTTTCTTCATTATATAGCTGCAATGAAAAAAGTCCATTTTCAGTATTTCAGAAATGTAACATTTCATGTCACAATGCATATATAAACAAATTCAGAATCCATCTGGAGCAGAAAAAAGTGTAATCTTTTGACTGGTTGTACACCAGTCATCATAAATTCACTTGAAAAAGATGACACATTTGTTTTGCAGTGTCATTTGCCTCTGATTACAATATGTTCACTTCAGGTATGACTGTTAAATCGGTATCAATTTGTTCTAATAAATACTTTTTTAAATTACCAGGAGCCATATATGGAGGGGGTAAATCCATTCATCAAGAGTAACAAACATCGCATGATCATGTTCCTAGATGAACTTGGGGTAAGTGGTTTAAAAAGAAAAATTACAAGCTGTATAGCAACGTTGTGAGTTAAAATTCTTTATAGTCCTTGTTAACTAGTTCAAAAATGCATCCACTTCCTCACAATTTTGAATGCTTGTTACTGAAATATTTTTCTTGTGCATGTTTAGGAAGTGCTGATTGCTGGCCTGTCGCACAGAATTAAAACAAATCAAATGTCCTGTTAGAAAGTACTGTTGTAGACATGGGATCTATTTGAGCTTCTCCCCAAGGATTAGGGCTTTCAGACAAAAATACCAATCTTCTAAAAAAATATTTTAAAATAAAGAAAAACTAATGTGTAATTTGTCATATGATTTTGACCTGAGATTGAAAAAATCGAAATTTTTAAAAATATTGTGTTTTATTTTAGTTATACATAACCAAATGTCTCACTGCATGAATTCTGGATATTTTAGTTTAAAAGAAAATAATAGTTGCAGTTCAATTTGAAATCATTACTATTTTGTGTATGATAGTTATAATTAGTTAGGAGCTCATGTATGTATATAAGTTTATGTTTAAACCAATAATTTTTTGGAAAAAAGAAGAAAGAAATATGCTTATCTTATTATTCCTGAATTCATCCATTAAAAGTGACCTAGAAAACATCTCAGACTATTTTGATAATCTGTAAGAATTACTGTTTTGAAGTGTGTCATTCAGATAGATTGCCATATGTCACCTTTTTATGGTTAAATGATAACTTCTGCATATTATGATACATCGTTGTTTTTCTTTAAATGGTAGATTATGCATGAGGACTTGGAAAATGGTTGGGGTTTAAAATAACTGATTATTCTGCTATTTTAATTACATTATTTTATTAGTGGATTTACTGACTTGATAGTTTGGGGATTTTTTGGTGCCCGTTTTTGCTGTTGCTATTGCCTGTTTTAAATTTCAAAAAACCAAATAAAACAACAAACATCTAATGGATGGATCCCCCTCATTTGGGGAGAAGATACGATATGAATCTCTTTTTCTCAGTATCTTTCTAGACAGCTCAGAGACAGCATAGCAGCATCAAACCCTCCTATTAGGACTAGGAATTGCTGTATATTCAGTAATCTCTCTTGTGTGGAATGTGTAACCATAATTTGTCTTCATAAAATAGATGATTGTGGAGAGAAAGAAATAATTTGTATTAGATAACATGAACAGAAGACTTAATTATGAAGAAAAACATGGTATTTGCTTGCAGTATCAAAACAACTGTTGGCGGGTGTGTAGATCTGTAATTTAATTTCTTTTATGCCTGGCTACTCACCATTCTAAGTCTGTTCTCATAATTTTTGTTAAAGAATGTTCCTGAGCTTCCAGACACTACAGATTACTCTAGAACTGACTTATCTCGTTATCTGGCAGCCTTGCATGAGATGTGTGTGGCTCATTCAGATGAACTTCGGACACTTAGCAATGAGCGAGGTGTAATGCAGGTAAACTACAATGATTAACAAAAATCACACATACAGATAGCATGTCTAGAGTTATTGTTTAACATCATGATTCCTTTGTAATTTTTTCTCTCCAGCAGTAGGAGTGATAAATATGTACATTTCACCAGGAGGTTGCTAGTTGTAAAGGTAAAGAAGCTCAAAAATATGAACTAAGCCTTTATACAACAAATCCAAAGATGTTTTAAAGCAGTGGGTTGGGGATTTTTTGGTTGGTTTTTTTGGTATTTTGTTTTGGTTTTCCTCTTTTGGGATTTTTGGGGGTTTGTTTTGCTTGATTTTAGTGGAGGTTTTTTTTTCCACAGAATCACAGAATTACTAGGTTGGAAGAGACCTTCAAGATCATCGAGTCCAACCCATGCCCTAACACCTCCACTAAACCATGGCACCAAGTGCCACATCCAGGGATGGTGACTCCACCACCTCCCTGGGCAGGCCATTCCAGTACTTTATCGCTCCTTCTGTGAAAAACTTTTTCCTAATATCCAACCTAGATTTCCCTTGGCACAGCTTAAGACTGTGTCCTCTCGTTCTGTCAGTTACTGCCTGGAGAGAGAGACCAACCCCCAGCTGACTACAACTACCTTTCAGGAAGTTGTAGAGAGTGATAAGGTCACCCCTGAGTCTCCTTTTCTTCAGGCTAAACAATCCCAGCTCCCTCAGCTGTTCCTCATAGGACTTGTGTTCCAAGCCCCTCACCAGCCTTGTTGCCCTCCTCTGGACCTGTTCAAGCATCTCAATGTCCTTCCTAAACTGAGGGGCCCAGAAATGGACACAGTACTCAAGGTGCAGCCTCACCAGCGCCGAGTACAGGGGAAGAATGGCCTTCCTGGTCCTGCTGGCCACACTATTCCTGATACAGGCCAGGATGCCGTTGACCTTCTTGGCCACCAGGGCACACTGCTGGCTCATGTTCAGTCAGCTGTCGACCAGAACCCCCAGGTCCCTTTCTGCCTGGGCACTGTCCAGCCACACCATCCCCAGCCTATAATGTTGCAGGGGTTATTGTGGCCAAAATGCAGGACTAGGCACTTAGACTTATTAAACATCATCTTATTGGACTCTGCCCATCTATCCAACCATTCCAGGTCTCTCTGCAGAGCCCTCCTACCTTCCAACAGATCGACACATGCTCCCAGCTTAGTGTCGTCTGCGAATTTACTAATGAAAGACTCAATACTCTCATGCATATCGTCAATAAAAATATTGAACAGACCCAGCCCCAGCACAGACCCCTGAGGGATACCACTGGTAACTGGCCACCAGCTGGATGCAGCACCTTTCACCACCACTCTCTGGGCCCAGCCATCCAGCCAGTTCTTAACCCAGCAAAGAGTGCTCCTGTCCAAGCCTTGGGCTGCCAGCTTTTCCAGGAGTATGTTGTGGGAGACAGTGTCAAAGGCTTTGCTGAAGTCCAAATAGACAACATCCACAGCCTTTCCTGCATCCACTAGGAGAGCCACCTTGTCATAAAAGGAGACCAGGTTGGTCAAACACAACCTACCCCTCCTGAACCCATGCTGGCTGGGTCTGATACCCTAGCCACCCTGTTGGTGCTGCATGATGACACTCAATATAAACTGCTCCATAACCTTACTGGGTACTGAGGTCAGGCTGACTGGCCTATAATTACCAGGATCCTCCTTCCCACCCTTTTTGTGAATGGGTGTCACATTGGCCAGCTTCCAGTCATCTGGAACCTCACCAGTGAGCCAGGACTGTTGGCAAATGATGGAGAGCGGCTTTGCAAGCTCATCTGTCAGTTCCCTCATCACCCTGAGATGGATCCCATCTGGTCCCATAGATTTATGAACATCCAAGCATCTCTGACTGCCTCCTCCTGGATAACAGGGGGAACATTCTGCTCCCTGACACCATCCACCAACCCAGGAGGACAGTTGTCCTGAGGACAAGCTGTCTTCCCACTAAAGATTGAGGCAAAGAAGGCGTTAAGCACTTCCGCCTTCTCATCTGCAATTACTAAGTTCCCTCCCGCATCTAATAAAGAACAAAGGTTGATCTTACCCTTCCTTTTGCCATTAATATGTTTGTAAAAACTTTTTTTATTATCCTTTACAGAAATTGTCAAATTAATTTCGAACTGAGCTTTAGCCTCTCTAATTTTTTTCCTACATGCCCTAGCAACCCCCTTAAATACTTCCTGAGAGACTTGACCCTCCTTCCAAAGATGATACATCCTCTTTTTATTTCTAAGTTCCTTTGAAACCTCGTCGCCCATCCAGGCTGGACGTTTGCCTCATCGACTCGTCTTTCAACACACAGGGACAGTCTGTTCCTGCATCCTCAAGATCTCTGTTTTGAAGCATGCCCACCTTTCCTGGATTCCTTATTTGAAGGGCTGCTTCCCAAGGATCTCTCTGAATAAGTCTCCTAAATAGGCCAAAGTCTGCCCTCTGGAAGTCCAGTGTGAATGTTTTATTGATGCTCCTCCTTATTTCACCAAATATCAAGGACCCTATAATTTCATGATCACTATGCCCCAAGTGGCCTCCAACCACCACACCTCCCACCAGCCCATCTCTATTTGCAAACAACAGGTCTAACATAGTCCCTCCCCTGGTGGGTTCACTCACCAGCTGTGACAAAAAGTTGTCCTCCACACACTCAAAGAACTTCCTGGACTGCCTCTTTTCTGCTGTATTAATTTCCCAGAAGATATCTGGTAGGTTAAAGTCACCTACAAGAACAAGGGCTGGTGATCCTGAAACATTCTCCAGCTGCTTATAGAATAAATTATCTACCTCTTCTTCCTGGTTGGGTGGACGATAACAGACTCCCAGCAGGATGTTAGCCTTGTTGGCCTTCCCCTTAATTCTTATCCATAGGCATTCAACTTCATTGTCATTAGTTTCAATACCCATGGCATCAAAAGCCTCCCTAATATAAAGGGGCATCCCTCCACCTTTTCTCCCTCTCCTGTCTCTTCTGAAGAGCTTGTAGCCATTCAGTGCAGTGCTCCAGATATGTGAGTCATCCCACCACATTTCTGTGATTGCGACTACATCATAGCTTTGCTGTTGTACCATGGCTTCCAGCTCTTGTTTGTTACTGATACTGTGTGCATTAGTATACATCCACGTTGGCTGGGCTACTGATTTCACCCCCTAACTCAGGCTTACCACCCTTGGGCCTGCTTCCAAACAGCCCAGCTGCATTCCCTTTCCCCTTCAAACCTAGTTTAAAGACCTCTCAATAAGTTCTGCCAGTTCATGAGCTAAAATCCTTTTGCCCTTAACAGAGAGATAGAGCCCATCCAGTTCCAGCAGGCCAGGTCCTGAAAAAGTTGCCCCATGATCAAAGAACCCAAAATTCTGCTGGTGACACCAACCCTTGATCTACTTGTTGATAATGTGGGCTCTCCTATTCCTTTCATTGTTTTTCTCTGCCACCAAAGTCACTGAGCAGAACACTACCTGTGCTCCTCCCCTATCAACCATTTGACCCAGTGCCCTAAAGTCCCTTTTAATTGCCCTGACGCTCCTCTTTTCAATCTCATCACTGCCAGGCTGGATTATCAGCAGTGGGCAATAATCAGAGGACTGAATCAGCCCAGGGAGTCTCTTGGTAATATCCCGTACCCGGGCTCCAGGGAGGCAACAGACCTCCCTGTGGGATGGGTCCAGTCGACATATGGGGCCCTCTGTTCCCCTCAGAAGGGAGTCACCCACTACGACTACCCTTCTTTTCTTTTTAATGTTAGAGGTGGTGATCCATCTGACAAATGAAACATAATTGGGAGGCTCACTGAGCAGATCATTTTCTTCTATGTCATCTGGCTGATCCTCTAGATCCAGGGCCTCATACCTATTCTGAAATGGCACCTGGGTGGGTGATGAAGTTCAGGAGGAATTTTTATTACCTCCCTGAGTAGGGACCCATTCCCACTCCCCTTCATCCACCAGGTGTCCTCCTATTGCCTCACAGTGGGAGGCATGGGAGTCCTCTGACTCCTGCTGGGCCTCCCTCAAGGATGGAAGGGCACAACTCCACCAATCTATTTCCCTTTCACTTTCCCTAATACTCCTTAGTCTTTCAACTTCCTCCCTAAGCTCGGCCACCAGCGAAAGGAGATCATTCATTGGTTTGGGGGTTTTTTTGGGTTTTTTTGTTTTTTGTTGTTTTGGTTTTTTGTGGGTTTTTTTCCTTTAGTTTCCAGGTGAAGTTTTTAGTTTCTAGAGGAAGGAAGCATAAACTCAAGAAATTACTGTCTCCTGGCAGGCTCTAGTTTTAGGATCTAACTCAACTAATTGAGAACTAAACAGCCTAATTTACTTTCCTTAGCTTTCTAGCACTACTTCATTTCTGCTTCCTAATTTATTACGTTTGTAAACAATCATGGCAAACTTTTCTAGTAAATGCTATAAATGAGTGTTCTGTTCCAAATATTAAATTTGTGTACAGCTTTTATGAAAACTTATTTTTAAGAGGAAAAAATCTGCATGACTTCATGCATTGTTGCCAGTCCTACTCATTGCACAGTAATATGTTTTAGTATGCTTGACTAGTATACTGTGCTGTGCAGGAGATAATTTAAGTACTGTTCCCTTTGTAATGCTAATGATTTGGGGACAGGAGCAGTTGTACTATAGAAAGTCTTTTGGTTTAGAGATGGTCTTCCTTAAATTTAATTGCTTCAAAATAACTTCTTGTAATCAGATTTCTTATTATTTTCATGGTTTGAAGACTGAGCTTCCTATATCCTGACTCTTTCAAGGCCTTAATTTAAACCCAAAGAGATGATAAATCTATATTTCATCTTAGCAGATGTTACTCAATGTATTTCTTGGCAGTAATGTTTTTTTTAAATAATGGTATTACTGGGAATGCTTATGGTATTTTGCGAATGGTGAAAATATATTTGTATTCAATTAGCTTTGGCAGAAGAAAGTTCAAGGAATTAAAAATGAGATAATGCTACATTATAGCAATTAAAAACTAATCTAGTTTAATAACTACTATAATTTGCTTCTTCAGTGGCATATGAGAGGAAAAAATCAATCATGTTCAAGTTCATAATTCACAGCTACCTCTGGTCTTGAAAAAGCAAAAATGATGACTAGACTGGCAAGTCAGGATAGTAGAAGTTTTCAGTATTAAATATGTATTGCTTACAGATAAGGGATAGAATTTCTTTCACAAGGCCTGCATCTGTAGCACTTAACGGTCATAAATGTGACTGTTTTCTCAATGCACTTATATTCCTACTTCAGAGGAGTAATTTCTCCTCATGGGTTTCCATAAAAAAACTGTCTTGAATCTTTTTTTCCTTTTTTTCTCCTATAAATGCCCTAATGTTCGTCATCAACACGTTGTAGTTGAACATAGTTCTACTATAATGAAAAAATTATTGAACTTCTGACAGTGCATTAGCAATACAATTTCTCAGCCTGTTTTGTATGTTCTGTTGCATTTGTTCAAGTTTAATGACCAGGTTTTCAGAGTTAGACAGTGCTTCTGCTTGTGCAGAAGTGAATTGTATTATCACCTTTTTTTTTCCACCAGTTTTTTTCATGTTCTTGGCCCAGTTCTGCACTTTCACATAGAGAAAATACCCAAGAATAGATTTTTGGTTTACAGATTGTTTTTAACAGATAGAACTGTTTCATTTTCAAATTCTCAGGTTAAGTTGGCAAGACTTAATGGGTTTCCATGGCTGCAGATAAATTGCATATTGCTGTTTCACAGCTGCCTTTTGAAGTAATGTCTTAGTAACTGTGAAAATGGAGCTGAGGGAAAGGTGTGTGGGGGATGTGGATTTAAATATACTTTAAACTACCTAATTCTAGGTCTGGTAGGTTAACGTTGGAGATGCTTCTCAAGCAAGATGGGTGTTGTTTTCTAGTTGCTAATGTAGGGTTGTACTGGGTTTTTTTGTTGTTAGTTTTTGGTTTTTTTTTTCCTACAGCATGTTCTTAAGAAGCTGTTGGCTATTACAGAATTGCTTCAACAAAAGCAACATCAATATTCACTGTCTAATAACATCAGGTAGCAGCCTTCTACCTCAATTCTGCATGGATCCAGCATGTCTAACATGGCAACTCACACAGGTATCACTTTTTTTGCTCTTGCCAAAAATAGCACACCCTGTCACATTCCCAGTGATGTGTGAACTATGCAAAAAAGAAAACAAAGATTCTGTTATGAAATGATTGAACCAGCAGCTCTTTAAGCTATCTGTGCAGGATATTTGCACTTTTTTCCACTTGGAACCAGTTTTTACAGCCTCTGAGCCTTGGTGTACAGTTTACCTTTTGCAAAGAAAATGCTGTGACTGTGGTGAACTTTGAAAATGATTTTCAACGCCTGCAAATGCCAAAGTTTTCCTGTCTTGTTGGAAAAGAATTACCACCTGACAAGGAAAGATATGCATTGTTTTGCTAGCTACATGTAACTGCATAACATTTCTTACTGTAATTTCTGAGTGGTTACAATTATTATGACTTTGACTTTTTTAACCACCTAAACATGTATTTACATTTTCCAGAGTTTGACGGTTATGGTAAGAACAACCATTCCTGTATACTTTTTATACCATGCTGTTTCTCTTGCTGGAATCATGTCAAAGGAATATGCAGAATGGATCTTGTCAGCTTTATTCTTTAATGTGCCACAGATTCAGTCTAAATAATTCTTCCATCAAGGACTGTGTATCCATCCAAGTAAATCACAATGCTTTTGTAAAATGTTTACAAAAGTGAACAATTAGAATTTGGTAAATTTATTATCACTGTATCAGACATGCTTGCATCCATTAAACCATTTTATATATATTGGTTGGGCTTGTGTGTAATGTAAGGCTACCATGAATGTTATGTTTAAACCTGAAAAATAAGTTTTTAAAGTAATCAAGCTGCCAATAGACTCTCCATAGAAACTAACTTTGTGTTCAAGTAATTGGGCACTGTAAAAATGAAATTTGGATAACAGATATGGTTGGCTATTTATCTACTGCATATAAAATGCACTGATAAAACTGACTGTAGGTAAAGTTGCATTTAGGTATATGTCATGGTTTGACATTGGCCTCCTGCCAGGCACCCACGAGAGTCGCTCGCTCTCCATCCTCTGCTACAGCTGGGCAGTGGAAAAGGGAAAAAAAAAATTATGAACAGTTCATGAGTGAGATAAGGACTGGGAGAAAACACTTCAAGGGCAAAACAGGCTCAACTTAAGGTTGCAAAGTGAATTTATTACTAACATAACCAGAGGATGATAATGAGAAGTAAAATAAGCCCTTAAAACACTATTTCCCCCCCAGCCCCTTCCTCCTTCCCACCAACAGTGCAGGGAGACAAGGCATGGGGGTTTTGGTCAGTTCATCACCCAAGATGTTCTTCCACTGCTCAGGGAGAGAAGTCCATCCCCTATGAGACTGTGGGGTCCCTCTCACGGAAGACAGTTCTCCATGAACTTCTCTATCATGGGTCCACTCTCGCAAGCAGCAGTCCTACCACACCTGCTGCAACATGAATTCCCCCCATGGGCAAACAGTCCTCCCAAAACTGCTGCGACGTGGGTCTCTCTTTCCATGGGGTGCAGTCCTCCAAGGACAGGCTGCTCCAGCCTGGAAGCAAGGGCTTCCTCTCTCTCTATCGGGTCTTCCACTGGATCACAGCCTCCTCCAGGCATCCACCTCCTCTGGCATGGGCACCTTCCCCACAGGTTGCAGGCGGATCTCTGCATCCCCCATGGATCCCCATGGGCTGCAGGGGGACAGCCTGCTTCACCATGGTCTTCACCACGGCCTGCAGAGGAATCTTGGTTCCAGCACCTGGAGCACCTCCTCCCCCTCCTTCTTCACTGACCTTGATGTCGCCATGTTGTTTTCCCTCACATGTTCTCACCTCCTCCTCTTCTCTGACTAGAAGAACTGTGTGACTGTTTTGATTTTCTTCTTAAATATGTCATCACAGAGGCATTACCAACCTCTCTAATTGTCCCAGTTTTGGTCAGCAGCATGTCCATCTTCAGAGCCATCAGGGATTGGCTATCCTGGACATGGTGGAAGCTTCCAGCAGCTTCTCACAAGACCCATCTGTTACGACCCGTTCAAAGTGAACTAAGTTTGTATTTAGTTTCTTAGAGTACAAAGGAGACCAAAAATGCTGTTTAACCAAAATCAGTATACTTTATTCAATATCAATGTACCCACCAAAGCTGATATACTTTATTCAATGTACCCACCAAAAATGATATGCAATAACAAGAGAAAGAAATGGGAGAGAGAAAGCTATATAGATAAAAGCAAGAGAGAAAAGAGAGATAGGACAGATAGGATATAATTACCACAGAGAGAGACGAAGTCCTCACAGCAGTCCAATAGGTCCGCCTTCGCAAATCCTCGTAGTGCGCAGCTAATAGATTTGTCTTCGCAGAACCCTCGTGGAGCTGATAGATCTTCATCTTCTGTGGGGAGGTCCTCAAAAGGGGTCTCTTCTGAGGCAGAATATATACTTCTCCAGAGTGGGGGAGAAATCTCGTGAGTCTAGGCCCAATGCACAATGAGAGGGGGGAGAAGTCCCATGATGGAGTCCAGGCCCATGCACAATGTGAGGGAGGGGGAGAACAGGGCAAGCTGTCCTGCTACACCTCAGGCACAGGTGGTACAGAATCCAGGGGCAGTGTAGCATGCTGCGACTACCATTGTTTCAGCAGGATGTATGTCCGGGAACTCAGTTCCTAAGCAAACACACCTGAGCAAAATGGCAATTCTCGTAGCAGTTACATCAGCTCTTGAGGTTTCCCTCTTGTTCCCCCCCAAAGTCTCCACGACGAAAAACGTGAGACAAAATTGAGGGTCTTCGGGCCGACTGTCACACCATCTCTCCTTGACCCCCCAGCTGCCAAAAGCCAGGCTGTGCAAAACCAATACAGTATTTATATTTTAAAAATTGGCACCATTACATATTTCCTAAAACAATATGGGAAAATAATGTTGTAGTTTACCCCTTACCAGCAGCTTTGGCACCACACAGCCACTTGCTCAAATGCCATTCCACTCCCACCAAAAAAAAGGCAGGACCGGAGAAAATAGGAAGAGCAAAAGCAAGAGAACTCAGGGTTTGAGAAAGATGAAGAAAAGAAAACCACAACAAGTGATGCAAAGGTAATTACTGATCACCTCCCAGAAGCAAACTGATGTTCAGCCAGTCTCTGAACAACAGCTACCTCCCTCTCCCCTCACAAAAAATAAACCCTCATCCCTTCCCTCAAATTCTATTGCTGAGCATGACATTATATGAAATGGAATGGAATGGAATGGAATGGAATGGAATGGAATGGAATGGAATGGAATGGAATATCCCTTTTGCCAGTTCAGGTCAGCTGTCCCATCTGAGTCTTCTAGGGAAATTGGCCTCATCTCACACTCAATTGAGGAGTTACATTCATACCACCTGAGACTTCAACCACTAGGACTTTGCAGTCTGTTCATCATGGATGGCTCCACTGAACCAATGTGTACCCTGTGTTGACTCCAGACACACACTCACACAGACATTTTCCCTTTTGGTTTTACCCTAGGTTTTCCCAAACAGAGTCTCAGGCAGAATCTAGCAAGTTAGGTTATTTGGTACAAGGGTGAGATACAGCTTGAGCTGAGTGCCTCAGGAGAGGTACCTTGAATAAAGAAATCCCTGGGCAATTATACCCTTACAATCCAAGTTTCCCACCCCTCACACGACAGTTTGGTCCAATAGTAATATTATGGTATGGGGTAGTCTTGTTCTTCATTGGGTCTCTTCATTGTCTCTAGGTGAGCTCATTTCTTCTCTTACCTCTAAGGTTGCATCTTATGCTGATGGGGTAGTCGCCTTCCTTGCTTCCTTATCTTCTGGCCCAAACTGGCTCTGGGGCCTCCTTTTACTTAAGTAGGTAAAAGTTCAGTGTATCTTTGTGTAAGTTCACAGCTTGCAGCCTGAGGCTTCAGCACATCTAGTTACTAATACTAAGTTACACAAGCTAATAGTTTTCTTTATTTCTTTACAGTGTCCCCTCCAAACTCCTTACTCACTCCCCAGCCTATTCCCCAGTGGGAGGCAGTAGCCAAGAGGATGCGGAGCCTAGAGCTGTGTGGCTGTGTCTAGGTTGCTATTCTATACCAATCACATCATCATTGGGGGGTGGAAGTAGGGCACTCACTTCCCGGGAGGGGGAGGGTGTGGCTTCAAGTGGAAGAAAAAGGTGCCACATGCAGGGGTCATCGCCATTTGGTTCCTTTTTCCAGCAGAGCAAGTGGCAAATGGAGTGGCGGGGTGGCTCTGGTTGTGGTCATGTCCCATTGGGACAGACTCAGTGAGCATTTTTGCATGTAATCACCCTCTCACATACACTGTTGTTATTAGTATTATAGCTGTTACTGTTTGTTTTCTTATCTCGTTGCTGTTTCCAGTAAATTGTTCATATCTCAACTCGGAATCTCCACCTTTTATCTCTCCCAGAGGCAGTGACAGGGAAGGGGGGGGTGGGGGGGGAGAGCGGCTGTGTGGGGCTTTATTTCCATCTATGCTTAAACCATGACAAGGAGATAGAAGAGGCAAGAGTGAAGCTGTGCCTGGGAAGAAGGGGGAGGGTGGGGGAAAGATGGTTTTATTTTGAGTTTTGTTTCCTTTTTTTTAACTGGCAATAATTAAAGTCATGTTTCCCAAGTCGAGTCTGTTTTGCCCATGATGGTAATTGGTGAGTGACCTTCCTGTCCTTATCTCGACCCATGAGCTTTTTCATGTTATTTTCTTCCCCTGTCCTGCTGAGGAGGGAGGAGTAAGTGAGCTGTTTGGTAGGCACCTAGCAGCCAGACAAGATCAACCCACCACAGTTCTTATTTGTGGGTCAACCCTGGTAAGCAGCTTTCTTGGGCATGGTTTTTATCCCATATCATTTTTTTTTTGGTTTGTTTTTGTTTTGTGTCCCAAACTGGTCACTGACCAGTTTTTTTTCTTTTCCTTCGGCAATGTGACTGGGCTCACCGGCTTGCTTCTCTGCTCCTTGGCTTGCTTGGGAGCCCAGAGCCAGTGCGTGCTGTGCCAGGAGCCCGCCGTCCCCCACCAGGGCCACTACCTTTGTGTAGCCCGACCCCAGGACCAGCCATAGCCTGTGAGCTATCCAGGGGAGTGATTCCTCGCCCAGCCTCCCTGTTTTCTGCCACTAATTCAGGGCTTCTTGCTACACTTTAACTTGATACTCCACATCTGCCCGACCCCCGCGGCTCCTGCTACGGCTTTAGAATTTCTGCTACATTTTGTTTGCCACCCCAGGGTGTGCTCGTCTCCAGTTGGCTGCTCTGAGGTTCCTGCTAGACCCCATTTTGCCATCCGGAGGAGAAGCACCAGGACTGGCTGCCCCTGTGAGTTTGGAAAGAAAGCCCCTTTTCTATCTCTTCCGCCGACTCGCCTGCCATTACCCACATGTAGAGAGGCTACTGAGCTCACGCCACAGCACCCCTGCAGCCGCAGGGGGAATCATCACACCTGCCCTACCTGGATGGGAGCCAACAGCACCCCTGCTGGCTGTTACCATAACTACACCAAAGGGGAAAGTGCTTGACAGCCGAGAGAAGGCTGTTACTGGATTTCTGATTTTGTTTGTTGTTGTTGCCATTGTTGTTGTTTGTTTGTCATGTTATACATATATATACTAGTAAAGAACTGTTATTCCTTTTCCCATATCTTTGCCTTAGAATCCGGTAATTTCAAAGTTATAATAATTTGGAGGGAAGGGGATCACATTTTCCATTCCAAGGGAGGTTCCCCCCTTCCTCCATGGGCTGCAGGGGAATCTGCTCTGGTACCTGAAGCACCTCCTCCCCTTCCTTCTTCACTGACCTTGGTGTCTGTAGGGATTTTTACTCACACATATTCTCACTCTCTTGTTGCAGTAATAAGCAGACAGGACTCGGTTTCTTCATGCAGAAAAGCCCCTTCTTTATTCACATAACTCATTTTTATACAGTTTTCACAGACCTTGTGTTCAACTCCAATTGGCTACTGGTTTTGTTGCCACTCAATTCATTGGTTAGTAACTGGCATTTTACCTTTCCATCAAATCTCTCTATTCTTGGATTGTTGACATATTTTCTTCACTGATTTTCATGGGACAGATCTATTGTTTATGCAGGTGCAAACTTATTTTTCTTACTAGAATAGGTTGTTGTGTTAACTGTCTTCATTTTTATAATTTTTCCTTATGGTAACTTACAAGCTACTGCTAGCTTAGCTAGAGTAGCAGGGCCTAAACAATATTTTATAAGTGTTGGAGTCCTGGAAGCTTAGGATTTGGGGTTTTAGTGTACAGTAATACATATGAGTTAAGATGGAAGATTTTGGGTGTTGTCTTTGTCCTTCTTCTTCACTTTCTTTTTCCTCCTTCTCAGGTTTGGGTGATCTCTAATTGGTTAGTAAAAGCCCGCATTGCGGACATTGAGTAATCTTTAATTGGGTTATAAATAAAAATAAATTAGGTGTCAGGTTTTAATTGGTTTTGCTTATTGTTTAAAAGTCCTTGAAACAAGTTAGAAGGGGCCATTTTCTTGCCTTCTTAGACAGGGCTCACATCTCGTGAGTTTGTAATAGATAAGGATAATAAATTTCAGAGTGAGACTTCAAAAACGTCTCCTGAATTTTATTCACCCTGACCTTGGAGCAAGAAAGAGCCAGGAACTCCCACATATAAGATCTTTCTTTTATATCTCTACCTGTCTGCAACACTCTCTCACAGCTGCTTCACAGTATTTTTTACATTTTCTTAAATATATCATGAGGGTGCCACTAGTATCAGTGATTGGCTCAGCTTTGGCCAGTGGTGGGTCTGTTGTGGAACTGGCTGGGATGGGCTTTGATATCCTCACACAAGCCAGTCCTGCAGCCTCCTCTGCTACCAAAATTTGCCATATAAGCCAAATATATTTTACCTCTTGCCTCTGTGAAACACATATTTAAGAATTAACTTTAAAATATACATTCATCACACAATCTTCATTTACATTAAAAGAAAATAATTCTTCACACCAAAGTCATTATCCACCAACAAAGGTGCAGAATTTACAGACACACTCCACCCCTTTTCCTTTCGCCACATTACAACAAAAATTCTCCAGTTATTCCACTTTCTGGCAATGTCCAGTCCAAGGTTTGCCTGTTACCACTCCCAATTACTGTCCTCTAGTTTCTTGAGGCCTATGTTACAATCAATAGTTTTGCAGGATAGCAGTACTCTCGACTTCTTTTTCAGTTTGATGCATGACAGCCTACAAGTTCATACTTGATATGTGATTTTTTAATAGTATCTTACTCCTCCTAAGTAATCGTTACATAGAAAATCAAGTTCTGAAAGCAGCATAGCCTCTCTGCTTTGACAACCAAATTCTAAGTAGTCCTGCATGTGTGTTTGAAGTGTGTGAGAGAAACAGATGATTCATGTGAAAGGTGTAGATATTTTCAGGGTCAGTAGTTAAAATGGTTTATCATGCTCTGAAATGTGGTGCTTTTTCTAAACTACATAGGTGTCCTGGGGTGACTGTATGGTCTGGTATCCCATTGTCTGTTTTTTCTGTCCAGAAATGGGTCCTGTAGCATTAAGCTAGGCCCAGAGAGAGAGAGTGAAAGAGGGGGGAGAAGCAGTGGAATGCTTGAGGTGCTTGTATTCAAAACAGATAAGGGGTCAGTTCTTCTGCGGCAGTGCAGAGTGAGAGATGGGGAGTTTTCCTTTTTTTTTCCACTAGTTTTCCTCATTAACTACTGCAAGAATTTTTTTCCCAGGACTGTGTCTTTTTTATGGAACTTTTCAGGGTTTTTTTTGTCCAGTCCGGAACATAAGAACAATTGCCTGGGGGCAATTGCCCCTGCTCTGGAGGGACAGAGCGAGACCAAGACACACCCACAGAAGGACTCTCTGAATTTGCCATCTCTTCAGAGCAAGGAGAGGTTTTCTTGTTTAATATTATTCATTTCCTCATGTTTGTGAGTACTTTGCTTGTGAAATAAACAGTTTTTTCCACTTTTCTCCAAGGAGATTATCTCCCGAACTGGCTGGGGGAGAGGCTGCTGGAATCTGGTTTTTTAGAGGAGACCACTTCAGGAAGTTTCCTCTCAAATTTGTCTCAAACCGGGACAAATATTTTGGTGCCCAACGCGTGGCTCAAGAAAGTGAAAAAAACCTGTACGAATTGCATTTTGGTTGTACTTACTCTGTATTGGGATAAGGCAGTCAGTAGCCACCATGTGGTTGGAGGCTGTAATCTCTCTGGTCCCTAGGCTTGTTTGCTTATCCGGAGATAGCACCAGTTGTGTCCTTGGCCTGAAACTTTCATAGAGCAGGGGTATGGATAAGGCTTACTATATTGATGTGCTTGGTGATAATGGTTTATAGGAAATTAACAAAGGTACTGGGGCTTGTTTAAGATATGTATGGTTTATTGTTTCTTTGTCCTACCCTGCATCCTAGTTTCAGTAGCATGTTTTGGGAGTTTATTAGTAATTGCACCCAGTTTGTTAGAGGAAGAGCAGGGGATGAGGCTTCACAGCCTTTCCTTTCCTTCTTCTCTTTTGAATCTGTTACGTCACCTTTTGAGAATGTTCAGTTTCCCCTGGATGTCAAAGATACCACCTTCCTGGTATTTTATCTAGTAGGCTTCCTCTATATGGTTTGCAGCTTGTCTAAAAAAAGGGTTGAGATGTCAAGAGGGGTTGATGAGACACGTGAGCCAGGTGTGGACCCAGATGTGGAAAATCTTGAGTGGTATGGGGAACGGGAGAACGTGAGCCAAACCCTGAAGAAGTTTTCTGATCCTATAGCTTGGGATTTTCCCTCTGAACAAATTCAGAACCCAGCCGAGGTGGGGAAATATTTGCAAGAGAACTGCAATGACAACTCCAAGGAGAAAAAGATCATTGCAATAAGCTCGGCCTTGGCATATGCTTATCGCACTCTACAGGGCAGCAGATAGAGGCAGGGGAGCAGGGAGATAAATCAGCAGATACCCCAGTCACCCAGGCTGCAGACAACACCACAGACATTCAGGTTGCAGCTAAACCAGACAGAGAGCCTAAGTCACTGGCAGTCACTGCTACCACGGGAAAGAAGCACAAAACCAATTGCCCAGTGGATGATGATCCAGGGAAAGGACTCTCAAGGCCAACAACTGACTCAAGATCAGAAGTCACTATTGAGTCCTTGTCCCTGAAGAACCTTCGTGGCCTAAGAAAGGATTACATTCAATGATCTGATGAATCTATAATTAGTTGGTTAGTCCGTCTTTGGGACGCCACAGGCAAGGCTACAATTCTGGATGGTACTGAAGTGAGGCATTTGGGATCCCTGTCACATGATCCTGTTATCGACCAAGGAATGGCAAGGGGGGCTAACCCTCTCAGTCTCTGGATATAGCTCTTGAGAACTGTGGGGCAAAGATATCTGTGTGCAAATGATGTCTATATGCAGCAAACCCAGTGGAAGACCATAGAACAAGGGATTCAATGCTTGAGAGAAATGGCGGTGGCAGAAATTGTCTTCACAGAGGACCCAGCAATGCCTAGGAATCCAGACATGGTAAAATGTACATCCGTGATGTGGCAAAAACTCATACGACTTGGGCCACAATAATACGCTTCTGCTTTAGCAATGATGAAGCGGGATGAGAGGGA
Source organism: Acrocephalus scirpaceus scirpaceus (assembly GCA_910950805.1). Classification (NCBI taxonomy): domain Eukaryota; kingdom Metazoa; phylum Chordata; class Aves; order Passeriformes; family Sylviidae; genus Acrocephalus; species Acrocephalus scirpaceus. The sequence continues at coordinate 6,950,927 of OU383795.1, read as the reverse complement.
TGAGACCGTGCTTGAAATGGCAGAGATATTTCTGGGCACATAGCAGATCAGGCAATAGGGGATACACAGCATCATAAAGTCACTCCAGGATAAACAGCCTTATAAACACCTGGACTAGAAAACATAGCATTAAGTGGGTGTACCATATCACTTACCATGCACCAGTTGCAGGCAAAGTGGAATGGTGCAGTGGACTGTTAAAAACCATTTTGAATGCACTAGGTGGGGGATCTTTCAAAAATTGGGAGCAACATCTAGCAAAGGCCACCTGGGTAGTTAACACCCGAGGTTTCACCAATCGAGCAGGCCCTGCCCAGTCTGAGCCGCTGCATACAGTAGATGGAGACAAGGTCCCAGTAGTACATGTCAGAGGTCTGTTAGGGAAGACTGTTTGGATCAATTCTGCCTTGAGTAGAGACAAACCCATCTATGGGGTTGTCTTTGCTCAGGGACCAGGTTGCACTTGGTGAGTAATGCAGAAAGATGGAACAACACGTTGTGTACCACAGGGAGATTTGATCTTGGGTGAGAACCATGCATAAATACCACTGTTTGCCAAATGTCAGTGCCACCATCTGCATATAGCTGTATATATGTGTGTATATATATGTACGTATAAATATGTGTGTTTAGAGTTAGAATATATTAGTTTGGGCATTAAGACGACGATATGGGAATGTCCATGGGTGACTTTGTGGTGCTGTATCCCCTATCATCTGCTCTATGTCCACACATGAGTCCTGTAGCTTTAAGTGAGATCCGAGGAGGGGGGTGGAGGCGATGGAATTCTTTCTGTGCCTGTGCTCAAAAACACAGATAAGCTTCTTGGTTTTTCCCCAGCTCATGGTTTTTCTTTCTCCAGAGAGACGGAGGTTTTTTTTTTTTTTTTTCCCTTTGCTTTTAACTAGTTCTTTTCTAGTTAGCTGAGGCAAGAAGTTTTTCCTGGGACTGTGGCTTCTTCTTCTGGAACTGTTCAGCTTTTCTCCGGTTTGAAACATCAGAACATCACCCGGGGGCAGGACTCGGAGGACTGGAAGGAAGCTGAGCCACACCTACAGAAATGAGTCTGAATGTACCATCTCTTCTCCGCAACGAGAGGTTTTATTGTTTAACATTATTCCTTTTTTTTCATGCCTGTGAGCACTCTGCTTGTTAAATAAACAGGTTATTTTCACTTTCTGCAAGGGAATCCTTTCCAAACCTGTGGGGGAGGGGTTGCTGAAACCTCCCTTCTATTAGAGGAGACACTCTTTTGGGACGTTTCCTCCCAAATTTGTCTCAAACTGGGACAGAGGGACATGAAGACCCTTTTGATATTTTGAAATCTCCTTGTTTCAGCCTCATTTTGATACCAAAAGAGTTAACTCAGTTTTTACTGTGCCTGTGGAAACTTTTAGCAGAGAAACAAGGTACTGAGAATATATAAAAGGTATATAAAAGAAAAGGCAAAAAATCGTAAAAAGTCATGGCAGCACCATAATAATTATAATTTTTATTGTAGTAATTATTGTAGTGATTACTAGTCTTCCTGTTAGCTGTGTTCGTAGAATAAATGATTATGATCTTGTAAAGATGTATCTGAATACAGATAAAAATCAAATTGACCCTGAAGAATTTTAAGTTTCAAAGTGGTTAAATTGATACCAAAAGGGTTAATTGTGTTTTTATTGTGCCTGTGGAAACTTTTAGCAGAGAAACAAGGCATGCAAAAGCTGCATTCAGCAAAGATGGTTGGGAGATAAGAAAAAGACAACTGGCCCAAGAATGCAGTGATAGACAAAGAAAAGTACAGTCTCTGGGAACTTGGGGTGGGATTTATGGAAATAGGAAAATTGTACTATGCATGTAGGGACTGTATAGAAGTAACCCTCTTGTAGAATCATGGGTCCACATTAGGGTAGACTTTCCTGCGTGCACCTCAGGCCTGAATTAAATGATGCCCTCTTTACCACAGTTTTAGTGTTGGAGAGTTTGATTCTGATATTTCGGACATTTGGTAACAATTTGACCCTACATGAAAGAGTAGGAATGGATGATAAACTTCTGGCTTTATCAGGCTTGGTAGCCTCTTTGTGATATGAATGTGGGACCCTGGCAGGCAGCAAACCTCTCTAGAGAGATTGTTTGGATGGCAAATGGGTGCCTCTGTGCCTCTCAGTGAGGACTTTCCAATTACTAACACCCTCCATGCTTTTTTGGTGGCACTGCTTCTAATATGGTTCTAATATCTCTGTTTTAAATTACTATCCTGGTTTCAGCTGGGATAGAGGTAATTTTCTTCCTAGTAGCTGGTATATTGTTGTGGTTTGGATTTAGGATGAGAATAATGTTGATAACACACTGATGCTTTGGTTGTTTCTGAGGAGTGCTTACCCCAAGTCAAGCACTTTTCAGTCTCATGCTCTGCCAGTGAGCAGGTGTACAAGAGGCTGGGAGGGAGCACAGCCGGGACAGCTGACCCGAACTTGCCAAAGGGATATTCCATATCATAGAACATCATGTTCGGTATATAAATTGGGGGGAGTTGGCCAGGAGGGGCTGATCACTGCTTGGGGACAGGCTGGGCATCAGTCAGCAAGTGGTGAGAAATTGCATTGTGCATCACTTGTTTTTCTTGGGTTTTATTCCTCTTTCTGTCTTTGTTATCTCCATTTTCATTACAATTATTAGTATTAGTATTTTATTTTACTTTATTTCGATTATTAAACTGTTCTTACCTTAACCCACTGATTTTACATTTTCCAATTCTCCCCATCCCACTGGTGGGGGCCGGGGGGAAGAGTGAGTGAGCAGGTAGTTGCTGGCTGGGGTTAAACCATGACAATTACACAGCTAACTCTAAGAAAAAAAACACTTAGTTCCTATATAGCCCCTTCCAAAAAATCTCAGACCTCTTCCCAGAGATCACCATATTTTTAATTTTTTTTCTGTTTAGACAATGGAGACATCAAAAACTATTGTTCAAGATATTTTGAAAAGCCTGTGATAGAACTGAGATACAAAGCAAGGCAAAGACCCTCAGTTCATTATCTGCTGGGTAACTGTGGCAGGAAATGTCTACCACCCCCCCCACCACAGATGGGTGGTGGATATGGAAGACATAACCCAGGGTGAAAGGCCAAGCAAGGGGTCATGTCTGGCACCAAAAGGGCTCAGGTCCCAACTAAGAGTCAGCATCTTAGTCTGGAGACCAGATGTGGGAAGAGATAAAAGAAAAATATTTTTGACTGAGAGACACTGTTTTACAAATTATAAAAGCACACACAATTATCATGGAGGCGGAAGCCTCCTACACACACCCTGAAAGTGTGCCAGACTTCTCCCCAGAGTTTGGACGCAGATTCCATGGTTACTTTCCTTGGAATTGAGGGACAGGATTTCGATGTGTGCCCCACCAACAATTGGATGGTAAGAAACACTGGATCCTAAGTCATATTATTTCTTCCCTAGCTGTAAAATGAATGGTACCTTTAACTCCATGCTGTATATACCTACTGGTAGTCTCTTTTTGTCCTTATTCCTGTGTAGTAGATGGTTTGGTTTAAGTCTTATGTCTGTTCGTTTTGTGCCTATTAAATAAATAATTCATTCTATAATAGACTGAATCAGCCATTATTAAAGAACTTGCAAACGAGAGTGGGTTTTGAGGCACTGGCCACCTCAATAAAGCTACTGCCTGCTGCCAGAGGCCTGGGTAAAAGGCAGAGACTTATCTAAACCCTCACATCCATTCGTAACATTTTTGGCATAGTCGAAGCAGGATAATGGCAAATGATTCAAACAATCAGACTAAAGACATATCAAACTGTACAGTGGCACAGTGTTAATCCTCTTTCAGTAGACAGCTGGTTTGAGTGGGAAAAAATCCAAGAGAACATAAAAGGACAGCAGGAATAGCTGACAGATAAAAATGGAGAAAATATAATTGCTCTTGCACTTGCATCATGTTTAAAGGCTACATGTGAGTGGCAAAAAGACATAATAAAAGAACATGACATATTAACATGACCTAAAAGAATCCAATGAAAAACCAAAAACCTTGGAAGAAAAATTGGAATTAGCATCATTAAAAAACTCCAACTCCGGGGATGTTAATTCCAGAGTTAACATCACCTGGGGATGAGAATCATGATGTTCAGAAAAACTCTGATGAAATTGGTGATTCAAATGTTGAATTGGATTGTAACAAAAGCACAGAAATCCCATCTCTTGAGAAGAGAGAAATTTCAGAACTCAAATTGAAATCCATAATTGTTATAAACGACAGTTCTCCAATATTCCATTGTAGAGGTTTATTGGAAAATGACAAAATGAGATCGAAAAGAGACAAGTCCCACAATCAAACGGCAGCTCTGAGCCCGGGTTTCGAGCTGCCGGGTGAACTAAGCCCCCAGCCTCTATCGCACTGGGTCCCCCATAGTTCACACCAACCATCTCTCGAAGGTTAGTTTTTATAAGGTTTTTAGGCCCCGAGGCTAGTTTTCTGTCCAGTCTGAATATGCAGATAGGATTTCTGTCCACCTGGAGTGAGAGTAGAATAGAATTCCGGGAAATCTGGTCACATCTCTGGATCTGTCCATGAATTATTCTTGTAGTCTTCACTAAACATGTCTATGAATTATTCTTGAAGCTCCTTGCCAGACGAACACATTTTGGTTTGGGTCTGGTCTCAGCGGGTGTCAGCATTCCAGGAGTGATGGGACTTTAGTGATCGTTATCTGGCACCCTTTTGGCATGGGCCACCTCTCATTGATATGGAGAATACAGGTCTATTGTTCTATGGCAGGCCAGTTACCTACCCCCCCCCCCCCCCCCCCCCCCACCGCCCCCGGTTGGTTTCTGTGCAAGGGGGGTACCTTTTAGCATACTTTAATCAAACTATATAATTATAACAGTAAAAACTCGAATTAAACTACATATTTATAACAATCCCTCCCCTTTTTACTTGTACAAACTTTAATTCGCGTTTTGACTCTTCTTCCTGACTCTATACAAAAATCACCCTGGTGAATCTAAACTACAGTATTTCGTTTATCTTTATACAATTTTGTGCAAAAAAAAAAACTTTTTAGAAAAATGTCGTCTTTATAGGGTACAAAACAAACTCAAAGGTGCAAAAAGAACAAAAAGGAGTAAAACAAATACAGAAGTGTAAAAAAATACTGATTCACTTGTTTGTATGACACATAAGTAGATTATTTTCTTAACCACCACCTTTGAGCTGTGACAAATTAGTTCTCCCTTCTCTTGACATATCTTAAATGAGACACCATTAAAGGTACAGTACCTGTCTGCTGGAACAGCTATACTGGGTTCTCTATATGTTGCTCTTGGAGCTTTTTTTCTCTGGGCTGCCTTGAAGCACAGTCCACACTTCTCAGTATGGAGCTTTCTCGCTGTGGAAAATCTGGTTAATTGGAATGCGGCTATGCTCAGGACCATCAGGTTCTCCCGTTGGAACTCTCCTCTGCTTCTGCCTACGCCCACTGGGTTGCTGCCAGTGGCGAGGGATTTTTCTCTTCTCAGCAGCAGGAGAGACCTTTTTGGGGTCCTATAGTGGTCTCGCATAGCGTATTTCCTTTTAAAGGCAGCCCACTTAGCCAGCTTAACTGTATCAGCATTGCAAGGTACTTTATTTGTTCTGCGGCACTCAACAGCCAATGGTCGTGCTCGCTGATCAAGCTTTCCCCTTGCCCCTTTTATGAAAATTCTACTACTCGGGAGAGTCAATTTGAAACAGGCTCAAATTTGTGGTGAGGGCTAAGACAATATTTGTTAGCTTTTGCTTTATTTTCTTAGCAGTTATCACACAATCTGAGAGGTATGTATCTTCATTTACAGTGTACAATTCGGATTTCATGACAGTAACTACATTCAAAATGAGTGCATGGATAACACAGACATCTTGGATTTATACGACTTATTTGGAGTTCTATTATCTTTTCTTTTTTTTTTTACTTCTATTTCTTTTCTCATAATTAAAACACGCATACAAATATTTCTCTTATTAAACTTCATACTACAATCTTAACACTTAATACAGTTAACTCTTGTGGCAAAGAGTTTATCAGAGAACAAAATTGAAAACATACTTAATTTAAATAACAGGTGATAAGGGGCAGGAAAACAATGGAGAATCTTGCCCTGCAAGAGGAGTTTTTTGTCAAGCTTTATTAGCTAGTTAGGCTATTGTTTCATGCCAGGCACCGAAGGGCCTCAGCCGCTCGGTGTGGAAAAAAAGTCTGGTGCTTTGGAGTCTTATTGAAACATTTGCAGTGCCTGTTGCACCTGCAAACTGAATCGTCCAGGCGATCAAAGGGCCTGAATGTCTTTCTAGCAACTTAAACAAAGGGCTTAGCTCTGTACCCGGGATCATGTAAAGACACTTTAGGCATCCTCATGGGAATATAAAAAAACAAATCTTATAATGGTTATCACACTCCTTGCTAAAAGCAGGCAAGCCCAGCTCAACTCTGGGAGGATACATGCTGAAAATCACTAAGTCCTCACGTTTCTGTACCCAGGACAGGGAGAAACAGATCTTAGACTAATTCTTCTCAAACCAACTAAACTACACAAAAATCTACTCCTGATGAGCCTGAAAACGCCTCAACCCCTGAGGCCGCGGGATGCTGAGGGGGAGGAGGGGGTGAGATGCTTTAACTCGCTTATTTAGCATGATAACTACTCTGCAACACTACGTCTCCTTTGACTCAGGCAAGGCTAACTTAACACATCTTGTCCACAATTACTCAACAGTTTGAGCACTGGAACATCTCCCTAAACACTATAACATTCAGAAAATCACCACACTACACACTGAACTAAAACATTCAAAAGTGTACTCCAGTCTAATCAAAAACTTCTTTCTCTTCTCACACTTCTAGACCCCTAATTCTCACTCTCTTAACTCCACTTGCCTTTTTAAACCATCAAAACTACTCATCACTCTATCCCGCACAGGTTTCAATCCTCTCCCCATGAAAATGGGGTCCGCCTCTGCCACTTACAAAACAATCTTTAATCTCTGACTCCATCTCTATACTTTCAACAACCACTGCATCTCTGCTGGCCTCCCTGCCTTTCTAATTGCTGTAATTAACACTCTCTTGCACCTTCTGTTTTCCTGCTGGTCTCTCAGTCTCCTAAGTCTCCCCCGAACACCCGCTAGAAATGACTTCGCCAGAAACCGTGTTCCCAACACCACCCCCACTGGGGAGTCTGCACCAACCCCTGAATACATTTGAGACAACAGCTATCTCTGTTGGCTCTCTCACAGCTTCCAATATTTGTTTGATTAATTCCTCATGAACTAAACTTCGTCCTTTCGTACTGATCAAGTCTCTCTCTTCCCAAATCTTCCCAAAAGTGTGCACCACGCCATAAGCATCCTCTCTTTCCTTTCAATCTTTTCAAAGTCCTCAAAACCCCGTACAGTTCGCATGCCTGCGCAGACCATCCGGCACTTAAAGGGCCAGACTCCACTACTTTCTTCGAATTCCCATCCACTATAGCATATCCCGACTTCCTCTTTCCATCTATCACACTTGCTGATCCATCTACAAACCATTTTTCTCCACCTTCTAATTCCTCATCCTCTAAATCTGACCTTATCTTTGTCTGCAGTTCCACTATTTCAACACAATCATGGTTGGAGATTTCTGAGGTTTCTCCATATAGAAATTGAGCTGGATTCACCGCTGAGGTGGTCCGTAGCTCCATTCGGGGGAATGTATTAGTATGGCCTCATATTTCAACAGACGAGCATCCGTTAGCCACTTGTCTGCTTTTTGTTGTAGTATATTTCTAACATTGTGTGTGGTAAATACTACCAAGGGGGCCCCAAATGTGACTTTCTTAGCTTCCTCTACCAACAAAGCTACTGCCACAATTGCCTGCAAACAGCTGGGCCACCCTTTACTCACAGGATCAAGAATCTTTGAAACATAACTCACAGGGTTTTGTTACCTGCCCATTCCTGAGTCATGACACCATACGCAGTGTGATTGCTGACCTCCACAAAACAACTGAAATTTCCTCTTTACAATCGGGGAGACTCAGGACTGGAGCTGCTATCAACGCCTCCTTTATTTCTTTAAGCTTCTAAAGCCTGGCAAAACAAGTTAATTCAGCTCTCTAAGGAGTGCTCCTTAGAAGCATCACAAACTACTGCACAAACTAACATCTAACAAAAACACAGCAACTTGTAACTACAACGCCTATCATAAGATGACAAACCCCTAGAACACACTACAGTTCTCAAGACCAACTCACACTAACTCTCCTGAAACACATCCAAACTTCTACGGCTTGCACACAATTCACAGACTCGAGCAGACCTTCCACAAACCATTTGTTCTTATCTTCTCTCTTTCTTCTGCCTCCTCTTTTTACTAGTTATCAACAAGTCACCTACATACTGTAGATTTTTTGTTCCCTCTGAGAGAGCAAATTGACTAAGCAATTGCTCCAGGGCCTGGCCAAATAGGTTGGGGAAGTCCGCAAACCCCTGAGGGAGGGCCTGTCAACCCCAGCCACCATTTGTCCTCTACAATTAGCTTACACAAACTTACTACAACCTGGGAATCTCACAATTAGACCGATTCCCAGCACCTCAATCAAATCTCTTAAGAAACTAAAATCAGCTTCTTCTAATAACAACACATTGTCCACGTTTTTCATCACTGGAACTCACTCTAACTCTTCATCTCTGGGGTCGGACCCGACCCGGGTGTCGGGGGGGACAGAACCTGGAAGGGTTTAGGATGGGGCGGGGGACTGTGAGGGATGAGGGAGGGGGGCCCGTCTGTCTGACGGGGGGATTTCTCGGGGCTGGGAGGCGGGCGGGGTTTGGAAAGTTACAGACAGGATCGGGGGTGCTGATGCTGCCCGCGGCGGAGCCCACGCTCTGCACGGGCGGCGCGGCCCGCCCTGGGATTCCCGAGGGCGCACGGGGCACGGGGGTGGAAGGTAATCTAGGGGCTCCCACACTCTCCCCCCTCCCCCGCAGTCTTTGCTTTCATGGAAAATAGCTTGACGTCGGTCTTTCTCCACAATCGCACTCCCCCTCGTCCCACGGCCGCCTTTTACCTACAAAATCTACCAGAGTCTCACACGTCCATCTCTCAAAAGCGCCAGACACCGGCCACACTACGCAGTCCCAATTTCCCTTCTTCCCCTGCATGCACATATATATACTTTTTCCAGTTACCTTTTATTTTTGCACAGACAATTAACGATACTGTATCAATTCTTTATTATTTCTGTAACCACCTACTAGTCTTGGCAGAGAACTGTTTTGCTGGATTTTTGGTTGCTTACGAGCTCTCTTTTTATACTATTTCCATGGGCCGACCCTGGCCCAAGCTTAAGGGGCTTACAAGTCCCTGAACTCCGAGAGACGTCCCTTTCCCCTTAGCTTCCTGTGACCAATCTTAATTTCCCGAGTGAAATGAGCGTCCCCTTTTCACTCGCTTCCCCCTCAGCTGACCTTTTCCCTCGCGGGAGGACGAAATGCAGCTTCGGAGTCCACTATCGCTCCATGAAATATTCTCACATCACAATCACACATGCATACACACCTATGGTCACCCCAGATTTTCATGCAAAAGTGTATCATCCTTTCCTTAGATTTATGTCTCCTCCTAGGGTTTTCCTCCCAGTACTGTAACATAAGTCCTAATAGACTATCTGAAGGAATCTCCAGGATTCCCTCGTTCAAATTCCTATTAGATTCCTTTTCGCAACTTACTTCTTCTTTGCCCCATTTTACCGACACTTACCTAATACGCGTATGTGGAGCTGGATGTAACACAGGTACCTTTCTAATAATTTTACCAAAATACTCACCCACCGCCAGGGACCGTCTGAGGGGGCTTTCTATTGGCACTCGGCTCTCTGATTTCCTTTTTTGATGGATACCCGTGTTATAAATGGTCAGAGGCCAATTCAAAATAAAATAACAAAATTTATTTAACACAATTTCAACACCGAAATAAAGCCACAATAAAAAGAAACAACATCGATCGAATGCTGGGTGGACAGAGAGGCGGTACAAAAGTACCCTCCGAATTCTGCCACACTGCTATGTTTCAGCCCGTGGGTTTTATACAGTTTTTTTACCCTAAGGCTAAGCCTGTTGAAAGTCCAAATATGCTTTGTTTCCAAAAGAGTCCTGTCTGCATGAAGAGGTTCCTTGATGGTTTTTTCCGAAGTTCATCTTGGGAGGGGTGATCTTGATCGTCCAGGATCTCCACCAAGATCGGTATCTGATGTTGAAGAGCTGTGAAGTGAGGGTCCACCCTTAATGGCCGGGCCATCTTCTGGCTCTGCCTTGTTGTTACAGTTGTAAATGTGTTTGGGAACTTTGGAATCTTGGAGGCATTCTCGGGTAGTTTTTTATTAGTAGCTTAAATCCACACGAATTTATCTATTATACTTATTACAGTCCCCCACCTTTTTATTTACCCAAATAAATTCGTGTGTGTTGGATTGCCCTTCCTTAGTAATTGCCTTTGAGTCGTGGCATTCTACCCCTTTGTCTGATTCACAAAATTTAGTATTGAGTGTCATAAAAGAAATAATACCCTTTTCCCTTATCTTTGGGACAATCATAATGCTCTTGATACTTCAGGTTCTCTCTGGTGCCATGTTTAACCATAGTTCACATCTCTTCCTGAGGGTCAGCCTCTGTGGGCTCTTGGGGGGGGGTCCCCCTGTCCCTCGGCTCAGGACTACGAGGACTTTCCATCACAACATGCCTCTGCCTTTCCCTTCGCCCACGGGGTAGCAGCCCGCGGCGGGGTAATCCATCTTCTCGGCAGCAGGCATATGTTTCTGGAGTCCTGTCAGTCCGAGCTGCAAACCTTTTTTTAAAGGCACTCCACCGGGACAACCTGATTGTATCGGACCAGCAAGGTACTTTGATTGTCTTTCTGCACTCGACTTTGAGTACTTCAACTTTAGCGTCCATTTGCCCTTTTGTCCCCTTTTTATATATATGATACCATTCTGGAGAATCTAACTCCAGCAGACCCAAGTTAGTGGCAATTACTAAGAAATGGCTAGTCTCTTTTTGTTCTTTTTCTAAACAGTTGGTACATAATCCTTTTGGCCTACGCCCCCCTTTGCAGTGAACAACTCAAATCAATTTACAATATACACACTTGAAGTGAACAAAGGGAAAACATTCACAATCCGGTCTTTCACACCTTATCTGATCCCCCTCATTCATCGGTGTCGTTGCAACCTGACTTTCAGCTCTCCAGGTGATGAGGTCACTCTCCATTTCTGAGTAGTGTATTGTGAGTCCACCTTCTTCACTCTCGAAGCGTGGGTCCACCCTTTTTCTGCTGTCGTAATTGCTGTATCTGTGGTGAGAAGAACAGTGAAGGGACCTTCCCAGTGAGGTGCCAGAGGTATATTTTTCCAGGTTTTTACTAAGACTTTATCACCCGGATTTATTTTGTGTATTGCAAACCCCAAAGGGGTACTTTGAGAAATGAGCCCTTGTTTTCGTAGATCTTGTAAATTCTTATTTATGGCAATTAGGTATGGTTGAATCTGGGTATCCTCTATTTGAGGGTGTCCCACAGGCATTCCATGTTTATAAGGCATTCCATAGAGCATTTCAAATGGTGACAACCCCGTTTTTGAATGAGGCATAGTTCTTATGTTCAAAAGAGCTAAAGGAAGACATTTCACCCAAGACATCTTTGTTTCTATCATTAATTTGGACAGTTGAGTCTTTAACGTTTGGTTCATTCTTTCCACCTGCCCAGAGCTTTGGGGGTGCCAAGGGGTGTGGTATTGCCATCGAATTCCTAGAGCTTCTGTAGTCTGTTTGATAATTTTGGAGGTGAAATGTGTTCCCTGATCAGAATCTATATGATCTATTATCCCATAGCGAGGGATAATTTCTTCTAGCAATACTTTTGATACTGTCTGGGCAGTAGCTCTTGCCTTAGGGAAGGCTTCTACCCAGTGAGTTAATTTGTCCACTATTACCAATAAAAATTTATATCTCCCCACCTTAGGTAAATCAGTGAAGTCCACTTGGATTCTTTCAAACGGGCGATAGGCAACTGGGCGTCCTCCTAAAATTGTTTGTCTGTAGGTAGCTCGATTAATCCTCTGGCAAACCATACACCCATGCACCTCCTGTTTGGCTAATTCATAAATCCCCTTACATCCGAAGAATTTCAAAAATTGTTCTGCTAGAGCCTGGGCTCCCCAGTGCGTTTGCTGATGCAATCTTTTCAGAATTTTCCTGGTGTATTCCTTTGAAACCAACTCCCTTCCATCAGGTAATTTCCACCTCCCCTCCTCTAGTTTACCCCCTATCTTTTTAAACTCCTCGATTTCTTTCTGAGAGGGGCATGGGGAATATTCCTGAAGTTCTTCTCTCTCAGCCTCAGGGATACTTATTGTGAGCAATGCTGCCCTCTTTGCCTCTTTGTCAGCCAGATTATTTCCCCTGGTCTGGAATTGCATACCCACCTGATGTCCTCTGACGTGGACAATAGAGATTTCTTCGGGTCCCCTAATCGCCTCCAAAATTTGTTTTATTATTTCCCCATGAATTAATCCCCGTCCTCGGGTGTTAATTAGACCTCTTTCTTCCCATATTTTACCAAAAGTGTGTGCAATTCCATAAGCATATTTTGAATCTGTAAAAATAGTGCCTCTCTTCCCTTTTAATCTCCTGAGTGCCCTTAGTACTGCATATAACTCACAGGCTTGGGCAGACCAGCTTGCATTCAGGGGTCCTGATTCTACCACTTCCCCTGATTTTCCATCTACTATGGCATATCCCGATTTTCTTTTACCTTCTAATACTCTCGCTGATCCATCTACAAACCATTTTTCTCCCTCTTCCAATTCTTCTTCTCCTAAGTCTGGTCTTACCTTGGTTTGCAGTTCTACCATTTCTGTACAGTCGTGAACAGTTTTTTCCAGTGCTTCTCCGAACAGGAACTGGGCTGAATTCTGAGCAGCTGTTGTCTTGAGTTCTAAACCATGTGAGTGTACCAGGATAGCCTCATACTTTAGGAGTCTGGCGTCGGTGAGCCATTTATCTGCTTTTTGTTGCAGAATGCTCCTCACATTATGTGGTGAATAAACCACTAGGGGGGCCCCAAATGTTACCTTTTTGGCTTCTTCTACTAACAACGCTACAGCCACGATGGATTGTAGGCATGTGGGCCATCCTCTACTTACCGGATCCAAAAGTTTAGAGACATATCCTACAGGTTTTTTGGTCCCTGCCCAGTCCTGAGTTAGAACACCATAAGCAGTGTGATTGCTGACATCTACAAATAACTGAAACTGCCTTTTTACATCTGGAAAACTTAAAACAGGAGCAGTTATCAGTGCTTCTTTCAACCTCTTAAACTCAGCTTCATCTTTTTCTGTCCATTTTACTCTATCTGTGTTTAGTCTTTCATAAAGAAATTTTACCTTTTCACTGTATCCTTCGATCCATTGTCTGCAATATCCCAAAAATCCTAACAACTGTCTGATCTCCCTTTTTGTCCTGGGAGGGGGCAGCGCTACAATTCCAGCAACCCTCTCAGGGTCTAGTTTCTTCTTACCTTTTGAAATCCAGTGTCCAAGGTATCTTACTTCGGGTTCAACAAACTGTAATTTTGACTTTGAAACCTTTAATCCCTTTTCTGCTAGGAAATTCAGTAACAAAATTGTACATTCTCTTACTTGATCCTCCCTCTGGCCTGCTATCAGTAGGTCATCAACATATTGCAACAACTTGGCTCCTTCAACCGGTATGAATTGACTTAGTAATTGTTCAAGACCCTGACCAAAAAGGTTAGGAGAATCTACAAATCCCTGAGGCAGAGATGTCCACCTAAGCTGCTGCTTTCTGTTTGTTTCAGGATCTTCCCATTGAAATGCAAAATAATCTCGGCTCCCTTCGGCCAGAGGGCACGCATAAAACGCATCTTTAAGATCAATTACACTGTAATAAACATCTTCTGGAGATACCCTATTCAGCAGGGTATAAGGATTGGCTACTACAGGGAACTTTGTTTTTGTTCTTTCATTCACTGCTCGGAGATCTTGAACTAACCTATAGCTTCCATCAGCCTTTTTTACTGCCAGGATGGGAGTGTTGTGCCTTGACATAAAAGGCTCCAAAGTCCCTTTTTCAATTAGATTGTCAATTACTTGTTTTAGTCCCCTCCTCCCTTCCACTGATATGGGGTATTGTTTAATTCTAATAGGTTCCTCAGGCTTTTCTATTTCAATTGAAATTGGCTCCATTGCCAATCTCCCCACTTCTCCTTGAGAGCACCAAACCCTTTGATTAATTTTGTCTTCATCTTCAGTAGTCAGTTTGTATAGGCTTACTACTAATTGTGAATCTTTTACCATCAGATTTATCCCTAGTGCTATAATCATGTCTCTACCTAACAAATTATAGTCTGCTTCTTCTACCAGAAGCAAATTCCCTATGCAAAATTTAATATCTGATTCAATCTCTACATCTTTAATTATTGATACTCTGAATGGATCTCCCTTTGCCCCAACTATTGTTACTTTATCCTCACTTTTTAAACAGCCCTTGGGCAGTCTCTGTACTGTGCTTCTCTCTGCCCCTGTATCTACTAAAAATGTTACCACTTCTTTTTGGGGACCTATTTTTAGCTTTACCAAGGGCTCATTTGATGTTCTAGTCCCCAAAATAAAAAGCCCTTGACACCCCTAATCTTCCTGAAAAATTTTCTCATCATTTATTCTTTTTCTACAATCTCTTTTTAGGTGACCTTTCTTTTTGCAATAATAACACTCTGGGAGTTCTCCCCTTGGCCCTGGGTTCTTATTTGGCCGGTCCATTTTTCTCTGCGTTGTTCCTACCTGTTCCCAGCTCTTCTCTTGCTTTTGTACTTCTCTCACAGCTTCAACAAGAACTTTGGCCTGTATTTTTTGATTTTCCTCGTCTCTCCTCATGTATACCTTCTGAGCTTCCCTTAGTAATTCCTGTAAGTTCTTGTCTTGCCAGTTTTCTATTTTTTCTAATTTTTTTCTTATGTCCTCCCAAGACTTTGCAACAAATTGGGTTTTTAACAACACTTCTCCAATAGGGGAATTAGGGTCTGTTCCAGAATATACCTGTAGGCTTTTCCGGAGTCGGTCCAGCCAATCTGAGGGAGATTCATCTTTTCTTTGGCATTCCCCAAACACCCGACTAATATTTTGTCCCCTCGGCACCGCCTCCCATATTCCCTGGATAATTATATTCCTGAGGTCTATCATGTTCCGTCTACCTTCCTCAGTCTGGGAACTCCATCCCGGGTTTTGGCTAGGCCATTTTAGGTCTCCGGGTGTACTTTGGGGGTTACGGCGATCCCAGTCTCGGATCCCAGCCTGTCGGATTAAATCTCTTTCTTCGGGGTTGAATAGTGTCCTTAAGATGGACATAAGGTCCTCAAAGGTGTATATGCTACTTCCCAGAAAGTCCTCTAGCCTTTCTGCTACTCCAAATGGGTCATCTAATAATCGCCCCATTTCTTTCTTAAAAGCTCTCACATCTCCTGTGTTAAGTGGAACATTTACGAATCCGATAACTCCGGGTGCGGTAGGGATTTCCCGTAAAGGGAAGAGGTTATGTTTGTCCTCTTCATTTTCACTCCCCCCTTCACTCATGAGCTTGGCCCTTCTTCGAGTCCTGCTAGCTGGAGGAGAATCTGCTGGAGCCGTTTTTCCGGCTCCCGTGGGCTGCGGGGGAACAAGTGGCTGAGAAATCGGGGCTTTTTCCCAGGGGGAAACTGCTTCTTGTGGCTGTGGGAAAGGCGGAGTCTGCGAGGAGGCTTTCGGGACTTGTAGTCCTGCCGCTTGCGGGTACTGCGCCCCTGGAACTTGTGGAGACGGCGCTACCCATTTTGATGGTGCATCTAAAGGTATGGGAAGGGGTTCCTGATCTGGGGTTCTTTCTGGAGGCAGGGATAGGAGCGGGGCAGGCAGTTGGGACGTTCCCCAGAGATTAAAGGGAGGGAGGGATGTGGCTTGACCCGGTCCCATGAACTGAGCCCCCTGCAAAGGACCCAAGGCAGGCACAGGCTGGTTAACAGGTCCCGGAGGAACAAAGGGGGTTGCTGATACAAAGGGAGGGAGAAATTCTAGTGGATCCCATTCATCCTTTTTTTCTGAAGTTTCCCTCTGAGTTCTTAGTGCAAACAGTCCTGCTCTGGCTTCTAACCATACCTGAGCATACTCTCTTTCCTCGCAGGTTACTGATTTTTTTCTTTCTACATAGCTGCAAAGAATCCTACATATCCACTTTTCAAATGTGCCGAATATTGGCCAGATCACATGTTTTTTTATTTCCTTACCCCCCCAAACTTTGATACAGTAATAAGTCATTTTTTCTTTTGACTTACCTTTCAAAGAGGGGCACTTTTCCCAATGCTCTAAGATCCATCCCAGTGGACTTTCTGGTGGGATTTCGAAGGTACCTTTTCCTTTTCTGAGAGCATGCCTTTTCTCTGATTCTTTCTGATGTTTACTCTTTCCTTGCCCCATTTTTTTTTTAAAAAAAAAACAAAAAAAACTTTACCTTTTGGTAATGGATCGAAATACTAAATTCTTTCTTAGCCTTAGCTCTGGCTAAGAGCAGGGATCCTCTCCCTGACTGTTACAATTTGCAAACCGGGTCCCGAATCGTTCGGCCTACTTACCCGTCCGGTGAGCTGAACCGGGGGTCTGTTCGTCTGAGGAAAGAATCTTCGGTTTGCGTCCTGGGCTTACCAGCCCATAGCAAAAAGAGTTTACCAATTTCCTGAACCCAAAAGGAACGTATCCTTCCTCTTTTTGCTTCCTGTGATCGATTCCCCCAGACTCCCCTGAATCTGGGCTTTGATGAGTGACCGAGCTTTCCCGATTCGCTTCCCCGTCAGCCGACCAAACCCCTCGCGGGAAATTTGGAAATGCGGCTTTTCAGGTCCACTCTCGTTTCGTGGCCAGGCCACGTCTCATTCACCCACTCAATCACACCCACTCAACCAGGCAGTACTTACAGCAATTTTCCTGCTTGGAGATCTTCGTGCACGGAGAATATTTTATGAGTGAAAAATTGTTGCCGCGGCTCCGAAAAGACCTTTCCCTGTCTTTTCCCGGGTTCTCTGCTATTCCTTGGATCCAGGACCTTTCCCTTTTTATTGTGGCGCTTTTATCTAATTTTTGGGTTCGTAATACAATAGGTGCGAAGGATTTTCCTGCTTTGCCGGGCCACCGAAAAACCGGCAGGGCGCCCCCCGTGCAAAGGGATTCCTCCGCAGCCAAATTGTATCCGAGTCACGGCACCAAATCTGTTATAAATGGTCAGAGGCCAATTCAAAATAAAATAACAAAATTTATTTAACACAATTTCAACACCGAAATAAAGCCACAATAAAAAGAAACAACATCGATCGAATGCTGGGTGGACAGAGAGGCGGTACAAAAGTACCCTCCGAATTCTGCCACACTGCTATGTTTCAGCCCGTGGGTTTTATACAGTTTTTTTACCCTAAGGCTAAGCCTGTTGAAAGTCCAAATATGCTTTGTTTCCAAAAGAGTCCTGTCTGCATGAAGAGGTTCCTTGATGGTTTTTTTTTTTTCCGAAGTTCATCTTGGGAGGGGTGATCTTGATCGTCCAGGATCTCCACCAAGATCGGTATCTGATGTTGAAGAGCTGTGAAGTGAGGGTCCACCCTTAATGGCCGGGCCATCTTCTGGCTCTGCCTTGTTGTTACAGTTGTAAATGTGTTTGGGAACTTTGGAATCTTGGAGGCATTCTCGGGTAGTTTTTTATTAGTAGCTTAAATCCACACGAATTTATCTATTATACTTATTACACCCGTCCTGACGGAACCCCGTCCCGGCACTGAAGGTTTACCAGTTTCTGAACTCAAAGAAACGTCCCCTTCCCTTCAGCCCACTTGTGACCAAAACCAAAAACCCCGCGCGCTCTGGAGTTTTTCCACAATTGCTTCCCTTTGGCCCGACCCCGTTCCTCGCGGAATGGGGGAACTGCGGTCCTCAGGTCCCTTTTGCTTCGTGATAAATCACGTCTCATACACACACACACACACTCGGTCACACTGCTCAACCACGAGATACTTACGGTGCCTTTTTCCCTCGTGGATTCTTCGTGCACTCAGATTTTTATGAGCAAGCTCTTGCCGCGGCAATCCTGAAGATCCCCAAAGCCTGGGTTCTTCGTGAGTTCCCTGAGAGCCCTTCTGCTAGCTTTTTATCTGGAAATTTTTGATTGTGGGCCTTATCTCACCGGGTTCGGTGTTCCAATCAGATCGCTGGCACCCTCTTTCTCCGCCGGGCCGCTAAATAAGCGGGGGTGCCCTCCCGGGCAGAGAAAAAGGGGAACCCCAGATCCTTGATTTGGATCACGTCGGCCGGTCACCAACTGTTATAAACGACAGTTCTCCAATATTCCGTTGTAGAGGTTTATTGGAAAATGACAAAATGAGATCGAAAAGAGACAAGTCCCACAATCAAACGGCAGCTCTGAGCCCGGGTTTCGAGCTGCCGGGTGAACTAAGACCCCAGCCTCTATCGCACTGGGTCCCCCATAGTTCACACCAACCATCTCTCGAAGGTTAGTTTTTATAAGGTTTTTAGGCCCCGAGGCTAGTTTTCTGTCCAGTCTGAATATGCAGATAGGATTTCTGTCCACCTGGAGTGAGAGTAGAATAGAATTCCGGGAAATCTGGTCACATCTCTGGATCTGTCCATGAATTATTCCTGTAGTCTTCACTAAACATGTCTATGAATTATTCTTGAAGCTCCTTGCCAGACGAACACATCTTGGTTTGGGTTTGGTCTCAGCGGGTGTCAGCATTCCAATCAGCATTCCAGGAGTGATGGGACTTTAGTGATCGTTATCTGGCACCCTTTTGGCATGGGCCACCTCTCATTGATATGGAGAATACAGGTCTATTGTTCTATGGCAGGCCAGTTACCTACCCCCCCCCCCCCCCCCCCCCCACCGCCCCCGGTTGGTTTCTCTGCAAGGGGGGTACCTTTTAGCATACTTTAATCAAACTATATAATTATAACAGTAAAAACCTCGAATTAAACTACATATTTATAACAATAATTAAAACTGAACTCTTCAAGGGACCCCAAAGTGGTCAGAGGAGAAATATGGTCACAACATTTCCCTGCAATTCCCTGCCATCAACAAATCTCCAGGAAAAATATGGACAAAAGGTAGAAGAAACAGAAATTGAATATCTGTGGGGAATTTGTTTCACAGGGAAAACTGGAATATTATTGGATGATATAGAAAGTTTTCGATTCTGGGCTGTGAGTGTCCTGTTACATCATGAACCAGATCCTCCTGACTTAATAATTACACACTGGGCAGGAGGAATGAATATTATGAAAAAAGGGGAATGTATTGCCCCTATGCAGTCAGCTAAAAATACCTCTGCTGCTACTGCAAAAACCAACTGTTTGAGAGCAAAACACAAACATGCCAATGTAAATATCTCAGCCTCTGCAGAGATGAATGTTACCTTTGCTGAAAGAAGCTCCAAATGTGCTAATAAATTGTTTACAAGAGAAACTGGTAACAACTGCCTTGACTTTCAAGTACCACTGCTTTCAAGCGGTGTGGGGGGGGGGGGAATGACAATTCAAACGCCTCACAGAAAAAAAACCTAACACTCCTTTACAGCAGGGAAAGAAAACAAACCCTAAAAGCTGGACACCTTTGAGTCAACTACCCGACACACACATTCCTGCCTTTCAACAGCTTCTGATTATCCATATTACTTTTCTTAGCTGTAGGAGCAGAGAAACCTGTGAAAATTTGTAGTTAACACTAAAGTTTGAAATCTCTTTTGAATACTCCTGCAGAAGCCAAAAGCTAAATTTAAGTTAAAAAAAAATTAAATTAGAATTTATTAAACTGACTCTAATGAAAAGTGTTATGCTACACTGCTAAAATATGTTGTGATATAATTAAGAGTTTAAAACCAAAACATTGTATTTAGAATGCATTCTACTTACAACTCTTCTGTTTGACTAATAAAAAAGGCAAACAGAAGCCAGTGCTTAAAAACTGATTCTCAAACGCTAATCCTAATGATGCCATAAGTTTTAGCTTTCATATTTTTCAGATTCTGTGCTGCCTTGGTGTGTAACTGAACTTCATATTAAGTGTTAGTAAATTCTCTTCACAGGGTAGGTAGACAAAACCATCCTTTTCCAGCTTGAGAACCAAGGACAGCCATTACAAGCCTCAGGCCTGTTAAACATGAATCAGCCAATATAATAATTAAAGGAATTTATTAAATAATCAAAGTAAAATTGGAAAAGCCACAAGCAAAACAGCGCCGAGCCAGGCAATCACCGCTGGGTGAACCAGATTCAGACTCTACAATTCTGTACCCCTGTAGTTCACTGTTATAAGCGAAATAGCCGAATTGTTTTATATGAAGAAATTTATTAATAACAATTTGGTTACAAAGAAATAAAAATCCACCACCAAAATAAAAATAAAAGAGATGCCGAGCCCGGGGGTCGGCACCGGTGAACAGGGTCGGTTCAGCGGTCTATCTGGCAAACAGCCCTCCCCTAGTTCACAAAAAACTGTCGCTGGAGCCTGGGTTTTATACAGTTTTTATGCCCTCAGGCTGGACCCCGTGATGTAAATCTATTCAACTGTCCGGTATTCTTCTCTGCTCGCGTTGACTAGTCCTTCCTGGACTTACTGGAAGCCCTTTGTGTTTCTATCCTGGGTCCGGTGATGTTGTCTAGATGGCATCGTTATCTTATCAGGGGGTGATGATCGTTCTTATCTGCATCGTTGAGGCGTTGCCTCACTCCCAAAAGGTGTTACTTCGCCCTGTGTCCTCAAATGCAAATGAAGTCTCCCTCGAAGTTTGAGCTTCGCCCTGTGTCTCCAAATGCTAATGAAGCTTTCCTTGAGTTTGGGTTTTACAATCTGACTTTTACAAAAGCAAGGAGTGCCTAGTATATTTATTATATTTAACTTTCAGCTTTTTATATAAAATATCAACACAGGCATGAATTAATTCTTAGCTTTCCTCATAACAAAATCCCCCACCTTGTATTTTCAGAATCTTAATTCATGCCTTATTTAAGAACCCCCTTTCTAAAATTCATCCTTGTAGTCATCCCAGGCTTCCTGTGGAGGAATGTAATATTCCTTATAAGAGGTTTCTTTTACCCAGTTTTCAAATTTCGCTAATACCTTCGCGACTTCACTTTCTTCTGTCTGTTCTTTTAGTTTCATGTTTTTTGATATTTTGTTGCTTTTGCCTGTGGCCAATTCGGGGTCCGTTGGCATTGCTGCAATCTGCATGCCTTGAACCACAGAGTGTATTAAACGGATGAGGCATGGGATGAGACAAGGCATGAATATGATACCTGCTAGAGAACAAAGTATGAAGAAAATCAGTTTTTTCCACCATGCTCCATTAAACAAATTGTCCCACCAAGAAGTTTGGAGGATTGAATTCCATCTCTGTAGTGGTACATGAACTACCCTTTTTATTTCTGATGCTAGGTTTTTGATCATCTCCCTATAATCATCTATCTCCACAAAACATTCAGACTCATTGAATTTCCCGCACACTCCTCCCTCTTCAGCCAGCAGGTAATCCAATGCTATTCGGTTTTGGTACACAAAGGCTCTCATTTGGGAGTGTTGCTTGGCTAACAGCTCTAATGCATCAGAGGTGTGATTAGACACTACCTCTACTACTGCTTGCAGTCTGATTAGCCTATTTAGCAAGTAAATTGGGGTTCTATAGCCCCAACTCCCATCTTGTGCCCAGGTTGCCGGGCCATAATATGCTATTATACATTCTGCTGGCTATTCTTCATCTCCTCATTTATGATTGCCTCCTGCCATTGGGAGGCTTGTTTTTATTTCCCTTTTTTTCTCTACTTAAGGTCTCATACAGTGGGGCTCCGAGCATATTACTCTCAGACCTGGGGAGTGTAAAAAATGAAGGGTGGATCATACCTAGAGTGCATGAGCCTTTCTATTTCCTTGGTAGTTCGCTGTACGCTTTTTTCCCATAGATCCAATATATTCCACTGGGAAATCTCCAGACCTCATGTGTCATCTCTGGCGTTTCCCAGTACTTAGCTATATTTTTTATGGCCTGGAAAGGGTTAGCTCCAGAATATTCGTGCCAACATAAACCAATTTTCTCAGACTAATTGCAGCGGTCAGTTTTTTCTTTTTCCTAGTATCCCATCGGACGTTCAGGTTGCCATATCTTTTCTTGTTTATCTGAATTTACAGTTAATGTGGATATACATGGGGTATATCCTACAACCTCATCGAATTCTTTCTCCTCCCTGCTGATACAAAAGGTTCCAATTATCCGGTGGTCAATTATCTACCCTTCGGGCTGCAATATGTTTTTTGAAATTTCTGATTTATTCTACTTTAACAATTGTTCTGGAGATAAATTTTCACCTTTCCAGGGCCACATTTCAGCAGAATTCAATCCTCCACAAATCTAACAATTGGTTAGACCTAATTTGGAGGCAATCTCCTGCATAAGATCTAAAAAAAAATTCTTGTTAAAGATGAGTGATCATGAATTCCCATATTGTTTTTCCAGCTGTTCATATTGTTCACTCAATGACTTAAGCCTATTCTGTTCTATCCTCCTTCTTCTATTTTCTGCTTCCTGCCTTTTTAATTCTTGAGAGATTTCATAAATTTTTACTTCAGGTTCTATACCTTCCTTGTTTCGTGAAAAGCAAAATGTTTTGTCTAATTGTGAGCAATCCCGTTTATTATTAATGATTATTTGATTATCCTTTTGCACCGATTTCTCATCATATATTAGATTCTCACCCACCCAATATGTCTTTCCTCTCATTTTACACATTCCTAACTGCTCACTTCTGTAGCACAATTGGTTTATGGTAAAATATGGTAAAATCGATTCTTTTTTCCCTCTTATCTAAAGAGTGTGGTTACACTGATCACAGATTGGGATATCTAGTCTAATATTTCTCCTCTGCCTGCGGTGCTTTCTTTCGTCTTTTGGTGGGAGTTGATCTGACTTCTCGTTTTCATCATCTCCATTTATGTTAAAACATACATATTTTTCTCCTTCCTTGCAGATCCCATATAATGTGCTATCTCTCCTGCAGAATCCCACCTGCTTACTTTCACAGCCTGCTTGGCCTGATTTCATCCTGCACTCACCACAGCTGTCAATCAGACCTTGCGGAAGCACCTGGTACTGCTTCCCTGAGAACCATGCTGCTGTCGGGAGTGAAGCTAGCCACAGAGTCATCAGGATTCCCCACCGGTACACTCCTCTGCCTCTGCCTACGCCTGCTGGTGTGCAGCCAGCAGCGTGGTAATCCATCTTCTGTGCAGCAGGAGTCATCTTCAGGGGGTCTGTGCTGGACCCTGGCTGCATATCACCTCTTAAAGGCTTCCCAGTGGGCAGGTTTGACTGTATCTGCATTGCAGGGGGTCTTGCTCAGAGTTCAGCACTCAATTCTCAGGGGTTCTGCCTGTGTGTTTAATTTTCCTCTAAGTCTGTTCTACTTCAGAAAATACTAGGTCTTGGAGTGAAGCTTAATTAGATCAAGTTCGACAGAGATATCTAGAAAACGAGTAGTCAGAGCCTGCTCCTCTTCCAGACACCTAGTACACAATCCTTTAGGTTTAAATCCCCTTTTACAGTGAGCCACCCAAATCTCATTACAGAGACCGCACTTGAATTCAATGCACAGGAAACACGGGCACTCAGCTTTAGTACACTTCACTCGGTTTCCTTTTGAGATGGGTTGCTCCTTTGTAGTCGTAATTTCAAGTCTCCTGGTGAGGAGACTACGTTCTACTCAGGTTCTTTCCTCTTCGGGGTGATCTTCTTCACTCTGGATGCGTGTCCAGCCGCCTTCTGCTGTTCTAACTGCAGTGTCTGTAGTCAAGAGAACAAGAAAAGGACCCTCTCAATGTGGTGTTAGTGGGGCCTCTTTCTAGGTCCTTATCAACACACTATCTCCAGGATGTATTTTATGAATGGCAAAACCTAAAGGTGCATTCTGTGTGGTTAACACAAGCTTCCTAAGTTCTTGTATATTCTTGTTTATTGTGATCAGATATGGCTGTAATTGTTTATCTTCTACTTTTGGATGCCCTACTGGAATTCTATGAGTGTAAGGCATCCCATACAGCATTTCAAAAGGTGAGAGTCCGGTTTCAGAATTAGGCATAGTTCTAATGTTGAGGAGGGCAAGGGGGAGACATTTGACCTATGACATTTTTGTTTCAATCATTAATTTAGATAATTGTGCTTTTAATGTTTGATTCATTCTTTCCACTCTCCCTGAACTCTGAGGGTGCCATGGGGTGTGATACATCCACCTTATACTTAGGGCCTCTGTTAGTAATTTTATAATTTTGGACGTGAAATGTGTCCCCTGATCCAAGTCTATGTGACTTATGACCCCATATGGGGGTATGATTTCATTTAACTAAACTTTTGCAACTGTTTGAGCGGTGGCCCTGGCACTGGGGAATGCCTCAACCCAATGTGTCATTTGATCTACAATGACCAGTACATATCTGTACCGCCCCACTTTAGGTAATTCTGTAAAGTCCACTTGGACCTTTTCAAATGGTCGATGAGCGATCAGACGACCCCCCCCAATGGCCTTCCTAATGTTTGCTTTGTTTACCCTCTGGCAAGTCATGCATCCTGTCACCTCTTGTTTTGCTAATTCATAGATCCCTTTGCATCCAAAGAATTTCAGGACTTGATCTACCAAAGCCTGAGTTCCCCAGTAAGTCTGCTGATGCAGATGTCTCAAAATTTTTCTAGCACATTCTTTAGATATAATTCCCTTCCATCGGGTAATTTCCATTTCCTGTCTATCATTTCTCCCCCCATCCTTTTGTATGTCTCAATTTCCCGTTCTGTTAAGCAAAACTGGTATTCTGTACTTTCTTCTGTCTGAATCTCGGGGGTACTTACCACCATCAGTGCTGCTCTTTTTGCCTCAGTATCTGCTAGATTGTTTCCCCTGATTGTGAACTGCATACCTGTTTGATGTCCCTTCACATAGACAACAGCTATCTCTGTTGGCTCTCTCACAGTTTGATTATTTCCTCGTGAACTAAACTTCGTCCTTTCGTACTAATCAAGCCTCTCTCTTTCCAAATCTTCCCGAAGGTATGCACCACGCCATAAGCATATCGCGAATCAGTAAAAATTGTTCCTCTCTTTCTTTTTAATCTTTTCAAAGCTCTCAAAACTGCGTACAGTTCACATGCCTGTGCAGACCATCTGGCAATTAAAGGGCCAGACTCCACTACTTTCTTTGAGTTCTCATCCACTATAGCATATCCTGACTTCCTCTTTCCATCTATCACTCTTGCTGATCCATCTACAAACCATTTTTCTCCACCTTCTAATTTTTTATCTTCTAAATCTGACCTTATCTTTGTCTGCAGTTCCACTACTTCAACACAATCATGGTTGGGGATTTCTGAGGTTTCTCCATATTCTGCTGCCCCTCCTCTGTCTGAGCGCTCCACCCAGGGGGTAGACGGGGCCATTTCACTTCCCCTGGGGGTCCCTGGGGGTTTCTACGTTCTCATTCCTGCATTCCCGCTTGTCTGATCATCTCTCTTTCCTCAGGATTGAATAAAATCTTAAGGATCGCAGCTATATCCTCAAAAGAGTATATGCTGATTCTCAAAAATTCATCCAGCCGATCCGAGATCCCCCACGGATCTTCCATCAGCCCTCCTATCTCCTTTTTGAATGCTCAAATGTCCATACTGTTTAACAGGGCATTCACGTAACTTATGTTTCTCATTCTGTTTGGTACTTCCCTTAAAGGGAACATACCGTATTTATATTCTTCTTCGTCCTCCCCCTCTTCCTTGTCTATCTTGTGTAATTTCCTTTGTGATCTCCTAACCGGTTGGGCTGGTGTCATTTTTGCAGGGTTGGGAGGGGTTGGTGTGGGTGCTTTTGCCGGTCCCAGCGTGGACGCAGCGGGCTGGGGATGGGGGATGGGCAATGGTGCTGCAACGGGCCCCTAGAGGGAAGCAGGTTCCAGCGGCCATGCCTCGGCCCCTTGTGGTAATTGCTCAAGTGGGGGTGCCGAAGCCACTACTGGCTGCGGCTGTGGTTCAGGTTGTGTGAGAGGGGCTGGGGGATCCCCAGCTTGTGGAGGTTGTGGTGGGGGTCTTAAGTAGGGAGGGGGTAAATTGTCCAAGGGGTCTCATGTGTCCCTCGAAGCCTTGGCTGAGCTTTTGCCTGTACTGGATACAGTCTGACCTCGACCTCTCTCCATAGGTCTGCATATTCCTTCTCCTCCTGACTCCTTGGTTCTTTGCTTTGGACATACGTGTTTAATGCCTGGCATGTCCATTGTTCAAAAGTCCCGAACACGGGCCAAACCACATGGTTCCTAATCTCCTTGCCACCCCAGATTTTCATACAGAAGTGTATCATCCTTTCCTTAGATTTATACTTCTTCCTAGGGTTTTCCTCCCAGTGCTGTAACATTAGCCCCAATGGACTATCTGGGGGAATCTCTGGGATTCCCTTGTTCAGCTCTCTATTAGATTTCTTTTGCATTTTACTTTTTCTTTGCCCCATTTTACCGACACTTACCTAATACGCGTATGTGGAGCTGGATGTAACACAGGTACCTTTCTAATTCTAATAATTTTACCAAAATACTCACCCACCGCCAGGGACCGTCTGAGGGGGCTTTCTATTGGCACTCGGCTCTCTGATTTCCTTTTTGACGGATACCCGTCCTGACGGAATCCCGTCCTGGCACTGAAGGTTTACCAGTTCCCAAACTCAAAGGAACGTCCCCTTCCCTTCAGCCCACTTGTGACCGTAACCAAAAAACCCCGCGCGCTCTGGAGTTTTTCCACAATCGCTTCCCTTTGGCCTGACCCTGTCCCTCGCGGGATCGGGGAACTGCGGTCCTCAGGTCCCTTTTGCTTCGTGATAAATCACGTCTCATACACACACACACACACACGCTCGGTCACACTGCTCAACCACGAGGTACTTACAGTGCCTTTTTCCCTCGTGGATTCTTCGTGCACTCAGATTTTTATGAGCAAGCTTTTGCCGCGGCAATCCTGAAGAGACCCAAAGCCTGGGTTCTTCGCGAGTTCCCTGAGAGCCTTTTTGCTAGCTAGCTTTTCCTTTTGGTAGTGGCTTTTTATCGGAATTTGCTCGATTTCCAACTGGTTCCTGGAGATCGCTCTCGTATCGTTTAAGCCGCTGAAAACAGCGGGGCGCCCCCCAAAACGCTGAGAGGATTCCGGTTCCAAGATTGGACATCACGTTGGGGTCACCAATTCTGTTATAAGTGAAATAGCCGAATTGTTTTATATGAAGAAATTTATTAATAACAATTTGGTTACAAAGAAATAAAAATCCACCACCAAAATAAAAATAAAAGAGATGCCGAGCCCGGGGGTCGGCACCGGTGAACAGGGTCGGTTCAGCGGTCTATCTGGCAAACAGCCCTCCCCTAGTTCACAAAAAACTGTCGCTGGAGCCTGGGTTTTATACAGTTTTTATGCCCTCAGGCTGGACCCAGTGATGTAAATCTATTCAACTGTCCGGTATTCTTCTCTGCTCGCGTTGACTAGTCCTTCCTGGACTTACTGGAAGCCCTTTGTGTTTCTATCCTGGGTCCGGTGATGTTGTCTAGATGGCATCGTTATCTTATCAGGGGGTGATGATCGTTCTTATCTGCATCGTTGAGGCGTTGCCTCACTCCCAAAAGGTGTTACTTCGCCCTGTGTCCTCAAATGCAAATGAAGTCTCCCTCGAAGTTTGAGCTTCGCCCTGTGTCTTCAAATGCTAATGAAGCTTTCCTTGAGTTTGGGTTTTACAATCTGACTTTTACAAAAGCAAGGAGTGCCTAGTATATTTATTATATTTAACTTTCAGCGTTTTATATAAAATATCAACACAGGCATGAATTAATTCTTAGCTTTCCTCATAACATTCATGAAATACTGCTTTCACAGGGTCTCTTTTATACTATTTTCAGGCTCTGCAGGATACCGGGGGGGGGCGGGGGGGGGCTTCTTGCTTCCTCTGGTTGATCTTGTCCTTTTTCAAGTATTAATGCATGTTCTTTTCTTGTGGCCGCTTCTGACTAAAGTTTTCCCAGAATACCCTTATCACTGGAATTCTGTTAGATGAAAATCTCTTCGAATATCTTTTTCTGGTGACGAATACTTATCTTATTAATGCATATCGCTGGGGTTTCATCAGATGAAAAATCCTCCGGAATACCCTTCTTTGGAGACAGAAATCCATCCCTGGTAACTGATTACCTTTCCCTTATCACCTGGTGCATATTGCTCTTTCCCGTCACCCGGCTTCCATTAAAAGATACTGTAGTTTTAGTCCTTAGCAAGAATTTATTCTAAATCATATATTACAGGCCCAAAAGCATAAACAACAGTGAATTGGTGAATCAAAGAAAGCAAACAAGGATGAGAAGAATGACAAGATTTTTCTTTACAAACAAGGGGTGGGTCTGCTGGTAGATAAAACTAGCACTGAGGGATAAGAGCAACAATGGGAAGGATTCTACTGATTGATGAATGGAAAAGAAGATATTTGCCTTTACAAACAAACTGTAGGTTTGCTGATAAATGAAATTGGATACTGACAGATAAAAGAAACAATGGAGAAAACCCATAAATCCCATAAGAATTAAAAATTGGGGGGGATTATACATTAAAAGGGGAATCTAGGGTCTTAGGCATTCTGGGAAGTCTGTACCTCTCAAGTACCTCAGCCAATGGGGAAAGAGAGAGGGAAATGGGGCCAGGAAATTAGGATAAAAAGGAGGCTGAGTCCTATGAAAACTTGAGAGACCCCAGGGGAAATGCCCCATAGCCTCTCCCTTTACTTGAATAAAGTAAAAGGACTCCTCTGTCTCCTTTTTGGATATAAACCTCTGGCATTTGTGGATTAATTTTTCCTAACAAGGAGGATGGGACTTCACAACCTGAAGCTGTGGTTGGACAATTAACCCCGATATGTAAATGAACCAAAACTTATAAAAGTGTGAAATCTAGTGATCGGTCGTCCATTTTGTGACCATTTTGGGTCCGTCTTGGGTGTAGCCCTGGCCAGGCTCTTGTACTGCCCAAGGTGTATCCTTTTAAGGCCTTTTAATAATTACCTACTTTATTCTTTAACTCTGTCTAGTCTCTGTTCTAGGTCAGCCTCCCAAGGCATCACTAATGTGAGAAACTACACTCACTTTTAAAAAATTCAAAGGTTTATTAAACCTTAACAAAATAGAACAAAGGACTGAATAAGGAAAAATTACAGCACTGGGAGTCTCTGTGACCAGCAGCCACATGCTCATTCACAAAAAGGCTGCTCTGCCTTTTATTGCATCGGGCAACCTTGGCCCCTCCCAAAATCTGTCAGTCAACATCTTCTTCATCGTTCATTGGTGGAGACTACTCTCTGGCAACTTGATTGGAGGTCTGGTGTTGTCATGCCGCACCTCCTAGTAACAAGTCTTCCCTAGTACATGCCCTCCCTCCACATGTCCCTGCCAACTTAAACCGTACAGTGTCAACAATACAGAGAGAAAAGGGGGTTATGGGGAGAACAGAGGATGTCCAAACAACAAACCACAGTAACATAACTATACATTAATAAAACTTCTCTTAACATATACACAATAATCATCCCGTAATTGTGAGAGCAAATCATCGCATGACTTATCTATAACAACTAATACAGAACCTTTCTACTGCAAATGTCTCAAATACATTTACACATAAATAAATAGCAGTTTGCATATTGGCTGCCTTCAGCGAAATACCAAATTCTCTTTTAAGAAGTGAAGTTCCTGAGAACTAATCCTAAAAGAGAAAACCCAAAATTGGAAATGGCTTGAAAACCACAAAACAGGGTTTGCTCAGGCACTTTGAATTTCCTTTTAAAATACATTTGTGTGTATGTGCGAATTACCTGTGTGTGTGTGTGTGTAACTGCCATATTCCAAGCAACCAAGAGAGCAGCTTCAGAGATGCAAATTGACACTGCTGAAGGAAGATTGAGACAATAGAAACTCCTCCTGTCTGAGGGAGAGATCAGACCAGTTTCCTGTCTCTCAATCCCCCCAAGCTCTGCCTGCTTGCAGAGACAAGATTTACATACCAAAAGACAAGGCTGATGCTAGTAATATCTCACCCTACAGCAAAACTGGTTAATGAATTCCATGCATTTATAGAAATACAGAGCAATAGCTCTAAATATTGAAACAAGAGTGGAAGTGATAGAAGGAGGATTAGGAAGTGCATAGGTAAGAGAATTGAAAGTTGTGCTACTGGCAGTGAAAGAAAGACAAAGACTGTATGGCAATCTGGGCTGGTGCCACATGGTAATTGTGACAGTGGAAGTGTTACATTGGCAAATAAATGGAAAGAGGTTTGACAGAAGGAGAATTTGATTGGCTGTTTTTACAAGCTCAGTCCTGATAAATTCATATAGGTTGAGTTAAAACTCATGCAAAACCCCCAAATGTTTCAAGCCTATTGTAACAACAAAGTAGATTAGCTGACAAAAATGAGAAAGATAAAAATTAACCCACAACACTGATATCAATTTGGTAAATAATTGCTTTTTAAATTAGGCCTTACTAAAAACCTTATTTTTACAACACAAAGCAAAAGCTGGCCAATAACCAGGAAGATGTGTAAAGACTTTCTCACACAGTGTCCTCAGTGCCAGCTGAGGCTTAAACAAAATCACCCACACCTGGCAATACCTTTACACATCAAAAGTAATAAGACACTCTGGTCAACCTGGCAAATAAATTATATTGGACCTCCAAAAACATCTAATGGTTACAAGTACATACTAACAGGTGTAGAAGTTATATCTGGGCTATTGAGGGCCACAAAGAGCAGGCATGTCAATGCAGAAACTATCTCAGGGCTTAGCAACTGGTTTTAGTCTCCCTATCCCAGGCTCTATACAGGGACAATGGATCACACTTCACCAGCGTGGTGATACAAAATTGGACCAAGAAGGAAGGTATCAAATGGATTTCCCATACACCTTATTATTCCCAAGCAAATGGGATTGTGGAGCATGCCAATGGTTTACTAAAATGTTACTTTAAGCCACACAAGCCTGGGTGGGATAAAAGACTATCTTCTGCACTGTACCAGATAAAGAACCAATATGGGCCGATGGGCAGCCTGGTTTCATGAGCTTTCCTGAATCCTATGTCTTTTTAAACAACTCCAAATAACAAAACTGAAACTTTTCAGAATAACTTAACAGTGGGCCAACCAGTCGTGGTAAAGTTGCCTCAAGTTGGAATTGTACCTATGACTCTGACAAACACTCAAGTGCCAATGGCCTGAGCGGCTACTGATTCTAATGGCCACCAACACAGGATTAGCTCCAGATGGGTATTCCCCACATTCTGAACTGCCCTTGTTTCTGTAATAAACCTGGTTTTGCTCTGAACAAAACCAATTTCCCAATGAAGCCTCGTAAACCGTTCCTACACTGCCCCCAGGTGGCAGCAGTGAGCATAGAGACGTGTTTACAACTAGAGGCCAGAAAGGGAACCGCTGCTATAACGCTCTGGAAAAAACATGTCTATCATTACTCAAGTTCTGCTGTTTTAGTTTCTCTAATAACCCTGAACGTTTAATAGTATCCTCACCCGACAGAAGACTAGGTGTGTACCCCGACATGAAACAGAGAACCACTCAAACAGCAAGGGAAGAGACTGTTCACTACCTACATGGTTGTGAAAGCTACAGAGACCCCTGGACTCCTAAAAGCAAATAACACCAACTCCAAACACAGCGGAACCTACGGGACTGCACACCAACCAGTAAATCTGTTGTAATCAAAAATGTTAATTATGGTATTGCTTGCATTCTTATACTTACAGTTCAATGCTTTTAATAATGCTGAATGGCTTATTAGCCACACAGATAAAAACCTTGCGATTAGCCATTATGAAGGGAAAACCAGAAGGCAATGTCACTATTCCTAAAAACCACTCCAACCTTACTCAGATAGAACAAATGCTATCTGACCCCTGGAAGAACTCCCATCTCAAGCTAATACAAGCTATGACACTAGTAACAAATCGCAGTAATGGCTGGATCTGTTCTGTTTCCCACTTCACTCAGATGAAAGTATTCAGATGATGGGAATTCCCACATCAAACATATTCTCCAATGGTATTCCTCCCACTGGAATGATGCTCCTTCTGGAAGGGAAGGCAGTCTGAACCTTTACAGACCAAGTACTAACAGTAGATGTAGTAGCTATGGAAACTTCCTGTATTCACAGGTGCCTAAGGAGACATGGGGTGACTTAACACCAAAAAATGGAATTACCTGAATGTAGCCTAGGGATTATGGTAGGAATCTATCCCGAGTATCATTCATATTTGGATGTAACTGGAAAGGACATTTTAACCACACACTGGTGGCCTCTTCCAGACAATATAAGATACTATTGGCTTTGTGGAAATCAAGCTAGAAAAGTGCTACCCCCTGGATGGCACGGAGTATGTACCATTGGAACTGTAGTCCCAGAGATAGATGTCATTGATAAATCAGAATTCCCCAGAGGACATCTATGATCTTTTGTAACGAGATACAAACGAAATTTATACCCCATTGGTTGAAAGATCCTCTGGGCTCCTACCATGGTTAGGAGTGCCTGAATTAGAACACGCAATAGTGAATATATCCAGAGTCATCGAACAAATTAAAAATCAAACAAACGGTGCAATCAGTGCTTTACAACAAGAAGTTACCAGCCTCTCAAAGGTAGTCAAGCAAAACCAAATGACTTTGGATTTGCTTTTGGCTTCCAAAGGTGGGATATGTACTGTTATCAACACTAGCTGCTGTGTATACTGTCCTGGGGTGACTTTATGATGTTTGTATCCCCATTTGTCTGTTTAGCCCAGAAATAAGTTCTGCACCTTTAAGACTGGTTCCAAGAGCGAAGGGAGGGGGAAAAAAGAAGCATGGAGTTTGTTTTCAGAAACTGCACTCACTCCTCCGCATCCTTCTCCTGGACTGTTGTCTACGGATGGACAGAGAGCTCTCCTTTGCTTTTTAGTTAGTTTTTTGCTAGTTGAGGCAGAGAAGTTCCCTGGACTGTGGGTTGTGGTTTCTTTTTTTTCTTTTTCTTGGAACTGTATAAACCGATTCTGGACTGAAAACCCCAGAAAAACACCCGGAGCTCATGCCTGCAGCCCACTAGGGGCCAGGACAGCTTGTTCCAGTGCCAGAGGGACTGATAAGCAACTGGGCAAGCTGAGCTACACCCCATGAAAAGGACTTTCTCAATTTTGCCATCTCTCTTCAGAATGGCAACAGGATTTATTGTTTAATATTATTCATTTTTATGCTTGTGAACACTTTGCTTGTTGAATAAACAGATTTTACACTTTTCTCTAAGGAAATTTTTTCCCAAACTGGTTGGGGGAGGGGCCGCATAAATTTGCTTTCTAGAGGGACCCCATTCGGAGATTTCCTCCAAAAATTTTCCCCAAACCAGGACAAATACATTAATTGGTGCCCAATGTGGGGCTCGAGAAAGTGGAAAAAACTGTTCTGACAGCATTTTGGTTTCACTTACTCTGTATTGGGATAAAGCAGTCAGTAGCCATGTTGCTTGAATTCATAATGTTTCTCAGGGTGGAGGCCTGTCTTGGTTTGAAAGACAGGTATCTGCTGAGGAGGGGCAGGGCCTCCTTAGGAAATGTAGAATTCAAATCCCCTCCCTCCAAATTATTATAATTTATAGAATTAAAGGGGCTTTCAGGCAGAGGTATGGGGATAGGAAAAACAGTTCTTTACTAGTATGTACAACAAGACAAAACAAACAACTACAGCATTAACAGTAAACAGAACCAGGGACCTTAAGGGGCTTTGTGAAACAAAGCCCAGGGCAGTCTGATCTCTTGGGACTCTGAGAGCACCAAGTTGGAACGGTGGAAAATCCCGGGCTGGTGGATGAGATATCTCAGAAGCTCCGTCGGTGGTAGCTGGAACGGCAGGGATGTCCTGGCGGGGCAGGGCAGTGTGGGGCCACAGCGTAGAGAAAAGCCTCAAAGCAGCGCCGAAGAAACAGTGGGGGTGGGACAGGGCCGGCCCAGCTCCAGCAGGGCAGGAGGAGGAGAGTTCAGAATTCCGGGGCACACGAGCAGAATGATGGTAGATTTTTCAGGATCAGACCTGGTGGTGACAGTGAAAACTTCTCCCACAGCAAGGAGCAGCCTGACCGTCCTCTCTCCAATGCCGAGAGCAAGAGAACGAAGCTGCCCCCAGCCCTGTCCTTTGCCTGCCCCAAAAACTCCCGTTATCTCCCCTCTCCCCCTCCAAGAGAAACTCCCAGAGACAAAAGAAGTGTAGCCAGGTGCTACAATTCCTATCCTTTGGCCCCTTTTATCCTGCTTGAGTATCTATAAGTAATCAGTAGTTAGTCTCCTAGCAACTCTTGGGAAAAAAATTCTGTAGGTTAAAAAAACTAACAAAAAAACCAAACCTAACCCCCAACAAGGCCTTAATGTGTTTCTGGTCTGCAGCCCTAATTTCTAATCAGATACAGATCCAGTATTTTCCCTAACATGTTTTTACAGTAGATGGGCATGGGTTAGAATAGCTATTGTGCTGTGCTCAGTGATAATGATTTACAGAAAGTTTATAAAGGTATTGGAGTTTGTTCCAGATATGTATGGTTTATGGTTTCTTCATCCTACCCTGCATCCCAGTTCCAGTAGCCTGTTTTGAGGGTTCATTAGTAATTGCACTGTCTTGGTTTAGGAAGACAGATGTCTGCCAGGGAAAGCTGGAGCTTCCCTTGGAATGCAGAATGTAAACCCCCTCCCTCCAAATTATTATAATTTTGAAATTAAGAGGCTTTCAGGCAAAGATATGGGAATAGGAGTAACAGTTCTTTACTAGGAATATTAAAAATAAAAATGTAGTAGTACCAAAAAAGCAAACAAACAAAAAAGAAAACACTGACAGAGTCAGAATACAACCTGACACCCTGTTGGTCAGGGTGTTGGTAGCAGTCCAATTAAGTCCTCCTGGAGTGACAGATGTGGTTCTGTTGGAGCAGAGATGATACTGTAGAAGGATGTAGTTTTCCTCTGAAGGTCCAGTGGTGGTGTAGATGGGTTTGGTCTTCCTCTGGGAATCCAGCGGAAACAGGCTGCCTTGGTGTTCTGACTCTCAGTTTTTATCCAGGTAGGAATGCTTGGCTCCTCCCGCTGGGTGGAGCATCTCACAATGGGATGATGTAATTTTATCACTCATGCAGTGAGCCTTAATGGCCCATTAACAGAAGATATCCCCCGGAGGGAAGATGGGTTGTGGAAGAGATAAAGAAAACAGCTCCCCAACTGGTTTCAAGAGATGGCAATAGAATACATACTTTTAGTTACATCTTGAATTGCAACCCAAGACGTGCACCCAGTTGGTTAGAGGAGGAGCAGGGGATGAGCCTTTTCAGCCTTTCCTTTCCTTCTTCTCCTTTGACTCTCTTAACGTCACTTTTGGAGAATGTTCAGTTCCCCCTGAGTGTTAAAGATACCACCTGCCCGGTATTTCATCTGGTAAGCTTCCTCTATATGGTCTGCAGCTTCTCTAGAGTAAGGGTTGAGATTTCCAGAGGAGCTGATGAGACCCCTGGCCCAGGAGTAGACCCAGGCGTGGAAAATTCTGAGTGGTGTGGATAATGGGAGGATATGGGCCAAACCTTTTAGGAATTTTCTGACCCTATAGCCTGGAACTTTCCACATGAACAAATACAGAACCCAGATGAGGTGGGGAAATATCTAGAGGAGAACTGCCATGATGACTCTAAGGAGAAAAAGCTCATTGCAATAAGCTGGGCCCTGGCATATGCTTATTGCACGCTGCTAGATACTGTAGGGCAGCAGACAGAGGCAGGGGCAGGGAGATAAATCAGTAGCTACCCCAGTCACTCTGGCTGCAGCCAACACCCCAGTTATTCAGGTTGCAGCTAAACCAGACAGTGAGCCATAGACACTGGCAATTGCCTCAGGAAAGAAGCACACAAACAAAACCAATCGAGCAGTGGACAATGATTTGGGGGAATGTTCTGGTTTTAGGCAGATTTGGGAGAAACCCTCCTATGGGGTCCCTCTCCCCTCCCCCAACTGGTTCGGGAAAAGACTTCCACAGAGAGAAGTGGAAAAAACCTGTTTATTACACAGGCAAAGCACTCCCAGCACAATACCCGATGACAAGAGCTTCGTGCCACTTATGGAGGGATAACAAACTTAAAAAGAGGAGGTCTCCTCTTGAAGATGGTCACTGTGTTCTGTTGCTCCGTCTCCACTGGTGCTGGGAGAGAAAAGGAGATGTGCAGGGCTGGTCTTGGTGGGGTGGGTCCCCTGTGGAGGCCCCCGGTGCTTCCCCCAGGTCCTCAGTCCGGAGAGATTGGAACAGTTCCGAAGAGAGGAAAAAAAAAGGGAAAAAAACTCCAGCTATTCTACAGGGTCTAACTACACTAGCTCTAAACTAACTAACTCCCCAGGAGAAAAAAACCTGAAAAAACAGAGCTTCTTTCATCTTGCAGTGTTCCAACTCCCCCACTTCAAGGTCACTCTGAGGAGCAGAGTTTTCCTGGGGAAAAACAAACCGCACTTCCCCTCCCCTTTGCACCCAACAGACGATTGGGGATAAACACATCACCCTAGGACAGGGAAGGACCCTCAAAGCCAGCAATAACACAAAATCAGAAGTCAAAGCAACTGACACAAAATCATAAGTCAAAGCAAATGACACAAGATCAGGAGCCACTACTGAGTCCTTTTCCCTGAAGGACCTTGGTGGCCTAAGAAAGGATTATACTCAACTACCTGATGAATCTATCATTAGTTGGTTAGCCCATCTTTGGGATGCTGCAGGCGAGGCTACAATTCTGGACAGTACTGAAGCAAGGCATTAGGGATCCCTGTCACATGATCTGGTTATTGAACAAGGAATGATGAGGGGGGCTCACCCTTGCAGTCTCTGGGAATGGGTCCTGGGAAGTGTGGCACAAAGATATCTGTGTGCAGACGATGTCTATATGCAGCAAACCCAGTGGAAGACCATAAGAACAAGGGATTCAAAACTTGAGAGAAATGTTAGTGGCAGAGATTGTCTTCGGGGATGCAGAGATCCACTCGCAGCCCATGAGAAAAGGTGCTCACGTTGGAGTGACTGGATGCTGAAAAGCTGTAATCTAGTGGGAAACTCAAACAGAGAGAGAAAACCCTTGCTTCTAGAGATAGAGGACCCTTGCTTCCAAACTAGAACAGCTCATCCTTAAGACACTACACCCCATGAACTAATGACCCATGAAAAACAGTTGTGGGAAGACTGCTTTGCCCATGG
This sequence comes from Acrocephalus scirpaceus scirpaceus, assembly GCA_910950805.1. Taxonomy (NCBI): domain Eukaryota; kingdom Metazoa; phylum Chordata; class Aves; order Passeriformes; family Sylviidae; genus Acrocephalus; species Acrocephalus scirpaceus. Next base: position 6,913,471 of record OU383795.1, on the reverse strand, counting down.
GAGGGACTCACGTTGCAGCAGGTCAGGCCAGACTGCTACTTGTGAAAATTAAAACCATGCTGGAAAAGTTCAGAGAGAACTGTCTACTGTGGGAAAGACTCCATGGCACAGCAAAAAAAAAAAAAAAAAAAAAGAAACTCCTTTCCCTAAGTGAACTGAAGAAAGATTTTTAGAAATAACAAACTGACTAAAGACTCCCATATTCTGTCTCTGCACTATTGGTGGGAAGGAAGGAGGGGCTGGGGAGAGGAAAAAAGTGTTCTAAAGGTTTATTTTAGTTCTGATTGTTATAAATATGTAGTTTAATTTGAGTTTTTATTACTGTTATAATTATATAGTTTGATTTGAGTTTTTATTAAATAAATGTGCTAAAAGGTACCCCCTTGTACAGATACCAACAAGGGGGGGTAAGTAACTGACCTGCCGATAGAACAATAGAACTGTATTCTCCATGTCAATGAGGGGTAGACCATACTAATGAGGCACCAGATGACAGACAACGATCACTAGTTCCCATCAGAACCAATTCAGCTCTCAGAAAATCCAATCACTCCACCTTCCTAGAATTCTGACACTGGCTGAGACCAAACCCAGAAACCAAGACATGTTTGTTTGGCAGGAGCTTCAAGAATAATTCATGGACAAGTTTGGTGAAGACTTCAGGAATAATTCATAGACAGATCCGGAGATGTGACCAGATTTCCTGGAATTCTATTTTACTCTCACTCCAGGTGGACGGAAATCCTATCTGCATATTCAGACTGGACAGAAAACTAGCCTCAGGGCCTAAAAACCTTATAAAAACTAGCCTTCGAGAGATAGTTGGTGTGAACTGTGGGGGACCCAGTGCGATAGAGGCTGGGGTCTTAGTTCACCTGGCAGCTCGAAACCCGGGCTCAGAGCTGCCGTTTGATTGTGGGACTTGTCTCTTTTCAATCACACTTTGTCATTTTCCAATAAACCTCTAAAACGGAATATTGGAGAACTGTTGTTTATAACATCATTATCCTCTTTTAATTCTGTAAATAAATTTTCTTTATACTGTTCAAATTTGAGCCTGTTTTACCCTTAGAGTGTTTCTTCCCGATACTTATCTCAACTCATAAGCCCTTTGGTTTTTCTTTCCCTCTCCTCTGCTCAGCTATAGCAGAGGAGAATGAGTGAATAGTTCTTCATGGGTGCCTGGCGCTTAGCCAGTGTCAAACCCCAACACATTGATCAGCAAGAAAGCTATGATGTAGCTGCTATAATGGAAATGTGGTGGGATAACTGTTATGACCTGCCCTCACGAAGGCAAGAGTTACTGAGATTCTTGTTAATAGATCCCTTGGGCAGATTAGAATGAAACAACACTGAATTATCTATGTTTGCATATATATATATATATATATATATATAGGGTTTATTTTAGAACAATTTGGTTGCAATGGAAAGCAGGTATGGAGCCGTTTTGATTATTAATATCTGTAGTAATATAGCAATATGAAAGCATAAAAATATTACTTAAGAAAAGGCATAAGGAAAAGAAAGAAAGATAAAGAAAGGATAAGTAAAAAGATACATAATCACCATCCATGGATCTGGGACAAGGCTTTGTAATGAATGTAATGGATAAATTCGTGTATATAATATTGTATTACGGATTTGGTTTACTAAAAAAAGCTACTCAAGGGCGTCTCCACGATTCCAGAGTCCATTGTGCAGGCAAACACATTTGCGACTGAAACGACAAGGCCGAACTAGAAGATGGCCCATTCATCAAGGGTGGACCTTCACTTCACAGCTCCTCAACATCTGATATCAATCTTGGTGGGGATCCGGGATGATCACATCACCCCTCCTAAGATGAATTCCGGGAAGACTATCAAGCAATTCCTTTCATGCAGACAGGAACTCCTTTCAAACCTCAATTTGGAAATTGGGAAACACATGCATACCTAGACTTTCAATGGACTTGGCCTTAGAGTAAAAAAACTGTATAAAACCCACATGCCGAAGCTTAGCAGATGTGGTCGAGGTTAGATAGTACCCTTGTACTGTCACTTTGTCCACCCAGCATTCGATCGATTGTTGTCCCGTTTTTATTGTGGCTTTTAATTCGGTGTTGGAAATTTTGCTAAATAAATCCTGTTATTTTGAATTAGCTTCTAATCATTTATAACACAGGGAAGAGCAGGGTGAAAATATGTGAGAGAAACAACTCTGCAGACACCAAGGTCAGTGGAGAAGGAGGGGCAGGAGGTGCTCCAGGCACCAGAGCTGAGATTCCTCTGCAGCCTGTGGTGAAGACCATGGTGAAGCAGCTGTGGCCCTGAAGGCCATGGAGATCTATGGGGATGCAGAGATTCACCTACAGCCTGTGAAGGAGACCCATGCCAGAGCAGGTGGACACCTGAGAGGAGGCTGTGACCCTGTGGGAAGCCCGTGCTGAAGCAGACTCCTGGCAGGGACCTGCAGACCCGTGGAGAGAGGAGCCCATGCTGGAGCAGGTTTCCTGGTAGGACTTGTGACCCCATGGGGAACCCACACTGGAGCAGCCTTGTCCTTGAAGGACTGACCCTGTGGAACAGTGACCCCATGTTGCAGCAGTTTGGGGAAGACTGTTGCCCATGAGAAGTACTCACATTGGAAAAGTTCATGGAGAACTATCTCCCTAGGGGAGGGATCCCATGCTGCAGCAGGGGAAGGACTCCTCTCCCTAAGCATTAGAAGGAACAACTTTTGATGAACTGACCATAAACTCCATTCCTTGTCTCCCTGCACTGCTGAGTCCACTGTCTGAGGACAGTGCTGTTTCAGCACTGGAAGAAAGCAGATACTGTGAACAAATCAACTGTCAGACATGATTTGGCAAATTCTGGTTTGTTTTTATGAAAATTCTGTTAAACCTATTAGGGGGAGGCAGGGGAAAGGCTGGAGCAGCTGTAAAAAATTTGCTTCCACCTGGGTCTAATTTATTGTCACACGTTTTGGTGATGGTTCCCAAAATCTGTGAACTGTGGTGTCATGTGGGTAGGATCATGTCTGAAATAGGGGGCAGCGGCAGCAAGTGCCTCTGGCCAAAGACTGTTCTCCTGGCTGGAGCGGGAGAGGGAAAGGAAAAGTTGGTGTTTCTTTCAACAATTTGCAAGACTGTGGATTTAACTTTACTGCCGGGCCGTGCCCATTCTGTGGACATTGGCTAACTTGTTCTGGACTGAGCTACACATTTCTGTATTCTTATCTATGTGTTCATTTCTAGAAACACGGGAGGGATGTGACAGTTTGCACTAAGAACACTTTGCAAAACCAAACATTATCTGCATCAGAATTTCATCACCATGTCAGCACTGCTGGGGTTGCAGCTTTGTCATCTGTGAAGGTTTATGCTATCCTACTGCAAAAGCTAATATTTCCCTTACATTAGCCTGTTTTGTAATTACATATGTTGATTGTTTGAGGAATGCAGTCTAGTTTTTTACATTATGCTCTTAATCACTTGTAGTGGTTTCACGTTCGCCAAATTCTGTTTGCCAAATTTAGTGTAGTGGTTTGAGTGTCTACCAGAACTCTGCTATGAGATAGGATTAGGAGAGAAGCAAAGCAGGCTCTAATCTTAAAGGGTACAAAGATAGATTTATTAACACACAATAAAAGAAGAAAATGAGAATCAAAATGAAACTTTCAAAACTCTCCTCTTCCTCCCCCAAGTGTTCACTTTCCCAGAAACAATGTAAAGAGGCAAAACTCAGAACTCTAGGTCAGTACCACTTATAGTCTTTCATTCAGTCTTTTTAAAGAAGTCTCTCCTGATTTGTTCTGGTAACTTTCCACAAGAGAAACAGTCTGCTTGTGGCTTCCAACTCTCACAAAAGCAGCCTGCCTGGGAACTTCTGCAATTGCAGACCTCCCATATCACGTAGCCTTTCCCGCATGGCTACATATGGGCCATGGACTCACACACATACTGGGGTGTCACCTTTTAAAGATGAACAACTCAAAGGCAAAGGATTCTTCATCTCAGGGAACAGAGATGTCTTCTCACTTCTTCACTGGCACAGAAGGCTTCATCTCTATCTGTTCAAACATCTCATGGGATCACCGGATCACAGCTACTAATTCAATATTCACTCAGTAAATCACAGATACCTTTGCTCAAATCCACAAATCTGAATAATCAACTCCCCAATTCATATTGTCCACGATTTAAAGAAATATTCTAGCATATTCATATTACAGTCTGTTACCACAACTCATAGGAGATTTTCAGCCTAGGACCAAGGCAACTTGTCATCTCTTCCACCTAAGGGGTCACTCTTCCTTCACTGACTTTGATATCTTCATATTGTCCCGTTACATATCTCCAATTTGTCTGTTTCTCTCTCTCTGAGAAGGGTTAAAATTTCAAAAAGTCTCAATCTGTGCCAGGAAAGAGTTAAATCTTGCCCAGGGCCTGCAGATGGTCACGTGATCTCTGCCGGGCAGCAGCCTCTAGGATTTTCAAAAGCCGCGGGGATGGGGGAAGAGACCTCAAGCCGAGACAACTCGGAGCAGCCTGGCTGGTGGATGCCTCCTGCCCCCAGCCCTCGGTCTCATCCAGGGTGGCCCAGCTGCTATCAGAGGCTGCAGACTCTCCTCCCCCTTCTGGCTCACAGCCAGGCCTCAGGCCAGCTCCCCCCCATAGGGAGAGGGGCAGGGTGTTTTACAGCTGCTAAAAAAACGATCCGTGCAGAGATGGGGGCATATGCTCATCCCCTCCCCTGGCCCGGGAGTCACTGGGCCAGGCGAGCCTCTCGTGAAAAGCCCGGGCCCGGGCAGGCTGGGCCGTCCCGGTCCCCCTCTGCAGGGAGAGAGCCGGGACGGCCTTCTTACCTCTTACGAGGCTAGAAGGGAAAAGGAAGTCCCCGGGCTTCCCGGGCTGATTTATGCTTGTGTGACCCAGAGGTGTATACCTATATTTAATTGGCCAACCTGGCCAGCCTTTTTGAAAGTCAATCACTAATTGGTTTTTACCATCTGTGCTAAACCAACACATCTCTACATTCTCAAAGTTGTTCAATTTATAATAGAAATCTCATGTCTCATGTGCATCAGGTCTCATGTGCATATAGGTGCTGAAATTCTCACTTATGCTTTGGAAAATATTTTGCAAAAAATGAAATAATTTATAATTTGAAGAAAAAGCACACAGTTCAAAAACTAAAATTCCCCTTGGAGAAGAGAAGACTTAATGAGCTTGCAATGGAATGCAGTGCTCAGAGTAGTAAATTATTTGTTAGCTGATGATACAATCAGCATACTAATTGAAGTTGCTTGGTTTTTTACTAAACATTAAATGAATGAAAAAGTTTGACCTTGTTCTGCTTGGGGGCCTTTCATGAAGCAAATGGACAGTCAGAACAGAGATTGTCCATAAGGTGATTGTATCATTTGAGTATGGTGAAAAAATACTTCTGATAAATAAAGTATTTTAAATTCACAACATTCACCTTGTGTATGGTGAACTCTGTTTCAAGAAACAATGGTCCTAAAAAGACTATCCATGAATCCGTTTCTCTCTAGGAAAACAATTTTTTTTTAATATGTTTTTTAATATTACCTTCAGAATGCATATTTGGATGTAAATGTAGGCAAAATACAGAATTTGGAGAGTAAATCTACAAGAGGAAATAAAAACTATTTAAAGGAGAAATAGCTAATGAATTACTAGATTAGAAGTATAATTAAAGGTCTTCTAAATCTATCCAAAATATATGTGCACTTAAAATTAGACATTTTTAATGTTAAAACCTGTTTTCAAAATGAAGGTACATCCTTTTTACTTGAGTGGACTCAAAGAAAAGACACAACAAAACTCCAATGGCATTAACACAATAGGGAGGATGGTTATTGTTCTTTTATGTATGTTGACTCTAAATATTTCATCTATTGAATAATTAACAAGTCTTGGATTGCACGGATCAATCCACATATTGAGTATGGGTCTGGTTTAAGAGGATGTTTGGCATTATGGTTGCCTGTCTGCTTTGATTTATAGATTTATGAGACAAAAAGGCAAATTAGAAAAAAAATTATCATAGACTTGAAGCTTTGCATTTTAACTACTATAGAGCTCCTTTTCTATAAATCTCAATTGGTTAAATCATCCCATCATTCACTCACAATGATCAGATACCTTTCCAGTTCAATAAATAGCTGTCTGTGTGTTAACTATTCCTGTTTATGACCCAAGAGGTTAAAAGCCTTTGACCGGCATTTGACTTCTAACCTCATATAAATGTTACCTCATCAGTTCCTAATTGTTAACTTGTGTTGGGTGCTTGTCCCTGATGACTTTTAGATAAGGAGGATTTATTATATTTCCTTTTGAAACTGAAGTATTTGCTTTGTTCTTCATCTGTAGGCTCAGCCCACATAGTAACCTTGTAACCTAACAATTTTGCTGAATAGACTAAAATCCAAACTATTTACAGATTAAAGGAAACCTTATTTCTGTCTGAACTCCCTAGACTGAATTTAATATTTTGTAATATAGTTTGTTTTGTTTTATTAAGCTACCAATTCATGATTATAAATCCAACATTGAACATTACCTTTATTTTAATGCTATAATTTTTAATAATTGTAGATTGAAGGGCAAGATGAGAGGAGTTATTAAGATCATACAAAGAAATATTTTTCTTGCTCAAATCTCAAAAGAAATCTCTAAAGAAAGCTGAAAGATATGCTCTAAATATTCCTATATCCTAGTCACACTGTATTTTCCAATCTGCTAAAATAATGTAGTTGTTACATGCATCTATCCCAATTCAACTTTTCATATTCTCTTGAAGTGTTCTCTTTTATCCTACATATTCTTCCATCTTACTGCCTTTCTCATGCACCCAAACTTGTAGATATTATGATGACTACTGTGCAGTAGGCATTGCTTCAGACTAATATGTGCACACATATGTTTTCTTGTGCTTCCATAAGCTTAAATCTGCTTGATACATTTCATTAATTTGCAGATGTGTTAAGAGAAAGCAACTGTAGTTCCTCTGATTTGCTAAAGAACTTTTTGCATTAATTTTCTTATAGAAATGTTACTATAATCATAAAGAATGAAAAGGCAGCCATCTTGTGGGCATCATCTTGCATTTTTTCTCCTTGGTTCTTTTTCAGTCTTTCTTTTGCTGGTATTTCCTTTTACCTTAATCAACCTTGAAGATAGTACTTGATATGTAAAAATATAATCTCATCATTCCATATACTAGAGAACAGTTACATTTCCCTTTGTCATTCAAGCAGTCACTGTCTACTGGTTATAAGCAAAAAATATCTGCCTTTAAAATTACTCAAACATATGGATGAAACATAATTTTTCTATTGTATGAGTCTCTGTTGAAATGTATTTACAATAAGCAAATATGAAAGCAAAATATTATTCTTGGTAACGAGATTAATTTGTCTGCAAGCTAGCATGCACATATATAATTTAGGAATGACAAGAACCCGCTGAATGTTCTCTTTTCCAAAGTAACCTAACACTGTCTAATATTGCTGATAGGTATTGAAAGACTTTGTACTGTTTAAATTGTTTGTATTATTTTTGGAGAAATCTTAAGAGCATTAGTTCTTGCTAATGTTGATTCTCTTTCAATGTGTTGATCATATTTTAACAAAAGTAATATTTCATGCAATTCCCAACTTTGTACTAAAGCTATTGTATAAAGATAACCTCAAAAAAGGTTTTTTCCCCTACAAATTCTGTTTACTAATAATCACATGACCTACTATTATACAATTTCTGCCTTGTTATAGTTTTTTTTTAAAGAAGGGGAAAAAAATTCTAGAGCTCAAAATTCTATCACTGGGGAGTGAAGATATTTGTCAATGAAATAAATGCCATCAGCAGCATTGCCATTAACATACAGACTGGTTCAAGATTAGCAGTTGCAGAGGTTATTGGCACAACTGGCAAATCACCAACAACTTTTCAATAGTAGGTTGAATGTAGTGGGTTTTTATTTATTTGAAAACTTGCAGAAAATTTGAAAACTTTTTTCCTTTTTAAAAAAAGTCTTAAAATGTAAACCAAAATAGCAACCCTTATTAGAGTGTATTTGCTCAGTTCTTTGTAAATGCAAAGTGCATCAGAAGTGTTAAGTGTTATTAATAACACTAAGGACATGCATAATTTGTGATTTTGGTGTTTCAGAATAATAATCCAGAAAGAAAGAAAGAAAGAAAGAAAGAAAGAAAGAAAGAAAGAAAGAAAGAAAGAAAGAAAGAAAGAAAGAAAGAAAGAAAGAAAGAGAAAGAAAGAAAGAAAGAGAAAGAATCCTCTTTCTCCTCTTGCAAATTAGCATAAACCAAACATTTGTTTCTCCTGTTTTTGGAGAATCTTTGAAACGCTTTATAGACAACAATTGAGAAGATCCATTGCCAAAAAGGAAAATAAATGAGGATTGGGAGGAAAACAATTATCACCTCTCCCCTCCAACTCTGCCTCTCAACCCCAAAATAAACCACTTTCTAGTGTGCATCAATACAGGACTCAACAAAAAGGAATCTGTGCTTATTTATCAGATGATCCTGAACCTTTCTATGGCACAAAAAAAATTTCATCTTTTAAAAACTTCTTGACCCTGAAAAAAGTATGTGCATATGTGCCTTTGTTGGTTGGAGGACGGGGAGTATTTTTCTTTCCAGTGTAAGCAAATTAGTCTCACATCTATTTTTTTATCTACCATTGTTATGCAATGAGAAAGTTATTTCATACCAGGGATGCCCTGCCAGAAGAGCTCTGCAGAGGCAGAAGCACCCCCTCCTCTCTCCCGGTAGTGCAGGTAAGCAGCCGTGACTGCACTGCACTGTGGACATAATTTTCTGAGCCTGAGAGAATGTTTAGCTTGTGCTAGCTTTCCCAAGGGAAACCTTTCAGCAGTTTCTCTTCCCAAAACAGCTTTGTGTAAATAACTACTTTCTTATAATATTTCTAAGTAAACAGTGCCCTTTTCCCATAACACCCTCTCTCCCAGGTGTTGTTTGCTATTTCTGTTACTTAACCAATGGAGACATGTCAGTTTTCGTAGCGCAGCATGCTATTAAAAAAGCTGAATGAATTGTAAATAAAGCCTTCATTTTTCTCTTCTGCCTGAGAACTTAGTGGAGTCAATTTATTTCGTGTCCTACGATGACACCACCAGTTCAGGGTACCTCCACCGTAACCTTGTGTGCCTGGCTGTAGTGGGTGTAGTGTTGGCCAAATGCCAGTGCACCCACTAGAATTATTTACTCATTTTCTGCTGTGAGAAAAGGATTAGGAGACCAAAGCAGGCTCAAAACTTTAAAGGGTGTAAAAAAAACTTTATTAACAAAATTAAAAGAAAAATAATAAGAAATCAGAATAAACCTTCAGAACACTTCTCCTCCCCCCAATTTTTCTTTCTTTTTCCCACTGAAAATGTAGAGAAAAATTCAGTCTTTTCAGTCAGTTTACCACTTTTGAAATAATCTTTCTACAGTCCACTTAGGGAGAGGAGTCTCTCCTGCCATGCCATGGAGACTTTTCCACAAGAAACAGTTCTTTCGTGGATTTAATTTTCATGAATAGCAGCTGCACGGAAATCTGCAGTCGTGAAGTCCCTCCCACAGTTTTGGTAGTTTTCCCACAACTACCACCATGGGTCATCTCAGCTAATTGGGGTGCAATTTTAAGGATGAGCTTTTCTAGTACAGAAACAAAAAGTTCTCTTCTTTTATCTCTGGGAACAGAGGTTTTCTTCTTCTGTCTCTGGGGCAAGGTTTCTCATCTCTTTCATCTCTCTGTTTGTTGCCCGTTACCCTAGTAAAACACAAACCAACAAAGTTAGTTTATGCGGTGCTTTATTCGAGGCCCCGGGGATCTGAGGACTAATGTCCCAAATCAGAATCCCAAAACCCTTCATCAGATCTTCAGCTTTTATACCCCCTTTACAAAGATTACCTCACTAGGCTACGTGCAAACCTAACATTCCTCACTTTAAAGTGGTTCTAAACCGTTACATCGGTTACCCAGATAACAATCCCCTCAAGCTATAAATCTTAAAAGGTTGTCTAACTCTAAACTATAGATTAACTTTGTTGCCTAACTCCCACCACCAAACATATGTTGTTCTGTTCTTATCTCCAGGAAACTATCTGCAGACCCTGCATGTTCCACATGCTTGACTGATCCTTTTTAAACATTGTTTTGCTTTTTCTCAGCACATTCTCAAACCTATTTTCAGGGCCTACTCGAGAAACAGCCAGAACCGAGCCTTAGCATGACTACTACCATACAACTTATTTTAAACAGCTAACATTATTTTCGTTTTGCTGATAACAAAACTCTACTGGTAACATGTTCAAGCTTCTCATTGAATCACAGCTACTTCAACAGCTACTTGTTTCAACATGGATGCCTCTGCTCAAAGCTATGGTTAGAATGCTACATCCCCCCAATGCATTCCATGAGTTATAGGGGAAAAAAAAGTCTGATGTATCAATTATATCTTCCCCATAGCCTTACAAGAAAATTTTCTGCCCGAGACTAAGGCATTCTCCTCCCATCTGGAATTTGACTCCTTCACTGACCTCGGTGTGTCCATGTTGTTTTTTTTCACGTGTCTTCACCCTTTCCTTTTTCTCTCACTCGAGAGAGGATTGATGTCTGCAAGTTTCATCTTTGCACTGAAAGAGTTAATATCTCGCCTGGGCCTGCAGATGGTCATGCGATCTCTGCCGGGCAGCGGCCGCCGTGACTGCATTGCTGGTTTTCTGGCCCCTGCCGCATTCAATTCCAGTCACGGGGCTGCTTTCTTTGCGGGGCTAGAGGGCCGCCTCTGTTCTCAGCCGCATGATTTTTCCGTGACCCTAGCAGGATGGCTGGAGTGGGGCCCGGCTCGGCCATGGTCGGAACTTGGCGGCAGCAGAATCTCAGCCGAGCCGTGTTGCAGGCTGAGCCGGCTGGGCTGCGTGATGGAGCGGGGCCCCGTCCTGCCAGCGCTACAGCAAAGCAGAGCACGGTTCAGCCCTGCCAGGCCGCATGGGCTGTGCGGCAGAGCAGAGCCTGACCCGGCCAGCGTCCAGTTACCTGTTCAAAGGCCTGAAGCAAGAGAGCTTTTTCCTGGGTGTAATAAATGTAATAGATAAATTCGTGCATATAATATTGTATCAAAGAATTGGTATTGTGATGAATGTAATGGATAAAATCGTGTCTATAATATTGTATCAGAAATTTGATTCACTGGGGATTGCACAGGGACGTCTCCAGAATTCCAGAGTCCCTTGTGCAGACAAACACATTCGCAGCTGAAAAGATAAGGCCAGGGTGGAAGATGGCCCATCCATCAAGGGAAGAACCTCACCTCGCAGCTTCTCAACACCTGATACCGATCTGGGGGAGATCTGAGATGATCACATCACCCCTCCCAAGATGAATTCCGGGAAGGACCATCAAGCAAATCTTTTCATGTGACCTGAGACTCCTTTCAAGAATTGAGAAATAGATGCATACCTGGACTCACAATGGACATAGCCTTAAGGGAAAAAAAACTGTATAAAAACCAGAGACTGGAACTGATCAGGTGTGGTAGAGGTCGGATAGTACTCTTGTGCTGTCGCTCTGTCCACCCAGCATTCGATCGATGTTGTTTCCTTTTTATTGTAGCTTTTATTTCGGTGTTGAAATTGTGTTTAATAAATTTTGTTATTTTATTTTGAATTGGCCTCTAACCATTTATAACAGATTTGGTGCCGTGACTCGGATACAATTTGGCTGCGGAGGAATCCCTTTGCACGGGGGGCGCCCTGCCGGTTTTTCGGCGGCCCGGCAAAGCAGGAAACCCCTTCGCACCTATTGTATTACGAACCCAAAAATTAGATAAAAGCTGCCACAATAAAAAGAGGGAGAAGGCCTGGATCCAGCAGAAAACCCGGGAAAAGACATAGGAGTCTTTTCGGAGCCGCGGCTACTTTTCACTCGTAAAATTTTTTTTCTCCGTGCACGAAGATCTCCAAGCAAGAAAATAGCTGTAAGTAATGCTTGGTTGAGTGGGTGATTGAGTGGGTGAGCGAGACGTGGCCTTGCCACGATACAAGGGTGGATCTGTAAGCTCTTGTACCAGATTTCCCGCAAAGTTTTTTTCGGCTGGCGGGGAAGAGAATTGGGGAAAACTCGTTTGCTCATCAAAGCCCAGACTCGGGGAGTCTGGGGGAATCGATCACAAGGAAGCAAAAGGGGAAGGATACGTCCCTCTGGGTTTGGGGAACCGGTAAACCCTTTTGCTACGGGCTAGTAAGAGCCCAGGACGCAAACCGAAGATTCTTTCATCGGACGAACAGACCCCCGGTTCAGCTCACCGGACAGGGTAAGTAGGCCGAACGATTCGGGACCCGGTTTGCGATTTGAAACAGTCAGGGAGAGGATCCCTGCTCTTAGCCAGAGCTAAGAAAGAATTTAGCATTGCGATCCATTACCGAAACGTAAAGTTGTTTTTTTTTAAATGGGGCAAAGAAAGAGTAAACATCAGAAAGAATCAAAGAAAAGGTGTGCTCCCAGAAAGGGAAAAGGTGCTTTTGAAATCCCACCAGAAAGTCCACTAGAATAGATCTTAGAGCACTAGAGAGAGTGCCCCATTTTGAAAAGTAAGTCCAAGGAAAACTAATTTATTATTGTACCGAAGTTAGGGAGGGTGAAGAGAAGAGCCCAGTAGACAGTGCCCCTGCCCGCCGCTGCCAGTGCCGCTGTGGGGGGGGGCCGCTGGGCCGTCAGAAGCCCCCCGCGCCAAGCCGCGACTGCTGCTGCTGCGTGCCGAGAGCCAACCCGCGGGGTGTGGGGCCGCCGTTCAGGGCACGCTGGCAGAGAGGGGGGCCGCCATCTGCGCCCAGGCCCTCCTCCACGCCTGTAAGCCAGGTACGGCGGGGGCCCGCAGACCTTCCGCAGATGGCAGATCAGGCCGGGTGCGCCGAGCCCGTGCTGCGCCTCCCCCACCCGTGCGCCCCGTCTAGCGTCGCATCCATCCCGCTGCCTCTGCCTCCCGCAGCCGGCACCGCCACCTCCATAGGCTCCTCGTGTCCAGCAGAAGATTGTCCTCCTGCTTGCCTTCTCTGTCTCTCTCTGACCCCTTTTCCCAATCCTGCTTCTAGCCCCCCTTCCCCCAAGGAGCCATCCTCTTCCCATTCTCAGTTCCCCCGAGGTGAGAACAGAAACCGAGGAGAAGAAGGCGGGGGGGGGGGAGAGATCTGAGAAAATCTTTCCCTTAGAATTCTCCCTTCCAGGTCCCCAGCTTTCCCCATCCCTCAAGAAACCCCCACCCCACTCTCAGCTATACTCATATGCAAATGCAGTCGTTCCAGCTTCTCAACCACACCCTGCTAAACAATTTCCACCAGATACTACTGTAGCAACTGCAGAGTCACTCCATCCCGAAGTGTCTAACAGTTTTAGCTACCCTGTTAACTTTTAATGTTATTTATGTTTACTTCATAAACATAAACAAGTTGTGAATTCTATTCCATGATTCTCTCTCCTATTGTTCAGAGAGCAAGATAAGGAGTAGAACTTGCCGAATGAGCACAGATAAGCTTGAAGCTGCTGTTGCCTTTTCTGCTACCCCATATCCCTGTTCGTCGTCCCTGCCCCCTGTTCCTATTTCAAAAGTGGGTTGTTAGCAGCAAACCACACCGCGCAGAGTAGCCCAGGACGTCTGCAGTCTCTCTGGCTCCCTGCGACCCCCCCAGTTCCCAGTTCCTATCCACTAGTCCTGACCAGAAAGAGCTCGCTAGCTAGGACGCTTAACCCAAAAATCCTCTATCCTTTATACCTTTTTTGCAATACCTTATCTTCTTTCCACTTCCCTCCAATCCCCATGGAATAGTCTTTACAATTGAATGTTTTATGTAGTTTCCTCTAATTTAAATGTGTGCTCATATTGCAGATTGTCCCGTTTTCAGTTTTAAGAGTTTTGCCTGTCACGAGGATAAATCCTACAAGAGGCAATTTTCAAACTGTCTCTTAAGAGCGTGTGTTCCAGTGGCATTAGGCTACTAAAACAGGAAAACGCTGTTGAGTTTATGCTGTCCTTGGTTAGGCTTACCAAGGGTGACTGACAACCCTGTTAGGATAGTGCCTGGGAAAGTATGAACAGTTTTTAGTTTTTTTAGTTGTAGCCGATGTTCCCTAACAAGGTAGTAGCAGAAGCTACAGGTTTTATTTTATTTTACAGCGAGGGCTAAAACCTAAACTAGGGGTGAAAGCCATAGCTGGGAAAAAGCCAGTTGGGGGGAAAAAGAAGATGCTGCCACTGAGCTCAGATCCAGGAAGATGAGGATCTGAAGCCGCAGGGCTCAAGAAAAGGCAGCGCTGCAGCCTAAACCAGGGGCTGTAGTGGTCTGGAAAGCCAGTTAGAGTATGTTAGGTGCTTTGGGCCAGTCACGTCGACAAGGCTAACCCCAAAACTTCTATGTGAGCTTAGTGCCAAGAGCCGAGAGCTTAAAAGCCACTAAGTTGGTTGCAGAAATGCACTCAAAGTGCCCCTAAATACCCATTAGTTTACAAGGCAAAGAATCTAAATGCCAGTAGCTTAGCTGCGAGAAGACCTCCGAGTCCTTAAAGCACTAGCCCATGTTTAGTTTCATAAACAGCTTCATTTTAAGTACCTATTTTGCGTTTCATTATTCATTTTAAAATCTGCAATATTGACCCACTTACCCCATTTGTTATAATTGTTTGTTTTGTTAAGTCACAATTACATATGTCAGTTGTTTGGATCAATTCCTGTTGCATTTTGCTTCTTGTCAACCCTATTTGTTGTTTTCTTAATAATATAATTTCATTTTCTTGTCCATCCTAAGTATCAAGTCAATTTAGTCTATAATTAAAAGCTCAAAAGAAAAAGCAAAAAGTGTAAAAAGTTTCTATCTAGACTTCTCAGTGAGGCAGTTTCACTTCCTTTGTGCTCTGATTTCCACAGCACTTTTTAGCAGTAATATTCTGCTGCTCAGTCTAAGAAAAGCAGCCAAGTAGCATATCCATGCTGTTCCCAAAGTTTTCAGCAGCCTAAAGCTCTCTGTGTAGTCCTGCCCTGTGTCATGTGGACATCTCCCTCAGCAAGATCTCTGAGGAGCTTCCTCTTTAAAAGTTCTTGAGCGTGTTTCATAAACACCAAAAATGAAATCTGTCTTTTTTACATTTCTGAATGTTAAATCAGATGAGCAGCTTTCATTATTTACAAGAGTTGCCTTTAGCTGAGCCATGTAAGCTGTAATTCTCTTTTGTTGACATGAGTATAAAAGCTCTAACAATGCCCTAGTAGTGAGAGGGGTTCAGATATGCCTTAGCCTTAAATTGCTCTGAGAGATGTTTCAAATTTTTAAGCAGTTTTAAAGTAATCATTTTCAGCAGTAGATTGATGCTTCCTATTTTTTCACTAATTACTACTATTATTCTTACTTTGTGTTATGCAAGAATTGATGCTAAAGATCCCCCTTTAAAATACATGATTTGCCTAATTGTGCTAAGCTTTAGCTAGTTGCCTATCGCCCATTCAAAAGAATCCCAGTAGATTTCACTGATTTACCTAAGATACAGCAATTAAGACTGCAGAAAAAGAGTAGACCCATGCTTCGAGAATAAAGAAAGTAGAGCCACAATACACTACTCAAAAGTAGAGTGTCCTCATCTCCTAGAGATCTGAAAGTCAGATTACAGTGCCACCGATGAACAAGGAGGATCAGATAAGTTGCAAAAAAAAACCAGATTGTGAATGTTTTCCCTTTGTTCACTTCAAGTGTGTGTATTGTAAATTGATTTAGGTTGCTCACTGTAAAGGGGGGCGTAGACCAAAAAGATTATGTACCAACTGTTTAGAAAAAGAACAAAAAGAGACTAGCCATTTCCTAGTAATTGCCACTAACTTGAGTCTACTGGAGTTAGATTCTCCAGAATGGTATCATATATATAAAAAGGGGACAAAAGGGCAATTAGATGCTGAAGTTGAAGTGCTCAAGGTCGAGTGCAGAAAGACAATCAAAGTACCTTGCTGGTCCGATACAATCAGGTTGTCCCGGTGGAGTGCCTTTAAAAGAAGGTTTGCAGCTTGGACTGACAGGACTCCAGAAACATATGCCTGCTGCCGAGAAGATGGATTACCCCGCCGCGGGCTGCTACCCCGTGGGCGAAGGGAAAGGCAGAGGCATGTTGTGGTAGAAAGTCCTCGTAGTCCTGAGCTGAGAGACAGGGGGACCCCCCCCAAGAGCCCGCAGAGGCTAACCCTCAGGAAGAGATGTGAACTACGGCTAAACATGGCACCAGAGAAAACCTGAAGTATCAAAAGCATTATGATTGTCCTAAAGATAAGGGAAAAGAGTATTATTTCTTTTATGACACTCAATACAAAATTTGTGGATCAGACAAAGGGGTAGAATGCCATGACTCAAAGGCAATTACTAAGGAAGGGCAGTCCAACACACACGAATTTATTTGAGTAAATAAAAAGGTGGGGGACTGTAATAAATGTAATAGATAAATTCGTGCATATAATATTGTATCAAAGAATTAGTATTGTGATGAATGTAATGGATAAAATCGTGTCTATAATATTGTATCAGAAATTTGATTCACTGGGGATTGCACAGGGACGTCTCCAGAATTCCAGAGTCCCTTGTGCAGACAAACACATTTGCAGCTGAAAAGATAAGGCCAGGGTGGAAGATAGCCCATCCATCAAGGGAGGAACCTCACCTCGCAGCTTCTCAACACCTGATACCGATCTGGGGGAGATCTGAGATGATCACATCACCCCTCCCAAGATGAATTCCGGGAAGGACCATCAAGCAAATCTTTTCATGTGACCTGAGACTCCTTTCAAGAATTGAGAAATAGATGCATACCTGGACTCACAATGGACATAGCCTTAAGGGAAAAAAAACTGTATAAAAACCAGAGACTGGAACTGATCAGGTGTGGTAGAGGTCGGATAGTACTCTTGTGCTGTCGCTCTGTCCACCCAGCATTCGATCGATGTTGTTTCCTTTTTATTGTGGCTTTTATTTCGGTGTTGAAATTGTGTTTAATAAATTTTGTTATTTTATTTTGAATTGGCCTCTAACCATTTATAACACTGGGGTTTGTTCGTTTTTAATGTGATTTCACAGAGGCGTGTTCAGCTTTCTTAAGTGGTTTAACAGGATGTCAGTATTCAAAACTAGCCAACCAATTGGTTCTGTTGGGTCTAGAAGAAGCTGTCAGTAGTCCTCACAGAGAATCACTGATGGATTTTCTCTTTAACTAAAAACCAAGCTATGTTAAACCACGACACTGGCTTTCCTAATCAGTTATTGTACAGATTCAAAAGGGAGGATTTCTTCTTTCCTGAATAAGAGCAAATCACATCCCCTAATAGACTGATTTTCTTGTGTATAAAACTATTTTTATCCACTTAATGGTATTATCTATGATTTTTGCAGAATTATGTGAATGTTCCTCTGTGTCCAGACTTCAAACCTGAGACCTTGTGAACTATTTTCATTCAGCTCCCTCATGTCCTTGCCCTCAGCTATAGGTGGCAAAGATGGATTCTTCTCAGGTAATTCATCCTCCTGCCCAAGAGATACATTTGGGTTCTGCAGGAAACTCACCAGAAACAGTGGGACTGCAGGACTGAAGCATTTCACAGATGGGGGGGCTATTGTATGACATTTGTCTTGAAGTACCCCAAATCAGACCTAAATGGTTTCTCCAGTGAAAAGGAAGGCAGGTAGCTTTAGAGTCTGCTGAGGCATGTAAATCTTGTCCTGGACTTTTTTCAGAGCAAGGGTGAAGGATTGAACCTTTGGCTCTCAGCAACTCCCAGACTGTAGCATTAATGCCCTAGGCCTCCTGAGTGCAAATGGTCTCTTATCCTTCGAAAAAAGTCATGTTCAGAGATCTTCTGATTTCCATATTGAAGTCAAAAACAAATACAGTTGTACTATTATGGTGTCAGACACTGAAATATTATAGTTTATGACTTCAACATTTTCATGAAAGACTTTTAAAACTATTACAAAAGCTGCAGAGAAGACCACCACACCCTGAATGGGGCTCTGAGAGGCTCTACACCATTTGCTGATGAAGATAAGATAAAGTAACAACTCAGGGCTGGGGACATTCACAAAGCACAAGCCTAATACCTTTAGGGTGGAGACCACAGCCTCAGGGCTATCAGCTGCCAGGCTTGCACAGACCCTCACACCAAAGGGTAGGTGGAGAGAGGTTTTGGGGGTGTGTTGGAAAAACCTCTGGTGAAAGAGGAAGTGAATGCCCATCCTCCACTGTGCAGAGGAGCCCAGCTGAGGGGCCCTTCACCTGGGGAAAGAGCTTATCCACAGCAGAAGGGGGTGTCATGGCCCATCAAATGCCCTCCCCAAAGGCGTCCCCAGACCCTGCACCAGAGAACTGCAGCATGATGCAACAGATCCACAGTGTTGCAAGGCACAGTGTCAAGCTGGCCCCTACAAGGTGAATGTTCCCACCTGGCCCAAAGTGTATATTAACCCCTGGGATTCTATACTCTGGCATGTGGCGGTGTGGCGTGGCATGGTGCAGGGGCAGCGACAGGGGACTCTCACCACAAGAAGAGCAGATGGGGAGCAACGAGACGTCACTGGGACCCTTAGATGGGCGATATGCTTCCACCTAACCCCCATCACTCTCCCCCGTCCTCACCCTCCACGCACACTTTTTTCACTCTTTCTTTCCTTCTTCTTTTTCTTTCTTTCTTTCTTTCTTTCTTTCTTTCTTTCTTTCTTTCTTTCTTTCTTTCTTTCTTTCTTTCTTTCTTTCTTTCTTTCTTTCTTTCTTTCTTTCTCTCTCTCTCTCTCTCTCTCTCTCTCTCTCTCTCTCTCTGTGCCTCTTACTATTAAATAAAACATATCAATTTTTTGGCACCAACATCTAACCTTGTTTGGTTTTAATCTCATTTTTGGTTATATTCTGAAGCTTCAAAGTTCTTTCCATTTTATACACAGTGGCTTAGCTTTCTTTGCTCCTCTGGGTTTAAACAGGATCACAACATATGCTAGGACAGCTTCCTTAAAATATTATTTGAACTATAAAGGCATTAATTTAGGACTTGTGAAGCTGAAGAAAGGACCTGCTAAAAATTAGCAGTTTGTTCTGCTATTTAGAGAATGAGAGTGACAACTTATTGGGAATTTTCAGGGAATCATTTATATTTCACACTCGAGCCTGCAGCTGATTTGAGATTGTTAGCATAACAAAGGCTCTGAGCCTGTGAAGTTCAGAAACCTTTCATCCTCTTAGCTGCTGGCATGAATAGCCCCCAGCTCTGCCTATAGAGATCTTCCAAAGCTTCCCTGTTCGTGGATAAATTATTAATCAGGGTAATTTAATATAGTTTTCAATATGTCCCATCTCTTACTGAGCAAGGTATTCACAGACCTCACCCTCTCCCAAAAGAAAAGTTCTCCTTTATTCAAGTGTGAGCCAGACAGCTGCAGAGTAGCTCACCCACCTGATTTATTAAAATATGAATATCGATCTAATATCGATAACACCTTGTGACGGACAAAAGACTCTCTAACAGTTTAAGTTAGAAAGTGTATGTTTATTACAACGCTGGGCAGTGCTGGAATATTTCTCTAATGCACGCTGCGAAGATCACAGGTAATTACAAAGCCTTTTATCTACAAAAGTGTTGAATACACAAAATACAAATGCATATTCACACCCTTGTCACCTCCTCTTCTCTGCTTCGTATGCTAATTGACAAAAAGGCTATTAAGCGTGCGTAGTTTGTTCCCTGAAATGAGTTGGGGGTCTATTCTGGGGAGGGGTCACTAGAAATGAAGAAGTAAAATTAGTCTTCCTCATTCTAAACTTTCAACTTTTTGATGCATATGTGACAAATGAATCCTTGGTAGGACTCCTTGTTTCCTGTTTTCCAGGCCTATTCCAATAGGTTGTTTCTGAAAACAGGAGGTGTGAAAAACGAGGTTCACTTTCTTGGAAAAATTTAGAAGTTTAATAAAAAATTAAGAAAATAAACAATTAGGAGAGATAAAAACAAAATACATTTTCTCGGCCGAGGGTGCCTGGCACAGAACCAGCCAGCACACCCTTAAAAAAAACGTTTTTCCCTTTAAATACATCAGCTTGATGCATATTTAAAAATTCACATGCATGATTCAAACATTCCTTTTGAGTGTGAATTCCTTTGTTTAGTCCTAACTCCCCCCTCAACCATTCCATCTGGCAGACCCGTCCTCGGGTGGCTCCATTCCATCTGATAACACAGGTCCATAAATTCTTCTCCTGGGGTTCTGGTCATTTTTATTTGGACAAGATACTTGATAACAGAAGTTTAATCGCTTCCTTGGTCAGCAATCTTCATGCAGGAAAACAAAAGACCCCAGTGTTCTCACACTAAGATGCAATCATAAGGAGTATACACTCATCACATTTCTAAATTCTATTAATAAAGAAAATACAGTACAATCTTCCTACATTCTACATACAGTATTCATTTTAATATTTGTGAAAAGCCAACTATATACTATGCATTTATAACAATATCCCCCATCCTTTTTTTATAATTCATTTGGCTTGAGCCAAGTTCCTTGTCTTCTAGCCTCCATTATTCGCTCATTTTTTTCCCAGATCAATTTTGCTTCTTCAAAGGGGTCTTCTATATTATTTTGTTTCCTTAATACCACGATCTTTTGTGCTGTTTCGGATGTAGCCAATTTTGGGTCCATGGGCATTGTTACCACTTGCATGCCCTGAACTACACTTGTGATTAATCGAATAAAACAAGGAATTAAACAAGGAAGAAATATCAGGCCAGCAGTAGCACATAAGAGAAAAAATCCTAGCTTTTTCCACAATTCTGTTCCCAATAGGTTATCCCACCAGCTAGCTTTTAGCATTGATTCCCATCTTTGAACCAGTACATGAGCTATTTTTCTAATATCATTGACTATATCCAGAACAGCATCCCCATTGTCATCTATTTTCAAACAACAATCTGATGTATTAAATTTTCCACAAACACCCCCTTCTTCAGCTAGTAAATAATCTAAAGCCAACCTATTTTGATATACTGCAGCTCTTGTTTGGCACTGTTGACTTGATATTAATTCTAATGCCTGACCAGTTTTGTTTGTTATCACTTCTACAACAGCCTAGAGTCTTATGATGCGGTTCAGCATATAAATTGGGGTCCAATATCCCCAACTCCCATCCTGTGCCCAGGTGGCTGGCCCATATGTTTCCAGTATGCGTTGAGGGGGCCATTCTTTATCCCCTCATTTTTGGAATCCTCCAATCAAATCCCTTTTATTTCTTTTTAAGTCCTCATAAACTGGTATCCCTAAGTTATCTCCATTTGGTCCTGGTAAAAGAAAGAATCCTGGCTGTATAATTCCCAAAGTGCAGCTCCCCTTCCACTTAGAGGGGAGTCTTGGGTATGCTCTCTTTCCACATATCCAAAACAAGCCATCTGGTGCTTTCCAATAATCATTTTCCTGTCGATTTATATTCTCCCAGAATTTGGATATATCTGGGATTCCAAAATAAGGGTTCTTTCCTGTATCATTACATTTAAAAAGTCCAACTTTATTATTATATCTACAATTTCCCTCCTTCATTTTCTTTTGAGTCTAATACCAAGTTGGTTCTTCTGGAATCCACCATGTAAAAGTTCCATTGCTTACCTTATATCTTTTACAGGGAGTTTTTCCCACTTCATTAAGAAAATTTTTCCCAGTGCGCCAGAGACATTCTTCCCTTATCACTGTTGAACTTAAAATCTACCCTTCGGGTCAGTTTTCCCCTTTTATATTTGTCTGGTTCCACTTAAGGAGTTCAATTGGGCCAAAGCTACTGCCTTTCCATGGCCACTCCTCTGACATCAAAGCCCCTCCACAGACCCAACAGTTGGTTATGTTAAGTTCCTTACTTATTCTTTCCCCCAGTTCCACAAATAGATTTTTCCCCAGTCTTGAGATATCTCCTTCTTTTTCTAATTGCTGGTCTAGTTTTGTATACAAATCTTGAAGTGAAATTTGCACAGAGTTAGGTTGCAGTGCTGGCTTTGTCTTTTTGCTTACCAGTTGCTCTTTTACTAAATCCTGGACTTTACTTCCAATGTCATATGTGAAACAAATCCATCTTTCCCCTTTTGGACATTCACTTCCTGAGGTGTTCCCTGTCTGCTGGCATGCTGCTTTCCCAGCTAGTCCTGCTAGCCCTGGCAGGGAACAGTCTTAGCCTCAGAAAGGTCTCGCAGAAGCGGCCAGACCCATCCGGTGGGTAAGTGCATTGCTGCACGGGCGGTGGAGAGGCGGCTAAGGCGAAGGAAGGAGAAGGAGACTTTCCTGAGGCGCCATGAGGTGACTATTGGGGTCCCTCCTGACACAGCCCAGAAAAGCCCGGAACTGCAGCTGCGCAGGGGGTTTTAGGGTACAGACAGTAGGAGTGGTCACACAAGGAAAGCCCAATAACAGAAAAGGGGTGGTAACATACAATACCAAATGAAAACTGAGGGGTGGGGGATTTCCCAGACTTGCCCATATCAGGTACTGAGCCCCTCTGAGCCTTCTAGAAGGAGGAGAGGCCTCCCTGAGACTGGCAAGGTCTGGGAGGGGAGCAATATATGATTGACATACACAGACTCAACAACTCAAGGGGATTTCCAGAGGTGAGAACTGTAACAAGTGGGGAAGGGAACAGGGGGAAACATGGAATGAACCATTAAATAAGCTTTTACAGAACAGAAAGAAACTACACTTAAATCATTAGGTAAAAACACACCGCAACAACTTCCCAACCTGTTACCAACTGTTCCCAAATTTTCCGTAATCCAGTATTTTTTCCCACTGTGAACGCAACTATTTAATTTAGAGGCGTTATAACAGTGACTACTGATATGAGTGTGTGTAATAAGGAAGTAACCTCGGTGTCTTCCCACATACAGCTTTCGATAGCATCTGTGACATGACGTTGCCAATATCCCATAAGGGAAAAGACAAAGAATGAGTGACAGAAAAAGGAATAACAGAGGTCCGGTATGGCTTATACCTCCACCTCCCATGCCTATGGGGTTGCGACCCACAGCAGGTGTATGTGATCTTCTCGGTGGCAAATACAGTGGTCACCCGGTCTTGCCCTCTATTTCCTTGTCACTTCCTTTTGTTAATTTCCAGGCAAATAGTCTTTGACAATTCTTAACTGTAGTTTCCCACTGTTCTCCCAGTATTTTCTCACTCAGCAGGCACCAGCAATTCCCATCCACAAAGCAAAGTTACTATTTCAGCTATTCTTAGTTCTACTGGGATGGGGAATAGATCGGTCACCTGAGTGTTGCTTTTGAACTACAATACCAAATTTTACAATTTAAACATTTGCATTTGACCCAGCTAGCTTGTCCAGTCCTGTATATAAATTACAGGCTAAGGCAAGAATATAAGAACCCAAAACAGTCCTGATCTTCCTGTTTGAAGTGGAAGTATTCCTCTCCAAGGGGGATATCGGAGGTGTCTCAGAACTCTTCCAGGCTGAACTTGAAACCACTGATATAAGCTTGGCTTTATTTCTTAATTAGGTGTGATTCTTTTTATATTTCTTGGGTCATTTGGGTTCTCCCAGTTCTTTACCACCCAGTCCCCGTTTAAGAGTCAGTTTAGTATCACCCGGTTTAGATGTTACAGTCCATTCCTTCAGTTCTTCCACAGGTCCTTTGATTCTGCTGGCGTGGATCCACCCTCATTCCCTGGTCTGGATCGCAGCCTCGGTTGTCAGCAATACCTGAAAAGGACCTTCCCATTGTGGAGTTAAAGATTGTTCTTTCCATGTTTTAACTAGTACCCACTCCCCTGGATGGATATTATGGATTTTAAAATCTAAATGTGCTGTTTGGGGGATTATCCCTTTTAATTGCAAATTTTCGAGGGTTTTTGCAATTGTGTTGACATATTTTTTACAACTCATTTCCCCTACATCATAAGTAGCTGTTTCATGTTGGGTGGTCAGAAAGGGTAATCCAAACATCATCTCATAAGGTGACACTCCCAGGTCTGACCTGGGTTGTGTTCGAACCCTCAGTAAAGCCAAAGGTAGGCATTTTATCCATGACATTTGGGTTTCAATTATTAATTTTGTTAAGGTTCTCTTTAAAGTCTGGTTCATCCTTTCTACCCAACCTGAACTCTGTGGATGCCATGGGGTATGTAATTCCCACTTTATCCCTAAGGCTTGAGCTATTTGTTGTAAAACTTTTGATGTGAAATGTGTTCCTCTGTCTGAGTCTATCCTATTAACCATTCCATACCTGGGAATAATTTGTTCTAAAAGGGTTTTACATACCACACTGTCCGTAGCTCTGACAGTGGGAATAGCCTCCACCCAATGTGTCAGGTGATCTGTTATCACTAACAAAAACTTCCATCTTTGTACTTGGGGAAGTTCAGTAAAATCCACTTGGATACTTTGAAATGGTCGAAGAGCTAACTCCCGACCTCTTAGTGTTGTTTTTCTCATTACCTTTTTATTTACCTTTTGGCAAATTATACATCTTTCGGTTACTTGTTTTGCCAATCCAAAAATCCCAATACACCCATAATTCCTTAGAAAGTGATCACACAAAGCTTGAGTACCCCAATGAGTTTTTTGATGCATGTCTTCTAATATTCTTCCAGTAAGTGGTTTATTAAGTTACTGTCTCCCATCAGGAAGTTTTCATCTCCCTGATTCATCTGGCTTTCCCCCTATCTTACTTAATTCCTCTTCTTCTGCTTTACTGAATTTTGGAGTTTCCAATTCCTCCTTATTTGAGGTCAGAATTTGTAGCGGCGTGTTTTCTACTTTTTATTTATTGTTAATATTAATTTGTTCTGTAATGGTTTCTCCCAAGTTCCCCCCTGTATTTCTCCCCATTTGGTTTCCCCTTGCCTTTGTTCTCCACAGCCTGTCACTCTCTGGGAAGCCTCTCCTCTTCTTCCAGAATGTTCGGAGAGACTCGGTCCCAGATTGGAGCAGGCTGGGGAATCCCCCACCCCTCGTTTCCCATTCGCTGTCTGTGTGACATCCATATTTCCCTGATTGGCTTTCCCTCTTGTGTCCACCCCCTTCTCCCAACCCCTTATAAGCTGTGGCCACGCCTCGGGCAGAGACACTCTTGAGAGAGGCTCAGAGACACGCGTGGCTCCCCTGCAAATAGCAGGTGACAATAAAAACCATCTAGCCACAAAATAGCCTCCTCGCTTCCTACCTTCGTCAAGCCTCACCAACATCTCTCGTGCAGCTCTGACCCACCGGGGGGGTGGTAGCCGGTCCGCCTGCTGCTACCAACCGAGTTTGGAAGTATCCCAAGCCAGGGCTAGCCGGGAACAGCTGGAAGCCACTTTCCAGCCGGGCTCGAGGGATATTTTCAAGAATTAACATAACCTTTTTGGTCCCATTTTCTGCTGCATCCTTAGCTTCTTGGTCTGCTAGATTATTATTTCCCCTTATTTCCAAGGTCATTCCCTTTTGATGTCCTTTGACACGTACTACAGCTATTTCCTCAGGCAATTTTAGTGCCTCTAAGATCTCCAAAATAAGACTTTCATGTATTAATCCCTTTCCTTTTGAATTGAGTAACCCCCTTTCTTCCCAAATTTTTCCAAAAGTATGTACTACTCCAAAGGCATATTTTGAGTCAGTATATATAGTTCCTTTCTTACATGCCAGATATTCCAGTGCTCTTTTTAGAGCGTATAATTCACAAGTTTGAAGGTAATTATTTTCCTTTTTCAATGGTTTGCATATTTTTCCTGTCAACTAAAGCATACCCTGACATTCTTTTTCCTTGTAGACACCTGGAAGAACCATCCACATATATTGTTTCCCCTTCTGAAAGGGCTTGTTTTTCGAGATCTCGTACTTTGGTTTGGTATTGAATAATTTCTAAACAATTATGTGTTAGGTCACTTTTTGGTTCTCCATATAAAAATTGAGCTGGATTTAAACTCTTGTTTACTTCTAATGTCAAGTCATCACTGTCTATCAGGATTGCTTCATATTTTAGCATCCTAGAATCTGTTAACCATTTTTCAGCTTTTTGGTTTAACACATTTCGGATGGCATGAGGTGTACACACAATTAGTTTACTTCCAAAAGTAAGCTTATGGCTCTCTTCTACCAGAATTGCAGTAGCTGCTATAGCCTGAATACACACTGGCCATCCATGGCTTACTGGGTCCAACATCTTTGATAAATAAGCTATTGGTCTCTTTACTCCTCCCCACTCTTGAACCAGAACTCCATGAGCTACTCCACTTTCCACATTCACATACAGATGAAAAGGTTTTTCTAATGAGGGTAAGCTCAAAGCTGGCACTGAGGCTAGTTTTGACTTCAGTTCTTCTAGTTTATCATCATCTTCCTTAGTCCACTTTATATTATCTTCCTCTGTCATTTTCCATATAAAATTTTTACTGCCTTTACCCTTCAATCCATAGCCTACAATATCCCAATAATCCAAGTAGCTTTCTGATTTCCTTCTTTGAGGAGGGAGCGGGGAGGGATAAAATTCCTGCAGTTCTCTCAGGGTTTAGCTTTCAGCTACCTTTGCTTATTAAGTGTCCAAGATATTTTACTTCAGATTCTACAAATTGCAGTTTCCCTTTTGATACTCTTAGTCCTTTTTCTCCAAGAAAATTTAAAAGTTTTGTAGTAGCTTCCTTAACTTCAGCTTCAACTTCCCCTGATAATAACAGATCATCCACATATTGTATAAGGTGTATTCTAGGAGGAGTGGGGAAGGTTTGTAATACTGTTTCTAAAGCTTGCCCAAATAGGTTTGGAGACTCAGTAAAACCCTGCAGCAATTTTGTCCATCGTAGTTGCTGCTTTCTCCCAGTATTTGGATCCTCCCACTCAAAGGCAAAGATGTTTCGGCTTTCCTCAGCTAATGGACAAGTCTAGAACGCATCCTTAAGGTCCACCACACTGAACCATTGATGCTGGGGTGGGACTTTACTTAGAAGAGTCTTGTACTAATCTATAATTCCCATCAGGTTTTTTTATTGGCAGAATAGGGGTATTATGAGGAGACATACAGGGTTCTAACGTCCCATCCTTTATTAGCCCCTCTATTACTGGCTTCAAACCTCGTCCCTCCAAGGATATAGGGTACTGACGTACATGTATAGGACACTCTTCTCTTTCAATTGTGACCCTAATGGGGTCAATGTCCAGTCCTCCCCTATTTCCTTCCCCAGCCCAAACTTCTTTGTTAATTCTATCCTCATCCTCTTGATTAAGTTTTAAAATTTTAGCTGTCATTTTTCCTTCTTGTGGTATGACCCCTATCCCCAGTTTTACCTGCAAGTCTCTCCCTAATAAGTTGCTACCTTCCCCAGGAACCAATAAGACATCTCCCATCCAAATTCTAGTTTCACCTTCAATCACCACATTTTTAATGACAGGAACTGTAAAACTTTCTCCTTTTGCCCCTGACACCTTTACAGTGTCTTTACTCACACTACAACCTTTTGGAGTGTTTAATAGGCAGGTTCTCTCTGCCCCTGTATCGACCACAAATTCTAATTCCTCCTCCTGGGGACCCACTTTTAAGGTTATCACAGGCTCCAGATGGTATTTTTCCCCTAAAAAATAGAGCCTATGACTTTCCTATTCTTCTTCTTGGGCTATCTCTTGGAAAATTTTCAAATCCTTTTTTCTTTGAGGGCATTCACGTTTGTAATGTCCCTCCTTCCCACAAAAGTGACAGGCATTCCTAGGGTGCTCCTGGGGTTTTGTTTGTAAAGGGGCTCTGTTTCTCTCCTTTTCCCTGTCTCTAAGACCTGAATGTCTAGGAGTGGGACCTGGGGGTTTTGGATTTCTTGGAAAATTACTTTCTCGCATCATGGCTACCATAATTTTTGCTTCTACTTTAGCTTTTTCTTCATCTCTTCTAACATAAACTTTTTGGGCTTCCCTTAATAAATCATTTAGTGATTTCTCGTGCCAGTCTTCCAATTTTTCCAGCTTTTTTCTGATATCCGGCCAGGCGTGAGTAACAAAATTAACTCAATAAAGCCTGTCCAGCAGTTGTCTCAGGATCTATTCCTGAACATTGTTTCATATTTTTCTTAAGTCTTTCTAGCCATTCTGTTGGTGTTTCTTCTTTTCCTTGCTGTCCTTCAAAGGCTTTCCTGGAATTCTGCCCTCGTGGTACAGCCTCTTTTATTCCTTTGATTATCAAATTACGATAATCATTCATAGATCTCTGTCCTTCTTCAATATTATGATTCCAATTTGGAGATGCTATTGGCATTTTTTTGTCTCCTGGCTCTCCCTGTGGGTTTTCCCTTTCCCAAATCCTTATCCCAGCAGCTCTGATCATCTCCCTTTCTTCCTGGGAGAAAATAATTTTCATAATTGATTGCAACTCCTCCCAAGTAAAAATGTTTGGTCCTATGTAGCGGCGTGTTTTCTGTTCTTTTATTTTACTGTTAATGTTAGCTGAGTTATGTAATAGTTCAGTCCATGTTCCCCCTATCCCTTTCCCCTAATGGCTTGTCCCTGCACTTGTTTTTTCACCACCTGCTGCTGTCAGTCAAAATGTATTCATTTCCCTGTGCCTGTCAGTCTCCGGGAAGGACTCTCCCCTCTTTCTGGAAAGATCAGGGGAGATCGACCCCTGATTGGAACAGGCTGGGAAATCCCCCACCCCTCATTTTTGATTTGCTATTTGCTGATCACCCCACTGCCACCCCACTCCCCTGATTGGTTACCCATCTTGTGTACGCCCCTTTTTTCTGGTCCTTTATAATCTCTTACCCCGCCCCTGCTCGGTACTTCGTGGTTTCGTGGCTTCGTGCTTCGTGCTGAGCAGGTGCAGGGTGACAATAAACGACAACCTGTAGCACTGCCATGGAGTCTCCTTTTCCTGCCTTCGTCGTCGCCTCCTCAACAGCGCTCGTGTAGCTAAAAGCCTTACCCACCGGGGGGGGGGGGCAAGTCGCCGGTCCGTCCTGCGACTGCCTAACCGAAGCTGGGACGGTTCCCTGCCAGGGCTGCCGGGACTGATGCCTCAGGGTTTGGGGTTTCAGTGTCTTGTTCTAGTGGGTAGGCTGCTTGATAGTCAGTGGTGCTGGGCCTTGAGCACAGGGTGATAGGGGCAGGGTAGTTTGGGTTTCTGCACAGGATTCACCTCTTCAAGGACACACTCTCCGAGCTCCGAGCCCCAAAGATAAACAACGTAGAAGGATGGAACACCGTCATTTGGAACTGTTGATTGGACAACGAATGGGGCATATGCAAATGGACTGAAACCTAGAAAAAGGGGGGGGATTTTGTAACCCGCTCTCCTTTTGCCAGCATACAGGGAGCGACCCAGGCAGCCACTGCTGTGGCTGCCGGGGCTGGCCTTGAAGGCCTAAAATAAAGTCCACTTCAACCTTACCCCGACTGGCCTCTGCCTCAGTTTCAGGCATCAGACTAGCTGGGAAATCGCTTCTCAGCGGGCAGAGGAACTCGCCTCAGTCCTAAGAATTGGTCGATTTGCTCAGATGTACCTATAGGATCTTCCAATAGTCCTCTAATTTCTTTTTTAAACTTTCTGACTTCTGAAGAAGTCAAAGGGTCATTTACAAAACCTGTGTTCCCCTCTCCCATAGAAACTTCTCGTAATGGGAATAAATGAATCACTTTATCCCAGCTTTTCTGGTTTTTATCCTTACTAGAGCTATCTGTATGTTGGTATGTTGTTTCCCCTTTTAGGGGAGAGTCCTCCTGGTCAGCAGGAGCTGCGGTTACCAAGGGAACGGTGGCCAAGGCGGGGGTTGCAGGGACTGGCAGAGAGGGAGGGGCGGGGTTGGGGGTTCGTCCCGAGATTGAGTCCTCCAAGGAAGGGAGGGGGTAGGTGGGGGCTGCTGCCGGAACCACCGACAGGACTGGGTCTTCCGGCGGGATCCAGATCGGGGCGTGGACCTTCTGCGCGTGGTCTTTACTGACTGCACCCAGCACGGCCAGGGCCATTATGGGCAGAGCCGCTGGGGCCGGGACAGCCGGAGCAGCCCCGGAAAAGGCCGCCAGGGGGATGGGCGGCCAGAGCGGCCGTGGCCGGGACAGACGGGGCTCCCGACGGAGCTGCCGCAGGCCATGCAGCGGGGATTGGGGCGAGCGTAGGGCTCCGGCATGTCTGGCGGAGCGACTCCAGACCATGCGGCTGCGGCCGGGGCAAGCGCGGGCGGGGGAGCCATGAACAGCTGGGCAGCCGCTGGCACGGGAGCGGGGGTGGGCAGGACAGCCGCATACGGGGGAGCAGCCGCTGGTACGGGGGCGGACACGGGCGGGACGGCTGGCAAGGGCGGGGGAACAGCCTCTGGCACGGGGGCCGAGGCGGGCGGGACGGCTGCATAAGGGGGAAAGACCAGAGCAGGGGCGGGCGGGGGAGCTGGTAAAACCGGGGGAGGTAATATTTTTAGGAGGTCCAAGCCCTTGTCGTTCTTTTTCTCTTCTTGCTCTGTGTCTGGGGTTTCTGATAGTTTAAAAATTCTTATCCCCATAGGGTCTGTGTCTCCTATCCAACATGCAGCATATTTTTTTTCCTCCGGATTAAACGGTTCCTTTGAATTTACAAATATGTTTAAAGCCTGACAAATCCACATTTCAGAAGAGCCATATCTAGGCCAATAAATGTGATCAGATCTTATTTCCCCTTTTGTCCATTCTGTCATACAGTACTGAATCATCTTTACTTTGTCCTTTTTTCTTGTGCAAGGATCTATATCCCAGTTTGCTAACATAACTCCCAAAGGACTCTCTTGGGGTGTTTCTGCTGGTGACTATTTTTTTTCCTTTTTTCCTGAACCCTGAGTTTTACTGGATTTTTGTCCCATTTTTCAGGATTTTATCTATTTGTCCCTGATCTCTGTTTCTCGCTTTTCCCTAACAGCCTGAATACCACCTTCCCCCACAAGGCACAGAAAATTCCTTCTCTCAACAATAAAGATACAATGCACCTTCTTCCGAAAAAAATTTAAATCAGCAATCTTTACCACAAACACATTCATTCCTCATTTACTCAATTTTATTTCTTCAGTAAACCTTTCTCACTCACACACACCTTCACTCACAAGGGGACAATATAAACAGTCAACACAAGAACATGGTACCTATTCCTAATTTTCCAGGTTTCCTGGATTTTTCAAATCCTCAACTTGGCAGCTCACCAGGCCGAAGTTTTCTTGGAATTTTTTTTATTTAAAATCCTCAACTTGGCAGCTCACCAGGCCCAAGTTTTCTTGGAATTTTTTTATTTAAAATCCTACACCTAGAAAAAAATTTTGGGGCCCCCCTTTTTCCTTTTTATCCTGTTTCTCAGCGGATTGTACTGGGAAACACTCAGCTCCTTCCTAAAAAAAAAGATCCAATCCCTTTTTCCTGGGACTCCGTCCCAAACACCCCGGGGGTTTCTTTCACTCGTTCAACCTTTCGCTTTGCCGGGTTCCTGGCCGTTTTTCTCGTGAAAGAATGGAAACGCAGTACTGGGGCTCCGCACTCGCTTTACCTGTCTGGGGGTTACCCAGCCAGTATCTCATTCACACACCTCACAACCCCCTTTAAACCCACTCCCCTGAGAAAATACTCAATCCTTTTTCTTCTCAGGTCTTCGTGCACGATGTTTTTATGGAGCAAAGAACACACCACGGTTTTGGAGCTGTTTCCTTCCCCTTTTTGCTTTTACTTTCTCCTTTCTTGTCTCTTCGGGTATTTTTACCTGCAATCCCCAATCCCCACAAGAAGCAAGGCTTGGGCCGCCAAAAAAAAAGTTGGCGGGGCGCCCCCCTCACCTTTGGATCTCTGGGGTTTTAGGGATGAGGTATATATCCCGGGCGACACCCCCAAATTGTGAAAAACGAGGTTCACTTTCTTGGAAAAATTTAGAAGTTTAATAAAAAAGATAAAAAGAAAATAAACAATTAGGAGAGATAAAAACAAAATACATTTTCTCGGCCGAGGGTGCCTGGCACAGAACCAGCCAGCACACCCTTAAAAAAAAACGTTTTTCCCTTTAAATACATCAGCTTGATGCATATTTAAAAATTCACATGCATGATTCAAACATTCCTTTTGAGTGTGAATTCCTTTGTTTAGTCCTAACTCCCCCCTCAACCATTCCATCTGGCAGACCCGTCCTCGGGTGGCTCCATTCCATCTGATAACACAGGTCCATAAATTCTTCTCCTGGGGTTCTGGTCATTTTTATTTGGACAAGATACTTGATAACAGAAGTTTAATCGCTTCCTTGGTCAGCAATCTTCATGCAGGAAAACAAAAGACCCCAGTGTTCTCACACTAAGATGCAATCATAAGGAGTATACACTCATCACATTTCTAAATTCTATTAATAAAGAAAATACAGTACAATCTTCCTACATTCTACATACAGTATTCGTTTTAATATTTGCGAATAGCCAACTATATACTATGCATTTATAACAGGAGGTTTGCAATTGTTTTGTATTCCTGGGGTATTGATTAGCTTCTGTTTTTCATTACAAGGAAGCTTCACACAAACATAAAGTTGACAAGCAATGAGTTATTAGGTCCGGGATAGCTTATCTAAAATCTCGTCTCTCTTTAACCATCCTCTAAGTTTTAACTGATTTCAGCAAAGCTTATCTTTTCAGCTAAATCAGCAATATACATAGCTTTTCTAAAGTCTTCAAAATTAGTGCCTCAGTTTCCCCACTTCTTTGAAATGAGTAAATTCTTTTACTCAATATGCAGAATCTTCTTCATCTATCTAAGCCGTACAGCTAGTATCTCTCAAGACTAAGCCATATGCCTTTGATAGTGATGTTAAAGCTGCTACTCATCGTAGCATCCTCCAATTCTAAACAAGTATTATAACAGATAACACCAGACTTATGCTAACTAAAATAAGCAACACAATTATAGGGTGGACTAAGGCATTTTGGAGACCACCCAAAAAGCACATCTTACTGATGATGAGACAAATGTTCTTCAAGCTTTTTAAAAACTCCTTTGATGGTCTCTGCATCATGGTGTATCGTAATTACTGTCTTTTTCTCTACATCTTTAATTTCTTTTAAGATTTCTCTCAATTTGTGATGTTTCATCAATTGAGCAACTAAAGTCAAATTCATTCTTATGGGCACAGGCATTATCTTCTGCACAGTGGTTAGCCTTTATATATTGATGTGATATTACAGGTGCACGATAGGAAAAATCACATCTCTTAATTCTAACAAAATTATAAACACAAATTTAATTGAGTCTCATCTATAATTTGGTTGTCTATCTTTATGATGGGGCATGCTGTCCTTAGACAGACACAATCTTGTCTTGTCACAGTTCAGGGCTCTAGATTAATGGTTTGCCATGTTCTTTCAATTTCTGTGCCCACATCTTGTGTTCAGAAGGGTACAATACAGTTACCTCATGGTTTAATCTTAAGGGGACTATTGGATGTATTAGGTCTACTGAGGCATTGTGTATAGTTGAAACAAAGGCTGTCGCTATACTAGTCACAGGGTTATAGGTGAAATTGACTACCACCTACTAAGACTGAAGTTCCCTCTCTATATCAGAGGCATTGTCTCAAACAATTTTGCGAATTTCAGCAGGGGATGTTCCCTCTCCACCTTCTCTGATAACTGCAGCAGCCACTGATTGCATCACAGCATCCAGGACTGATCTGGATGAGTTTCATGGGTGGGTGGTAAGCCTCGTGGAACCTATCCTGTACGAATGCATACTTACATCTCCAAACATTTCTTCCTTCTCACAGGCTTGCATTCGTGACTTTTAGCATCTTGTTTAAAGCCTTACGAGAGTAAGGGTCATAAGCTCTTCCTTGGCACCAGAATATCCCAGTCACATTATACCTATGTGGTATTGCGTTAACTCTTGTTATGGCTAAGGTAATTACTACAATAGTTACAGCCTTCTACATAATGTCCATAATAACTATTAGTCTATTTATTCATGGTTCTGAGTGAGTTTCAGCTTCAGTTCGTTATCTCCTGGTGTGACCTTCCAAATTCCCTCTGGGGTTTTCTTCACTCGGGAGTGGTGAATCCAGGCCTTTTGTTCTTTGATCGTGATTGCAGTGAAGGTAGTGAAGAGCACCTGGAATGGTCTTTACTGCAGTTCCAAGGTCTTTTCTGCAAAAGACTTGAGTCCGTATAGATAATCTCCAGGTTGTACATCACGTACTGGCCCATCTAATTCTCTGTTTCGAGCTCCAGCCACATATTTCTCAATTTCTCAAAGTTGTTTATTTAGGACCACCATATATCTATGTAGGGTTACTTCCCCCACTTGAATGGGTGTTGTTCTCTCTTGAACTGCATACGGCCTTACATACAATATTTCAAAAGGGCTTAGTTTCTCTTTTGCCCTCGGTTTTGTCCGAATTCGCAGTAATGTTAATGGGAGAGCCTGGGGCCAGGGCAAATTTGCTTCCTGCCCCAATCTCACAATTTGTTGTTTGGTTCATTTTTTTATTTGCTGCACAATTTTTGAAATAAAGCGTGGCCCCCTATCTAAGGATATGGTGGCTGGAACTCCAAATCGTGGCATTATTTCTTGCAACAGTGCTTTAGTCACTTCTCGGGCCTTAGCTATCTTGGCAGGAAAGGCTTCTGGGCATCTTGAAAAGGTATCAGTTAACACCAATAGGTAATGGTACCCTCCCTTTCTGGGCAGTTCTGTAAAATCAATTTGCCATTGTTTCTCAGGTCTACAGCCTTTCTCAATTTGTCCCACTTTAGGCTTTGGGGTATTTTTAGAGTTAGTTTGGAGGCAAAGGCTACACTGACGAGTTACTTGTATCACCGTGCCCTGCAATTTCCTGGCCATGATTCTTTCTTTCAAATGGTTATACAGGGCATCTACTCCCCAGTGTGTTTTCTTATGTTCCCTCTGTACTAATGACCACAACAAATAGGAGGGTACTACAAGTTTCCCTTCTTCTGTTACAGCCCATCCCTCCTGGTTATAACTTGCCTTTTCCACCTTACTAAGTTTCTTATCTTTTTAATTGTATATTGGCTTACCTTCAATAGAATTTTTTCCTTCTGGAATCAATGCTGCCTCAATTGTCTCATCAAGTATCTCACCTTTTGCTGCTTCTTTTGCCCCCCTATCCACCAGCATATTGATTTAGAGCTCACTTTTTGGTGCATTTTAATGTGCATGACGGCTAATATTCTTCTTTTGTGAGTTCAACAGTCCTCTCTCTTTCTAAATGGCTCCATGTGCATGAACTACCCCAAATGCATACCTTGAGTCCGTATAGATGTTAATTTCCTTTCCTTCTGCCAGCTCTAGGTCTCCAATTAGGGCAATTATCTCAGCCTTCTGT
Source organism: Acrocephalus scirpaceus scirpaceus (assembly GCA_910950805.1). Lineage (NCBI taxonomy): Eukaryota > Metazoa > Chordata > Aves > Passeriformes > Sylviidae > Acrocephalus > Acrocephalus scirpaceus. The sequence goes on along the minus strand of OU383795.1, from coordinate 6,878,102 downwards.
GCAGAGGTATTTGTTGGTAATGGTCCAGACTCTATTACTTTTCTGCTTGTGGTAACTGCATACCCAGCATGTCTTTTTCCACTGATGACATAGCTGCTCCCATCAGTGAACCAGGTCTCAGCATCCTCCAATGGGGTATCCTTCAGATCCGGGTGACTGGAGTAGGTGGCTTCGATGGTCTCCAGGCAATCATGGATCACTGGTTCTCCCATACTTCTGCTGAGGAAGGAAGCTGGGTTCACAATGTTAGTTACCACAGTCTCAACATCATCTTGTTCTACCAGTATAGCTTGGTGCTTCAGGAATCTCTGTGGGGAGAGCCAATGCCCCCCTTTTGCTTCTAGGACTGTAGACACTGTGTGGGACACTAGCACAGTCATCTTCTGGTCCAGGGTGAACTTGCGTGCCTCTTGGATGTTCATTGCTACTGCTGCAACGGCTCTGAGACACCCCGGCCACCCCTTTGCTGCTGTGTCCAGCTGTTGGGAGAGGTAGGCAACTACCCTTCAGTACGGGCCTAGATTTTGTGCTAGTATTCCTAAAGGAATTCCTTGTTTCTCATGAGAAAACAAAAAGAATGGCTTACTCACGTCAGGAAGTCCCAAAGCTGGTGCTGACATGAGGGCCTTCTTTAGCTGGTCGAAGGCTTGAGCTGCTTCTTTTGTCCATTGAAGATCTCTGCTTCCTTCTGTGATCAAGGCATACAGAGGTTTAACCAGCAATCCATAATTATAAATCTACAGCCTGCACCACCCTGTCATGCCTAAAAAGGTTCTCAGTTCTTTCACTGTCTGAGGCTTTGGGGTCTGGCATACTGCCTCCTTGCGACCTTGCCCTAAGGTTCTTTGTCCAGCACTCACTTCATAGCCCAGGTAAATGACTGTCTGCTTTACCGTCTGAGCCTTCTTTTGGGATACTTGATACCCTTGCAGGCCCAGAAAGTTTAGGAGGCTTACTGTCTAATCCACGCATTGTTCCTGGGTCTGGGTGGCTATTAAGAGGTCATCTACATACTGGAGGAGCTGTCCTTCTCCTGGAGGAGGTTCCCAGGACTCCAAATCCTTTGCAAGCTGCTCCCCAAAGGTAGTGGGTGAACTCTCATACTTCTAGGGTAATACATATCATGTGAGCTGAGTTTTACGTCCAGATTTAGGGCTTTCTCACTCAAAGGTAAAATTTTATGTCTGGCTTCATGGAGACGCAGGCAAAAGAAAGCATCTTTAAATCTAAAATGGTAAACTAGGTTAATTCAGGTGTTACATGGGTTAACAGGGTGTAAGGATTGGCAACTACCGGGTGCAAGTCCTCAGTTACTTTGTTAACAGCCCTTAAATCTTCTTAGGGGGTATAGTTTAACTCTTACTGGCTGTCCTCTCTCTTTAAGTTTGTTCTGTTCTGGTAGTGCATTCTTTGCCCTTCCTGGTATATCAGAAGCCCACACCCCAGGAAATACTTGATCTAGTATTTTCCTGAAATTTTCCTCTTCATTTGCAACTTCAATTTCTTTGGTTATCAACATTAAACCTAACAGTTCTACATATTGTTGGTCTTTTACTTCCAAAATAATTTCCCCATTCTTAAATATTATTTTTGTCTCCAGCTGCTCCAGCAGATCTCTGCTTAAAAGTGCAGATGGAGCTTTAGGCATGTATAAAAGTCGGTGAATTCCCCACTGTTTCCCCAATTTATACTTCAATGGTTTGCAAAAATAAGCTCTTTCAGATTGGTCAGTCACCCCTTTTACCATAACATAGTCATTGGTTACAGGTATTAGGGCCTTATTCAACACTGAAAATGTTGCCCCTGTGTCTATCAAAAATTTTACTTTCCCCAGTTTGACTATAACTAGAGGGTCCCCTAGGGTAGGCCCCTCTGGTCCCCTTTAGTCTTCCTTTACATGAGCAACTACTTTTTCCTTTCTGATCGCCTTTTCTATGTTCATCACCCCTTCTTAATTCTGGACACTGGTTTTTCTAGTGACTAAATTTCTTGCAAGATGCACATAGATCATCTCGTTTATATCCTTCTCCCCAGTTACTAAAAATTCTCCAGGCTTCATCTACTAAAGTTTCTAAATTCCAGCTGTTTGGACCCCGGATCTTCTGGAGTTTCTGCCTGATGTCTCCTGTAGATTGTCCTGAAAATAAATTTATTAATTGCTGCATCTCTTCATCCAGGATCCAGGGGGTTGTCGGCGTATTGCGTCTCGCAGGTGATCTAGGAATTCAGAAGGTATTTGAGAGGGGCCCTGTTTAATAGCACATAAGGCTGACCAGTTTATGGTTTTGGGGACTGCTCTTTCCAGCCCTTTTACTATCAGTTCCTGGTATTTCTTTAACCGTCCCAACCCCTCATCATTATTAGGATCCCAGCCTGAGTCTTGAAGGGGAAATACTTCTTTAACATCATCTTGTGTTGTTCTACAATCATCCTCAGCCAGATCCTTGGCTACTTTCTAAACTAATTGCTTCTCAGTCTCTGTTAAGGCATCAGGCAGCAGTTGGAGGTCTGCCCAATCAGGTAAATGCTGCTTAATCATAAACTTCATCTTCTTAGCAACCCCTATTGGGTCCCTTCGATAGCCCTTAGCACTCTTTTCCCAAATCTGAAAATCAATCGAGGAAAAGGGAACGTTAATCAGTTTTATTTCTCTATCAGAGGTCATTGCTTATCTTAGAAGTACTTGTATGACCTCTCTGGTTTGTTTTTCAGGTCCTTGATGCTATAGATACTTTTACCTAAACACCTTTCAAACCCACAGCTCTTAACAAACCACACAACGAAACACAATCCCTGGGTTGCAGTTACAACCCTCCCTAGGGCAGGGAGATTCCTCTGAACTAGGCTCTCGCTCCTTATACTTCCTGCTCCTGGGCATATACTTTTACTGAAGAGAGAAGCAGGGTTTACACGCACACACACACATCACAGGAGGGGAAAACTCTTTTTTATTTTAATCTAAAGGGAAATAAACACAACACAATCAAACAAATTGACAACACACACACTTGTCCCCTCTTCGTTGTTTAAATTGCTGATCACAAATTGTTATCAAACAAAGTCTTCTGTTATACTCTACATTGGCTATATTGCAGCTAAACTGCACTCAAAAATTGCAAGCAGTTTCACACACCGCAGCAAGCGTACAGCTAAAACCTAACACAATTCTTGTCGAGCCGTAATCTGGGTACAGATGGGGACTTTTGCAAAATACTAACTGGGCTTCGGCCAGATATTAGCAATTCCAAACATACACACTCAACTAAGGGTTTTAATAAAGTCTCGCTGTAAGTCAAAGAACTCAAATGGAACACAGCACAAATCCCTTTGCAAGAGGGAAGCAGGGCCACTCCGGCCCCACACCGTCCCGCATCTCCCCTGCGACCAGGGATCACCAGTTCTTAATTAAAATACCACTCCACACACACACCGGCAATCTCAAAACCTCACAAAAATTAAGTATGTTCCTTCACAGTGGAGACAAGCCCCCCCACAATCAAAACCTTTAGGAGGTCGGAGCGGGGCTGGAAAAAAAACGCAGTCTGGGACTACAAAACCTGAATCCTTCCGCCGGTTACCAAGGCGATACCTGGTGTAACTCTACACCACTCGTCCTTTTACACACAAAATAAACAGCTTATTCACTCACAACTGTTTTTATTTAACAATACACTGGTTAAAATTCCGCTGCCAGCCACACAAACAAAACTCTCACACAGCATTTCTCCTGGCACACACTCCAAACATGGTACAAGCACTCCAAATCCTTCTGCTTTCCCAAACACTAACACAGATATCCCTCCGCTGATCAGGTGGGGGTTTTAAAATTCTTTCACAGCTTTAAACAGGCACAAACCCAAAACACTTACCACACACTAATGACATGCTCCAAAACACACAAATTTAAAATTCCTGCAACACAAACCCTTGCAAACCATGACACATATGGCACGCCAATAAATTTATTGCCTGAACATACAATTGCCGACGACGAGCCGGGACCCCAATTATGTTCCCCTGCGACCTGGTCTGGGACCACTCGCGACCCAGAATTCACAAACCACAATCTACCAAGCCGCTTTTAAACCACAACTAAACCTGGAGCCACAACTGCTCTTAAACAACAACAATATCAGACCTGCGGCTTTGCTGCCACCTCTGCCCCACCTCGGGGACACTTGGTTAGCTGGAGAGTTACCAGCTCTTACCTAAACCACAAATAACCATCAATACCAGCCTCCGCAGAGCTTACCAAACCAAATCAGGCCTCTGCTTTGCATAAGACATCTCTTTATGACTTATAAGCTGCCTGTATTCAAAGGTACCTTTTCCAATATTTATTAAACTTACCTTTTTGTCCATAGCTTTGGCAGATTTGGTCTCTCCCCGGGGTGTCAGCAGGGACGCAGGAGCCCTCTTCCCAGAAAATTCTGGGTGGGTGCCCAGAGGGGTCCCAGACCCCGATGGCCCCTCAGCCAGAGAGAGCAGGGTCCTGCCATGGTCGCCAAAAGATTTATTAAAATATGAATATTGATCTAATAGCGATACCCAACTGTGATGGACAAAAGACTCTCTAACAGTTTAAGTTAGAAAGTGTATGTTTATTACGGCGCCAGGCAGCGCTGGGATATTTCTCTAATGCATGCTGCAAAGATCATAGTGTTATAAATGCATAGTATATAGTTGGCTTTTTGCAAATATTAAATTGAATACTGTATGTAGAATGTAGGAAGATAGTACTGTATTTTCTTTATTAATAGAATTTAGAAATGTGATTGTAACTTAGAAGACTGGGGTCTTTTGTTTTCCTGCATGAAGATTGCTGACCAAGAAAGCGATTAAACTTCTGTTTTCAAGTATCTTGTCCAAATGAAAATGACCAGAGCCCCAGGAGAAGAATTTATGGACCTGTGTTATCAGATGGAATGGAGCCACCCGAGGATGGGTCTGCCGGATGGAATGACTGGGGGGGAGTTGTGACTAAACAAAGGAATTCACACTCAAAAGGAATGTTTGAATCATGCATGTGAATTTTTAAATATGCATCAAGCTGATGTATTTAAAGGGAAAAATGTTTTTTTTAAGGGTGTGCTGGCTGGTTCTGTGCCAGGCACCCTCGGCCGAGAAAATGTATTTTGTTTTTATCTCTCCTAATTGTTTATTTTCTTTTTATCTTTTTTATTAAACTTCTAAATTTTTCCAAGAAAGTGAACCTCGTTTTTCACAACAGGTAATTACAAAGCCTTTTATCTACAAAAGTGTTGAATACACAAAATACAAATGCATATTCACACCCTTGTCACCTCCTCTTCTCTGCTTCGTATGCTAATTGACAAAAAGGCTATTAAGCGTGCGTAGTTTGTTCCCTGAAATGAGTTGGGGGTCTATTCTGGGGAGGGGTCACTAGAAATGAAGAAGTAAAATTAGTCTTCCTCATTCTAACCTTTCAACCTTTTGATGCATACGTGACAAATGAATCCTTGGGAGGACTCCTTGTTTCCTGTTTTCCAGGCCTATTTCAATAGGTTGTTTCTGAAAACAGGAGGTTTGCAATTGTTTTGTGTTCCTGGGGTATTGATTAGCTTCTGTTTTTCATTACAAGGAAGCTTCACACAAACATAAAGTTGACAAGCAATGAGTTATTAGGTCCGGGATAGCTTATCTAAAATCCGGTCTCTCTTTAACCATCCTCTAAGTTTTAACTGATTTCAGCAAAGCTTATCTTTTCAGCTAAATCAGCAATATTCATGGCTTTTCTAAAGTCTTCAAAATTAGTGCCTCACACTCCCGCTCCCTCAGCCCAGATCCCGACCCCTCCTCCTGGCGCAGCCTCCAAGAAGCCACAGCATAGCATCCACTGCTACTTTTAACACACTGGCATGAGCCCTGGTAGAGCATTATATCCCTGGAGGCCTAGCTTGCATCCCTGGCACCCTTGGAATAGTCCAGGAAGAGCAAAGTGCCTCGCCTTCCCCTTCCCCTCCACTGTGAGGTGGCTTCTTGGTGGCTGCCAGCGTGGCCGGTGAACTTAACATTAGACCTTCACTTGATTTTTGCTCTTATTTATATATCTTCATTTAGTCCTAGTAGTTCTACGTGGGTGACATCTGAGTTTAATATCGTAATGCATGAGTTGTTGTTCAGTCGGTTCATTTGACTGCGTTTCTGCACAGAGTTGCGGGGGGCGATCTTATTTCCCACTGAAGTACTAAGGCCTGAATAACAGGTCCTGAACCAAAGTTGACCTCTAGATGAACCTTCCAACCAAATGATATATATATATTCACTCATAACAAAGTATTGTTATATGTCCTCATTTATTGGCAAAGTATGTATTTACCTTTCCATATCTAGAAACTGGATAAGGCCACATCTGGCCTACTTAGGGGGGTATAGGATCAAAGACAACTCCCTTGGTTTCTCCTTGAGCCCTGGCCAAGCTTTGAGAGAAAGCCAAAAGGAGAATGAATAAGAAATTAGGTCAGCTTGTTTGTTTAACAGTATAAAAGCTGGGCTACTGTCACAGCAGTCGGGAAGCCTCATGATAATCCTGCAAAGGTGTACACACTGCAGGATTTCCCAGTTACCAGGCATAGTTCTTCAGTCCTTCATTGTAGCAGTGTGAGAGCGATGCCTGGGTCCTAGAGAGCAACCGGTGTCTCTGAGCCCCAGGCGTGCTGCTACAATATATCTGACTACTAAGCGAAGGGATGGGCTTCTTCTTTGAAGATCTGAAAGCTGTTTATTCAGGAACACAGGCAGGAATAGCGAAGGGGTCCAGGGACAAGGAACAGAGGTTCAGGGACGCAACAGCCTTGAATAAAATCCAGGAACAAGAGAGAGGAGGGGGCTGAGGGCACAGGGTTATAGACGAGACAGCTAGGGCAGGTCTCATGGTCAGGGTCCAATAGGAATAGGAAAAACTGGTGCGAAGGAGTAAATATAAACTGGGAGGACTAATGGGGTTTCAGGGGTGGAACACTGTGGCAAAATTAACCCAATGGGGTTCAAGGGAAGGAAAAACATTCTAGGATGGGTGCATATATGGTGAACAGGGCTGAACAGGCTGATATAAACTTAACACACCAATAGAACAACAAAGCCTAAGAAATATTAACATGTGGCTGCAAAGGCCCATGGGAGGAAGGCTTTCCTCACCATGAACTAAAAGGGTATCTTTCCCCATTTGCCTCAGCCCGTCCAGGGTTGGGGCACAGCTACCTTGGGGATAAGCCCCTGGTCCTCCACACTTCACTATGACAATGACCCCCCACATTTAATGTTTCTTGGACTTAGATAATGGTTAAGTATGGGGAAAGATGACATCAAATTTTTGGTAGATACTGGAGCAGCACGTTCTGTGTTAAATACCTTAGAAAGGAAATTGAGTCAAGATACTGTACATGTTTTTGGGTAAGCAAAACAAGACCTTTCTTCAAACCTTTAAAATTTAAACTAGGGAAGCACTGGGTAACTCACCAATTCCTCTATATGCCTAACTCCCCAAAACCATTACTGGGAAGGGATTTGTTAGAGAAATTGGAAGCAGAGATTTAATTTAAAAAGGGAAAGGGTGTACAAGTTGTAGTTCCTGAATTTAAATTTGTCCAAGTTGCTGCACTTTTTATACACGAAAAATGTGGTGGAATCCCCATTGAAGTTGAAAATGCGGTCAATCCAATAATGTAGGCCAGTGATATCCCAGGAAGATCCAAACAAGCAGAACCAGTGAGTATTGCACTCAAACCAGGAGCCAGACCAGTAAGGCTAAAACAATACCCTTTGAAATTAGAGAACTGTAAGTGATTGGCATCTGTAATTGAAAAATTCCTTCAACATGGTTTATTAGTGCAATGTGAGTCCAAATACAATATCCCCATGTTAGCTGTTAAGAAAGCAGATGGTAAGGGTTATTGATTAGTACAAGATTTAAGAGCAATTAAAGAAATTACAGAGGACATACACCTAGTGGTAGCCAATCTCTACACCCTTTTGACCACAGTGATGGACGAATTAGGGTGTTTTATTGTTGTAGACCTGAAGGATGCCTTTTTCTGCATTTCTGTGCACAAAAACAGCCAAGAGCTCTTTGCTTTTGGGTGGGAAAATCCTGAAACAGGAAGGAAAAGTCAGCTTACTTGGACAGTTTTACCTCTAGGTTTCAAGAATAGCCCAACAATATTTGGAAACCAGCGAGCAAAGGAATTAGAGGACTGGAAAAGACAGGAGCCAGAAGGAGATATCCTTCAATATGTGGATGACATCCTGATTGTGGCTAGAACCAGAGATGACTGTATACAATTTACTGTAAGATTATTTAACTTCTTGGGATTGAGTGGGTGTTGGAACTCTGAAGGCTGAAAACTTTGAACTTTCTGAATTTAAGGGTGCCAACCCTCAAGTAAACACCACGTTTGACCTGAGACCTTGGAAAAGGCTTCAAAAATTGTATGATAGCACAGAAACAGTGTGTGTGTAGTTTGGATAGTATTGTGTGATCTCACAGGGTGAAAAACTTAGATTTGGAATTTTAGTGTATGGTGATATATGGGAGCCAAGATGGAGAATTTTGAGTATGGGTTGTTTGTCTTTTTTGCACTTTCTTCTTCCTTCTTCTTCATGAACTTAGGTAGTTTTCTGTTATTGAGTGACAGAAGTCCGCATTGCAGATTTCAGGTGATCACAATTGAGTTAGAAGCATAAATAATATAGATGTCAACTGTTTATTGGATAGTTGGGACTGAAATAGCCTTGAACAGACACCATTTTAGCTCACTTTCTTGTCTTGTTAGAGAGAGCTCACATCTTGTGAGTTTGTAATAGATAAGGATAATAAATTTCAGAGTGAGACTTCAACAATGTCTCCTGAGTTTTATTCACCCTGACCTTGGAACAAGAAAAAGCCTTGATCCTTCAGGAGCTAGCTCAGAGAAAACATGAAAGCACACATTTCGGGGCTGAAAATCTTCTGAAACATCTAAAAAAGGTAGTAATAAGAAAGAGAATGACTGATACTGTACAATCAGTAGCAAGCAAATGTGAAATCTGCTGTAAAAAAAACCCTGATGCAAAGAAAAGAGTTGTATTAAGAGTGACAAAGGCAGGGGATCTTCCTGGAGATTACTGGCAAATAGATTTTGCTGAGTTACCATGCAAAGAAGGATACCAGTACATACTGGTATTAGTTGACACCTTCAGTGGATGGCCAGAGGCTTACCCCTGTCGCACTAACACAGCCAAGGAAGTGGTGAAAGTTTTGCTCAGTCATATAATTCTGAGGTTCAGGGTTCCCTTGGGGATGTCATCAGATACAAGATCACACTCTTGCAACAGTGGTTAAAGAAGTTAGCCAGATTTTGGGAATTACTTGGGATCTGCATACACTTTATAGACCCCAAGCAGTGTGGCAGGGACTGCAGCGGCTGAAGTCGCCGGCAGTGGAGGAGGGGGAGGTAGAGACTACCAAACCCAGGTCTGGGGCCAGACCCACCCTGGGCCCAACCAGCAAGGGTGAAGGAACCGGAGCTAGGGCTGGCCCAGTTGTCGAAGCAGGAGCCACTAGGTCTAACTTTGCCTCCTCCTTGTTTTCATACCCATTGTTCAATATTGGCTGCTCTTTTTTATTTTTCTTCTCTTTTTTCCTTAAAAGCAGTACATGTTCTTTTTTAGGTGCTGATGAGCTTTGCTGACATGATAAAACCATAAAAAGTCTAGCATAATTTAATTCTTCAAAATACCTGTCTTCGCGTATGCGAGATATCAAGTTTGATATTAATTTCTTATCTAAGCAACTGAATTCAGGCCATGTCTCATCATTATCTAATTCATAAGTTGGCCACATTTTTTCTGAGAATCTGGTAAGTGGGGATTTTAGAAGCAATGACTCTCCACTGGTTAGTTTTTCAATACTAGACCTAAAGGACTATCTCTTGGGATATTACTATTGTTTTCACAGGAGCATACACACCCCATGTCTTAACACTTATAAGTAAGAAAGTCCCCAGAAATCAAAATAACTGGAGAGAGAAAGAAAGAGTGTGTTGGTTTGAAAGTAAAACTAGTGAGAGACTCCAAGTCAGAGATACAATTTAAAAACAGGAAAAGAAAAGAAGTAAAATAAAATAAATGCAATAGTACAAAAAACCACTGACAGAGTCAGAATACAACCTGACACCCTGTTAGTTAGGGTGGTAGTAGCAGTCCAGATGAAATGGTCTTGTCAAAGCAGTGATCCTGTAGAAAAGTCTAGTAGCTCTTATCCTCTCCCAATCCAGTGGGGTAAAGGCTGCCTGTGCTGTCCCAAACCCCAGATTATATCCAGGTGGGAATGCTTGACTCCTCCCCCAGGCGGAGCATCTCACAATGGGATGATATAATTCTATGAGTCATGCAGTGGGTCCTTGATGGCCCATTAAAGAGAGACAACTCCCAGAGGGCGTTATCTATGAGTCATGCAGCACAGCATTGATGGGCCCATTAACAGAAGATAAAGGAAACACTGCCCCACCTGGTTTCAACAGCTCATGAAGATGGTGATAGAATACATACTTTGGGCACGTCTTACATTTTAACCTAGGACAGAGAGTCACAGAATGAGATACACATTTAGAACTCAAGACCTTGGGAGCGGCAGTGCAGGAGTTAACCCACTGTGCCACCACTGGCCCCAGGCCAAAACTCACCACTGCAGTACTAAAACTCCGCTTTTTTAGAGGGTGTTCCTTCTACCACTAGCAGATGACACGGAGAACAACAAACGTAAAAGCAATTCCACCTGGACCCACTGGGGTCCTTCCACACTAAACAAAACTATAAGAGATCTTTTAACACCTAACTCAGGTGCTAAAACAAACAAAATACCACCTTTATTCAGTTACATGTCTCTGTGCCAGATCCAAGGATTCTTGGGCTCTGATTCCTTCTGGACCACAGCTGGGCCCCCACTGGGAGTGCTCATGAGAGTGAGGGGGCAGGAGCTGGGTATTCCTCTGGTCCAGGGGTTTTCCAGATGGCTTGCCCTCCCGACGGAGTCGCCAAAAACTGGTGCTTTGAGTGGCTACCTAAAACAGAGGCTAGACAGTGTTAAAGGAATAAAGTAGGTATTTATTAAAAAGGCCTTCAAGGGATACACCTTGGGCAGTACAAGGGCCTGGCTGTGGCTACACCCCAAGATGGACGATAGGTCCTGAGTTTTCATACTTTTATAAGTTTTGGTCCATTTACATATTGGGGTTAATTGTCCAATTACAGCTTCAGATTATAAAGTCCCATCCTCCCGGATTGCTCTTCTCAATTCGCTGTTGTTTATACTTTTTGGGCCTGAGACTATAATGGTGTCCTTGTTTCTCAGACTGGAAAAGCATTGTTTTGTCTAACTACACTGTGAAGAGAACTTGCTAACACTTTATATGAAGTTCAGAGTTATATACCAATGCAGTACAGAATCTGGAAAATATGCAAGCTAAAACTTAAGGCATCATTCGAGTAACTGGAGATGTATTTTTCTTAATCACTATAGGCATTTTTTTGTAGTAATGATTAGATGCATTGCTTAGCTTATTCTTTTGTGATTCTTTGTAATTTTACATTATAATCAATTACACTATTCATTAAATTCTAGTCTTAAAGGCACAGAACTCGATATCTGGCATAAGCAGACAGTGGATGCAATAGAGCATCATAAAGTCACCCTAGGACATTGCCTGTATCTCTGACTCTACTCACTAGCAAAATACCCACCATACACTCCCCTTCTGTTACTTGAGTTTCTTCTGTCTTTTCTATCACTCAGCCTGCAAAAGTTGCTGGAACCAGTTTCTATAGGGAAGACCTAAAGGAATGAGAGACACTAGTGTTTGGGAGATGTTTTTTGGGTTTGATACATGCCTGGTATTTGGGATATTGACATACTTTAGAATTCTGGCTACTATTTGTGAGAACTTCAAGACTGGAGGAAGACCTGCAGATGGGGGAAGAATTCTAGATTATTTGCTTACATCAATAAAATGGTCATGGAAACATGCTCCAAATACTGCCACAGCAAGAGACAGTGTGGCTTTTTCCACTAACATGAATTGCAGAATATGTGGAGACTAAATATGCTATAATGCTGCTTTGATAGTCACACATCTTAGTTAGTCAGAATAATATTTCTTTAAAATGTTTAAAATCATGTTTCACTCCTATTTATTGTGAAAGGTCTTGAAATAAAAGAAAAAAGAGCAAAAAAGGTAGCACATAACTGTAAATATAGTCAAATTACAAACATATTTTCTGTATTTTACTTTCCTAAAGTAGGGATTTTACTTCCTTGCATTATATTTGCACATTTTGACTTCTGTGTTTGTGTCTATGGACATCTGTGATACAACCAATATTCTTAAATCTTTTTTTCTTTGAAGCTCCAAATTTGTGCTTGATTTCCTTGATAAAATGTTCGTAGGTTATTATAGGGTTTTCACAGATTTTTACAAAATATATAGAACAAGTTTTAATCAAGATAAGTTTAGGTTTCTAGTATTTATCAAATATCTTCTGAACTATAAAAAAAATCCAAATAAATAAGACAGTATCTTCACAGAAATTCAAGAAATAACCTCTGGCTCCTTTCAATTGTGAGAGGGTAAAATGACAGCATTTTTCCTTGTTTTTTGCTCTTTAACACTTTTAAATTTTTATTACATTTTTTTCCTTTGTTAGACTTTATGATTCACAGCTATCATTATGCTTTCACATCTCTGTGTTTTTGTTAAGTTTTCTTTGAGTGGTTAATATACATACAGAAAAAGATGCTTCTGCTCTCTGCCCACGCAAAACTATATTTTCAGTATTTTCTTCCCAAATTACTTTTAGTTTCTTAAATAAAATAATTTTGTTTACAAGTAAAATTATTTCCATTTTTGTTAAAGAATAATACACTTTTTTCTCCAAACCATTTCAGAACAGGAGGGTTGTGCATTAGGAGATATTTGCTTAGGTTGTTTCAAAGCTGCTTCTAATGTTACAGTTTAGGCCTATTTTATTGAAAAAGGGATCTATATTTGGGGTGGTGTTTGATGGGGCAATGAAAGCAGACACCAGAATAATTATATTACAGTCCCTTTGGGAATGCCAGCACCAAATTTGGCCAGATTGATGGGGCACTGTCTAGATAATCCTTTTTGTGTATCAGCTGTCTTTTCCTTGCTTTATTGTCCAGCTTCACTATATGACTGGAATCTGCATTTGAAGCCCAAATATTTTTGCAGCCATACTTTGCTGTAAAAAAAAAATCCCACTTCCTGCAAAGTCTTAGTATTAGAACAGTTATAAAGCAGAAAAGCAAACAAACTACACTTTGAGCACAAAATGTGTGTACATATGCATGCACATGATTACAGATAAGTATTCTATAATTAAAAATGCAGTTCAGTAGAATTATCACTGTTGCTGAATTGATTTTTGCCTTTTTGATTTTATATATATGTTGCAGTAGGAGGTGAAATAAGGACAATTGACTCTAGTATCAGAAGAGGATATGAAGGCTTTATTTACTATCTTTTTGCTTCTTTTATAGCATGCTTCACTAAAAAAGGTATTCATTGGTCAGTAGGACTGACACCTCTTTCTATTGGTTAGGTAATAGGAAACAACAGCTGGGGAAGATTGTTATGAGAAAAAAAACACTGCCCACTTAGAAATGTTTTGGGAAAAGGAGAAAGATGTTTTGGGAAGAGAAACTGTTGAAAGTTTTCCCTCGGAAAAGGAGCTAGCAATGGTTAGCAAGCTGAAAATTTCTCTTAGGCTCAGAAATATCAAGCCCATATCTATTCTTTATGTTCTTCATATATATTCATAGCTCTGTAGACTATTGTTGTATAGTTATATAGTTCCTAGCTAGCTCCAGTACTTTTCCCTATCTTGACAGACAGAAAAATACATTCTCCAGAGGCTACAAGCCCTGGGGGTCCAAGGCTCCTATCCTATCTTGGTTTATCCTGGGAGCCAAGGACAAGCTACCCTCCCAAGACACATTCTCATAAACAAAGTACAACTAGTACCAAGAGGAGGGCTCAGGAAAAGGGCTGAACCAGAAGGGAGAAATACCTCATCACTTGTGTTTCCAATTGGGAATTTTTGTCAATTATACTAATTTGCTAAACTTATAAAACTGTATTCACCCTATGTTATGTGGACATTTTTCCATATCTGCCCCGGAGGCCTCCAAATAAAGACCAGCCTTTATATTATCCCCTATATTAATATAATCACAAAAGTGTATTGTTTTATTTCTAGATCTTTAAGGCATCAACTTGACCTCACCAGTGGATGCATAATCTTGGCTGTGGCTTGTGGAGTGAGCCCCTTGTGAGCCCCTTGAGCCGTACTTCGGTGCTTTTGCTGTGAGTGCTGCTTTAAGGGTTTGTCTGGTAAGCCCTGCTCTAAGTTAATACTGTTTGTTTAGTGCTGTTTTAGGATAGTTTGCTGTGGGTACTGCTTTAGGGTTGTTTAGTGCATCTTGTCGTAAATAGTGCATTAGTGACAGTCATCCTAACCATGGCAAGACAGGTGGTTCGGGCTTGACCCTTGGGAATTTGTGACCCCCGAGAGTAATTGGGTGATAAGGGAAAATGAATGAGTTTTCTTAGAGGGATTATACAAGACCTTTGAAGGAAAATTAGTGACGCTAGACTGGGAACAACCTGTGCCGAAAGATTTGAATATCCAAACTAACAGAAGAGGTGGGATCATCTGTTTTTGCAGGCAGGGGCGACATTTAGCGTGGGTGCTGGTTCAGTGTGGGTCCTGAGGAGAGCGGTGGTATTGTTCCTCAGGTGGAGTACATAGTGCTTGATTTCAGTGTGGGGTACAGGGTGAAGGGGATCCTGAACTGGAGATTTTAGAATATTTTTTTGGAAGGTCACACTTGGAGATTTGGAGTGTAAGAAAGAAAGATTGGAAAAAGACTGTACAAAGGTGTGAGAAGAGATTTGGGTGGAAATGGAAGAGAAGAAGAAAGTAATGGGATCAGGAGAAAGTTAAGAAATCCCTAGGGCAAGTCCTCTGGGCTGTATCTTAGCCCACTGGAAGGAGATTGCAGGCCTGGGAGGTACAGAATCCAAACGCACCCTTGTGAAGTACTGCACCCAGTGGTGGCCCTTATACTGGCTAGAAAGTGGAGCTAAATGGCCTCTGACTGGAACCTTAGAATATAACACCCTATTGCAGCTTATGTTATTTCTCAGATGGGAGGGAAAATAGTCTGAAGTATCATGTGCAGATATGTTTTTCTCCCTCTGAAATCACCCTGAATAGCAGAGGGATTGTGGAATTAGAGCCCTCTCTGATCCTCTGTTATTAGCCCTTGAAAAGGAAAGTAAAGCAAATAGAGGGAGACCTAAATGGTGCTGTAACACATGCTCAATTTATCAACATTGCACGCACCATGGCAAGGTTTATCAAGAAGAGACAAAACCAAGACTTACTGGACCTATTTGAGCCCCCCTCTGAGGAGCAAGGGGGACAAAGGGGGGAACAAGCTAGACCATCCGCCCTTCCACCTCCCGATTTACAAACATTGCATCCCCCATTGCCTGATAGTGACAGTGATGATGAGGGACCTTCTATGAGTGCGAGTGGTCCCATAGCACCCCTAACTACAAAACAAACAAAGGAGGTTGTGCTGGTTTCAAACAGATTTGGGAGAAACCCTCCCACGGGGTCCCCCTCCCCTCCCCCAACCGGTTCGGGAAGAAAGACTTCCTGAGAGAGAAGTGGAAAAGACCTGTTTATTACACAGGCAAAGCACTCCCCAGCACAATACCCGATGACAAGAGCTTAGTGCCGCTTATGGAGGGATAACAAACTTGGAAAAGAGCAGGTCTCCTCTTTGAAAGATGTTCACTGCTACCTTGCCCGTCTCCGCTGGTGCTGGGAGGAAAGGGAGTTGTTATGCAGGGCTGGTCATGATGGGGTGGGTCCCCTGTGGAGGCCCCCCGGTGCTTTCCCAGGTCCCCAGTCCAGAGAGATCAGTAACGTTCCGAGGAGAGGGAAAAAAGGAAAAAAAAAAGGAAAAAAAAGAACCTCCAGCTATTCTATAGATCTAACTATGCTAGCTCTAAGCTACTACTAACTACTACTCTCCCGGAGAAACAACAGCTTCTTTTGTCTTGCAGTTTCCTCCCCCGCTTCCGTCTCAAGGTCCATCCGAGGAGCAGAGTTTTCCTGGGGAAAAACAAACTGTGCCTCCCCCCCCCCCTTTACACCCAACAGACGATTGAGGGATAAACACATCACCCTAGGACAGAGGTAATACAAGCCCCTTTATGGGAAGCAGTAGGACCTGGGAGAGACACAATGTTAGTTAAAGTCCCTTTTTCTACAATTGATTTAGAGGGTTGGAAAAGAGTTGCCAAAAACTATAGAAGTGACCCAATAGAAACAGCTAAGAGGTTAATATATATGATTAAGCAACAAACACCTGATTGGTCAGACATGCAGTTATTGTTGGAAGCATTAAAGGAGACAGAAAGACAGCTGTCTTTAAAAATGGCAGGAGATTTAGCTGAAAGTGTTTGCAGAACAACGCAAGAGGATGTTAAGTATGTCTTTCCCCTCCAGGGCCCAAATTGGAATCCAAATGAACCAGGTCAATTGGTAAAAATACAGAACTATCAAGAATGGGTAGTAAAGGGGATGGAACAGACTATTCTCAAAACTATAAATTGATCAGCTTTGTATGCAATTAAGCAGGCTCCTTCCGAGACTCCATCTGAGTTTTTAGATTGCCTAAGGGATGCAATGCACCATCATACACCATTAGATCCTGGATCCGAAATAGGGATACAGCAGCTGGTAAATTTATTTCTGGGACAGTCTACAGGAGATACTAGAAGGAAACTCCAGAAGATCTGGGGACCAGAAGGAAGGAACCTAGAGGTCTTATTAGATGAGACATGGAGAGTTTTTAGCAATCGAGAAGAAGGATACAAGCAAGTGATGAGAAAGTTAGTGGCAGTAGTGAAAGAGGAAGAGAAAGGGAAACGAGGACAAAAATCACCTAGGCAGAGACCACCCTGGTTGGGCAAAGATCAGTGTGCAATTTGCAGAAAATTTGGACATTGGAAAAATGAGTGCCCTGAACAAAGAAGAAATGGGAAAGGGAACCAGGGAAAGGAGGTGGTGCTTGCTCATGCAAAAAACGACTGAAGGGGACTGGAGTATCTTACCCCAGAAGATCCACTGGTTATAAAAATGAAACTGGGGAAGGAGGGGAAGGAGGTGGAACTTATCATGGATACAGGGGCAACATTTTCAGTTTTAAATAAAGCTTTGGTGCTGGTGGGAAATGACTATGTTAAGGTAAGGGGGGCAACTGGCCAGTCTGAAATAGCATACTTTTGCAAGCCACTAAAATACAAATATGGAAAACAATGGGGCGTCCATAAATTCCTATATATGCCCAACTCTCTGGAGTCACTCCTGGGGAGAGACCTACTAGAGAAATTACAAGCAACCATTTCATTCAGAAATGGGGAAATTACTCTGGAGGTTGTCACCATCCGCCAACACAAGCAGGGGTCATGATCTCAGAGTGCAAAAGACAGGAGAAAATTACGGTTTTAATCAACACAATGCACCTTTATTTTAGTGCCAACAACATGGTAATGCGATAGGGGAGGAGGAGGAGAGAGAGAGAGATAAAGAATAGAGAGAGAAAGAGAAGGGGAGAGGAATAGCTACCACAGATAGACGAAATCCTCGTAACCATCCGCCATTAGATTTGTCTTCTCTGCGGGGAGATCTCGGAATTTTGGTTAACTTAGGGTGTCTTTATAGTCCTTCCAAAGTGAGGAGCAGTAGGCCAAGAGGTGGGGAATTGATGGTCCATTGAGGGAAACCAGTACGGGACAGGCACAGGACAAGTACAGGATGGACCAGTTTGGCACAGCCAGTCCAGTATTACTTGCTATTGTCCCTGTACGGGTTCCCATGGGAATGCATACCAGTCTTTGGTCCAGCAAACACACCTGAGGACAACACTTGTTAGTCATCCCACCTCAGCCAGGCCAGAAAATCCTGTGTTGGGGTTTCAGGGTTTCGGTAGTCCTTGGGGTTTCAGTCTCTGTCCTTGGCGACGGTCGTGAGGCAGATGAGGGATCTTTGGACAGTGTCTTACACTGGTGAATGATCAAAAATATGTAGAAGTGTTGAGTTTAATATTGACAGCTATTGAGACTAAAGAGGAAATTAGTGAGGAAATACTGAACCAAGTGTTTCCAGGGATATGGGCCTCCAATGTATCAGGAAGGGTGAAAAATGCACTTTCAATACAAATTAAGCTTAAGGAAGGCAAAAAAACAGTCAGAATCAAGCAGTATCCCTTAAGAAAGGAAGATAGAGAAGGAATTAGCCCAATAATTGAAAATTTCTTACAGCTAGGGCTGCTGAAGGAGTGTCAATCTGATTTTAACACTCCTATTTTGCCAGTCCGTGAACCTGACGAGTCTTACTGAATTGTACAGGATTTACGGGCTGTTAACAAGATAACTGAGGATCTTTACCCTGTGGTGGCTAACCCATACACCTTGTTAACATGTTTGACAAAAGAGCTAACTTGGTTTACCATTTTAGATTTGAAGGATGCCTTCTTTTGCCTCCCTCTCCATGAAGCCAGGCAGAAAATTTTTGCATTTGAATGGGAAAGTCCCAAAAGTGGATGCAGAACTCAGTTCACATGGGCGGTCCTTCCGCAAGGCTATAAGAACTCGCCCACTTTATTTGGAGAAACAACTTGCAAAGGACTTGGAATCCTGGAAAGCTCCACCAGGAGAAGGAAAACTGTTGCAGTATGTAGATGACATCCTAATAGCTACCCCAACAGAAGGGTGCGTGGCTTGGATGGTAAGCCTTCTAAACTTCTTGGGGTTAATAGTTCAATCTCCTTTGGCTGTAGATCTTCTCACAGAAGGGGTGCAGTTCTTTGATCTCCTCTTTCACAAGGGGCACAGTCCTTAGTGTTTGATCTCGGCTCAGTACTGATGTGCAGGTGTTGCTGTGTTGGATTGATGGTGATGACTGTGAAGCAAGGAGCAGTGAAAGCGGCACAGCAAGAGCTGACTAGCTCCACCTACACCACCTCTGCCGTGTGGGCCAGGGCCGGCCCGGCTGCAGCAGGCACAGCAGGACCCAGCCTCCTAACGGCCCAGGTAGCTCTGCCATGCCTCCCTTGCCCCGTGGGTCAGGTCAGGCCCGGCTGCAGCAGCGGGCAGGTCCCGGACTCCTCACGGCCTGGGCAGCTCCACCATGCCTCCTCTACTCCGTGGCAGGAAGGGGGGGGCTGGGTAGGGGGGAAAGGGAAGTCCGGGACTGGAAAAGAATGGCTTCAGCGGGAAAGAGGGGATCTCAAAAACTGCGCAGCCACTGCCTTCCCGGGCCAGGGAATGGAGGATATGGAAAGACGGGGAATGAAGGAGGACATAGGATGGCAGGAGGAACGGTAGCACACCCGCGTCACTTCTGGACGGGCTCCAACCTTGTCTTGCCTTCAGGGAAAGGAGGATGGGGTAGCAGAGAGAGGCACGGGGTGATGAAGAGACGGTAGCAACTCCAAGCCATCCTGGCAGTTTTCACTCCTTGCCATACTCTAGGAACAAAGGGTAAGGAAAGATAGGCAGCTTCACAGAACCTGAAAAACGTGGAGGTTCACAGGAAGAAGGACTATTGATTTAGGGCAATGACACTCTGCATGCAATCGTCCATAATCATCCATACCATCCATAAGCTGCAGCAGACGTGTCAGGAGAGTTGATGAGAGTCCCCAGCATGGTCCTTTTTACAGGCAGGTTGGCCGCTTGTAGCTCTTAAAAACTCCCTCCTGTGAAGAATGAAGAGACTTGTGATGGTAGATGTTAGTCCATCGCTAGGTCCTAGTAAGCTGGTCCCTTACTGGGAGCTTCCTTCCCCGTAAGCTTTTTACCCCCATGTTTTTAAGGTCACTCTCAACCTGGTTTTCAGCCATGGTACTTGAGTCTTCCTTTTTAAGATGGGGGTCCCGCAGGGGGGTAACTTACGGGGTGCCAGTCCTGTTGTCCTCACTGGTTTGCCCGCATTCTATCCAACAATTGTTGCAGCAGGGTGCAACAGTGTTCATGGTGTCCAAGAAGGTTACTGTACCGGCAGGGAAGCAGACGAGACAAGTCTCTGTTTTGTAGGCTCAGGGATCCATTTATTTCCCCCCTCCTAGAGCCGGGGAGACGGAGAAGGCAAGGAGGCCAAGAGGCCAAGCAGGCGGAGCACGAGGAACAGGCTCGTGGGGTTATATGGGGTATTGTAGGGGCAGGGTTTCCAAGGGGGGGATTAACAAAGGTAGGATCAGATTTAACCAGAAGCACTCACAAGATCTCCCTAGAAGGTAAGCCAGTGTATGATAAAAAGTATAGAAAACTAATTAGGGACCGAAAGGAAACATAATCAGGAGGGATGGGCTTTTACCGCAGAAAAGAAACTAATTGTCCCCTCACACCTGTTATGGCCATTAGTAAGAGAAGAGCATCAGAAAACACACTGGGGAAATGACACTTGGTATAATTATTTAATTGAAAAGATTGCTGCCAGGAATTTATATGCCACCATGTCCTGGGTTGGCAGGCGACTCCTGCTCTATATCCTACATCGTGGGGCTATATTGTGTCTTGGCAGTTGTTTTCTCTTCCCCTCCGGCGAGGACTGCGGCTGATAGGCGGGCCCTTGCTGGGGGGGGGGGAAACGGCTGCGGGCTTTTTTACTTTCACTTTTGGCTCGGCTTGCTCTCTGCTAGGCTTGGCATTGCTGCTTGCTATTTTCTCGCTACTCTCTGCTCGTTTTCTTCCTTCCTTTTTTCTTTCCCCTTCCCGAAGATTAGGACCAGCTCTGGACTGACCTGACCTGACCCGAGGAAAGTTCGGGAATTCCTGGAGCTCGACAGAGAAGATCAGCGCCTCTCCTCGCACACAGTAAGCCTAAGCCCCTGGCAGTTGCTCCAGCAAAGAAACACACCCACAAAACTGATCGGCCAGTGGACGATGATGACCCAAGGGAAGGACCTTCACCAACATCAGAAGCCAAAGCTTCTAGCACAGGATCAGAGGCCAATATTGATGCCTTTTCCCTGAAGGACCTTCGGGGCCTAAGAAAGGACTATCGGCGACAACCTGATGAATCTATAATTAGTTGGTTAGTCCGTCTTTGGGATGCTGCAGGCGAGGCTACAATTCTGGACGGCACTGAAGCGAGACATCTGGGATCCCTGTCACATGATCCAGTCATCGACCAGGAGATGATGAGAGGGTCCAGTCCGTGCAGTCTCTGGGTACGGGTCCTAGGAAGTGTGGCAGAAAGATATTTGTGTGCAGACGACCTTTATATGCAGCAAACCCCATGGAAGACTATAGAACAGGGGATTCAACGTTTGAGAGAGATGGCAGTGGCAGAGATGGTCTTCGCAGATGACCTAAACACTAGAAACCCAGACTTGATACCATGTACGTCTGTGATGTGGAGGAAACTTATACGACTTGGGCCATCTGAATATGCCACTGCTTTAGCAGTAATGAAGCGGGAGGACGTGGAGGAGACTGTGCTGGACATGGCAAAGAAGCTCCAAGCGTATGCAGATGCTGTGCATGGCCCAACACATGCCAGAATCGCAGCTGTGGAGACACGCCTACAGAAATTGAAGGAAGGCAAGACTGAGAGAGGGAGTTCCACCAAAAGGGAAGCGTCTCCAGTTGCCCGTAGCCAAACTGCCAGGTGTGATGATGACCCCCTTGAAGGCACCTCTAAGACATATGCTCAAGAAAAGAAAGATAACCGGGCTTAGAGGGGCCCTGCCTCTGGCCAGGTAGAGGCTAGGGAGAACCGCATTTTTTGGACTGTGTGGATTCGTTGGCCTGGCACATCTGAACCACAAGACTATGAGGCCTTGGTCGATACTGGTGCGCAGTGCACATTAATGCCATCAAGACATGTAGGGGCAGAATCCATCTCTATTGCTGGCGTGACAGGGGGATCACAAGATTTTACTTTGGTGGAAGCAGAGGTAAGCCTGACTGGAAAGGAGTGGAAGAAACACCCTATTGTGACTGGCCCAAAGGCCCCATGCATTTTGGGCATAGATTACCTCCGAAGTGGGTATTTCAAAGACCCAAAAGGACTCAGGTGGGCATTCGGGATAGCGGCTGTAGTGACAGAAGGCATCCGGCCATTGAACACCTTGCCTGGACTGTCCGAGAATCCATGTGCAGTAGGACTCTTGAAGGTACAAGAGCAACGGGTACCAATTGCCACTTCTATAGTGCATCGCCAACAGTATAGAACAACTCGAGATGCTGTGATTCCCATCCATAAGATGATTCGAGAGCTGGAGAGCCAAGGGGTGGTTAGTAAAACCCACTCACCCTTTAACAGTCCCATCTGGCCTGTGCGTAAATCTGAAGGAGAATGGAGATTAACTGTGGACTACCGTGCATTGAATGAGGTGACACCACCACTGAGCGCTGCGGTGCCAGACATGCTGGAACTCCAGTATGAGCTGGAGTCCAAAGCAGCAAAATGGTATGCCACAATTGACATTGCAAATGCATTTTTCTCCATCCCTTTGGCAGCAGAATGCAGGCCTCAGTTTGCCTTTACATGGAGGGGAGTGCAGTACACCTGGAACCGACTGCCCCAGGGGTGGAAGCACAGTCCTACTATCTGCCACGGACTGATTCAAGCCACATTAGAAAAGGATAAGGCTCCAGAACATCTACAATATATTGATGATATCATTGTGTGGGGAGACACAGCAGCAGAAGTGTTCGAGAAAGGGGAGAAAATCATCCAAATTCTCCTGGAAGCCGGCTTTGCGGTTAAGAAAAGTAAAGTTAAGGGACCTGCTCGGGAGATCCAGTTTCTAGGAGTGAAATGGCAGGATGGACAGCGTCAGATTCCTACAGATGTCATTAATAAAATCACAGCTATGTCCCCCCCAACGAATAAAAAAGAAACACAAGCTTTCCTGGGTGCTATAGGTTTCTGGAGGATGGATATTCCGCAGTACAGTCAGATTGTGAGCCCCCTTTATCTCGTTACCCGTAAGAAAAATGACTTCTATTGGGGCCCTGAGCAGCAACAAGCTTTCACCCAGATCAAACAGGAGATCGCTCATGCGGTAGCCCTCGGCCCAGTCAGGATGGGACCAGACGTAAAGAACGTACTCTACTCTGCGGCCGGGAGCCAGGGTCTGTCCTGGAGCCTTTGGCAAAAGGTACCTGGTGAGACCCGAGGCCGACCGCTGGGATTCTGGAGTCGGAGCTACAGGGGGTCTGAAGATAATTACACCCCAACGGAAAAGGAAATCTTGGCCGCCTATGAGGGAATCCAAGCTGCTTCGGAGGTGATTGGTACGGAAGCCCAACTCCTCCTGGCACCCCGACTACCGGTGCTAGGGTGGATGTTTAGAGGAGAGGTTCCCTCCACCCACCATGCCGCCAGCGCTACCTGGAGCAAGTGGATGGCCCTCATTACACAACGCGGCCGAGTTGGGAAACTGAACCGCCCTGGAATTGTGGAAATAATTACAAACTGGCCCAAAGGTGAAAGTTTCAGCGTTGCAGATGAAGAACAAGAACCAGTGAACCAGGTTGAAGAAGCTCCGCCATACAACCAGCTGCCGGCAGAGGAAGCATGTTACGCTTTATTCACCAACGGTTCCTGCCGCGTCATAGGGATGAGTCGGAGATGGAAAGCAGCTGTATGGAGCCCCACACGACAGGTCGCAGAGGTCACTGAAGGGGAGGGTGGATCCAGTCAATTTGCTGAACTCAAAGCCATTCAACTAGCCCTAGATATTGCTGAGAGAGAGGGGTGGCCAAGGCTCTACCTCTATACCGATTCATGGATGGTAGCCAATGCTCTGTGGGGATGGCCGAAGAGGTGGAAAGAGGCTAATTGGCAGCGTGGAGGGAAACCAATCTGGGCTGCTGAGGAGTGGAAGGACATTGCTACCAGGGTAGGAAGACTACCTGTGAAAGTCCGCCACGTAGATGCCCATGTCCCCAAGAGCAGAGCTAGTGAGGAGCATCAAAACAACGAGCAAGTAGATCAGGCAGCAAAAATAGAGGTAGCAAAGATTGATTTAGATTGGGAACACAAGGGAGAGGTGTTTTTAGCACGATGGGCCCATGATGCCTCAGGTCACCAAGGTTGAGATGCCACCTACAAGCGGGCACGAGACCGAGGGGTGGATCTCACCATGGACAGCATCTCTCAAGTTATCCGAGACTGTGAGACGTGCGCTGCCATTAAGCAAGCCAAACGGATGAAGCCCCTCTGGTATGGGGGGCGGTGGTCTAAGTACAAGTATGGGGAGGCCTGGCAGATTGATTATATCACACTGCCTCAAACCCGCCAGGGCAAGCGCCATGTGCTGACCACGGTAGAAGCCACCACGGGATGGTTGGAAACCTACCCTGTGTCCCATGCTACAGCCCGCAACACCATCCTGGGCCTTGAAAAGCAGGTCCTTTGGAGGCACGGTACTCCCGAGGGAATTGAGTCAGACAATGGGACTCATTTCAAAAATAATCTTATTAAAGCCTGGGCTAGGGAACATGGCATTGAGTGGGTATATCACATCCCATACCATGCACCAGCTGCAGGTAAAGTAGAGAGATACAATGGGTTGTTAAAAACAACCCTGAAAGCATTGGGTGGGGGATCCCTAAAAAACTGGGAGCAGCACCTAGCAAAGGCCACCTGGTTAGTTAACACCCGAGGTTCCACCAACCGAGCGGGTCCTGCTCAGTCTCAGCTCCTTAACATAGTAGATGGAGATAAAGCCCCAGTGGCCCATGTTAGAGGTTTGTTGGGAAAGACAGTATGGATCAACCCTGCCTCGAGTACAGGCAAACCCATCCGTGGAGTTGTCTCTGCTCAAGGACCGGGCTATACATGGTGGATAATGCAGGAAGATGGAACAATACGATGTGTACCTCAGGGAGATCTGAATGTGGGGTAAGATTCATATGTGCGTTAAATCAGTCAGATACGGAACAGAAAGAAACTTGAAAGTGTCAAGGATCTGAGCAAGTAGGACGGATGGAAATGTGTAAGTGTTGGAAGTCTGAGTAAGTGGAATGAAGTTTTATTGTGTGTCCACGATGTAGGATAAGGGGTGGAATGTCCTGGGTTGGCAGGCGACTCCTACTCTATATCCTACATCGTGGGGCTATATTGTGTCTTGGCAGTTGTTTTCTCTTCCCCTCCGGCGAGGACTGCGGCTGATAGGCGGGCCCTTGCTGGGGGGGGGGGGAAACGGCTGCGGGCTTTTTTACTTTCACTTTTGGCTCGGCTTGCTCTCTGCTAGGCTTGGCATTGCTGCTTGCTATTTTCTCGCTACTCTCTGCTCGTTTTCTTCCTTCCTTTTTTCTTTCCCCTTCCCGAAGATTAGGACCGGCTCTGGACTGACCTGACCTGACCTGAGGAAAGTTCGGGAATTCCTGGAGCTCGACAGAGAAGATCAGCGCCTCTCCTCGCACAGTACCTGTTTCTTTTTTTTTTTTTCTTTTGTGTGGGGAGTGTTGTTAATAAAATAGGTTTTTCCACTTTCCCTCCAAGGAGTTTTTCTTCCCTCCCGAACCCAGGTCTGGGAGTGGGGGAGGGGGTGGTGGAGGTTTGTTTTAGGGGTTCTCCCCCTAATCTGTTCCAAACCGGGACACACCATCACTCAAGTGGCTTAGCAATGTGACCTTTGCCTTCAGACTAACCCCAAGAATTGGAAAGGGCCATGGACCCGGCCAGCAGTGGCAAATTGACTTTTCAGAATTACCAAGAAAAGGGGGGGGTATCGCTATTTCTTGGTACTAACAGATACCTATTCAGGATGGGCAGAGGCTTTCCTCACCAGAACTGCCAAAGCCCGGGAGGTAACCAAAGTGCTGTTGCAAGAAATAATACCACATTTTTGAGTTCTAGCCACAATATCTTCAGATAGAGGACCACATTTTATTTCAAAAATAGTGCAACAGGTCAGCCAGCATCTGGGTATAGATTGGGAACTTCATACACCATACCATCCCCAATCAGGTGGCCAAGTTGAGAAAATGAATAATTTGATCAAACAGCAAATTGTGAGACTAGGGCAAGAGGCTAACTTGCCTTGTCCCCAGTCTCTTCCGCTAGCATTATTGCAAATCCGAACTAAACCAAAAACCAAATACAAGCTAAGCCCCTTTCGAAATGCTTTATGGAAGGCCATATGGGGTGCAGAAAGGAATGTCCACCCAAGTTGGAGAGGAAAGACTAACTGCCTATTTGGTGGCCTTAGGTAAACAACTCAGGGAAACTGAGAAACGTGACTGGAACTCAGAGCAGAGGGCTAGATGGGCCAGTGCATGACATACAGCCTGGGAATTATGTGTATGTCAAGTCTTTTGCAGAAAAAACCTTGGAGCCGTAGTGGGAAGGGCCATTACAGGTGCTTCTTACTACCTTCACTGCAATTAAGGTCAAGGAACAGAACACCTGGATTCACCACTGTCTAGTAAAGAAAGCTCCAGAGGCACCTTGGAGAGTTTCACTGTGTGATAATGAACTGAAACTAAAACTGACTTGGGCAAAATGAATAAATTGTGGGTGGGCATGTTAACCTTGTTTATAGCTCTAGTAACAATCCAAGACGGCACTTCTAGTCAGAACAACGTTGAGCGGCCCTGGTCTAAAGCTTTTAAAAAGTTTACTGGGTATATGGGAGACCATACGGATATAAAAGATCTGAGCCTATCAACTGTAGTCATGCATGGGGACCAAGTGTACAAAAAACATGAGTGGCAGCACGAGGAGTTAAGGCTAGGAGGGACACTTCAAGGAACTGTGGAGAGGTTATCAAAGTGGGATGCTGAATGATTAATGGAACTGCTTACAAAAGGGCAAGGGAAATTTATGTCTCATTGTCGCCCTGGTTTTCGAAGCCTTCTGATGTTTACATTCTTGGAGTCAAGAGCTCCCACACTTTTTACCAAAACATTATGTGTTCTGCACATTCCTTCTTGGAGGAGGAGAAAATTGACAGACTGTTCACCTGACCAGTGTGGTTTTGTCATGGGTTTAAGTCGTTGGCCTGATGCCAGCGCACCCATGAGAATATAGTTCTTTAAAATACTGCTGTGAGACAGACTGGGAATAAAGCAGAGCAGGCTCCAACTTAGACATAGAACGAAAACTTTATTAATTTACACTAGAGAAACAGAATCAGAAGTGAAAAGAACCTCCAAACCACTCCTCCTCCCCCCCACCAAAATTCCCACCAAAACCTTCTGAGACAAAACCTGGAATTCCAGCTTAAAATATTAAGGGAGAGGAGTCTTCCTTGTGCCCTATAGAAACTCCCACAAGAAACACAGTCTCTTGTGGCCTGCACTCTTCACAAATGACCCACCCCATACAGAGGAAATGTGCATTTGAGAAGTCCTCCTTCCCAATGGACGGTGCTCTCACCACCACCCAGGGACTAAAAAACTGCTTGTAGGGTTCTCTTTTAAGGATGCTTCTGGGACACCAGTCGCCCCCATTTCTCCCTCGGGGCAAAGGGTTTTGAGAACAGAAGCCTCTTCTGAGGGCACCACCACAGCCTCTCAATCTTCTGTTCACTCCCTCTGGCACTGGCATTTCCCCTACACAGTGCCCACCTTGCATCCCCCTACACACAGTTTCCATAAGTTACAGGAGCGTTAGTGCAGTCTCTATGGCCACTATAAGGAAAGTCCGGCCAAAGCCACTCCGTCATCTCTTCTTATCTTCAGCTGACATTACAAGTCCCAGGCTCCTTTTCTCCCATCACTTACGGAAGCCACAACTGATGAATCTTTTGATAAGGCAGCGCTGGTCTCACACTCCAGGGAGGGGGGTAGTGGGGGCTCAGCACCGAAGACCCAAAGACATCCCAGGTGTAGATCTTCCACCCCTCCATTCTCAGTCGGCCTGGCGGGCTAGACAGTTCTCCTTTTCCCCCCCAGTCTGGAGGAGGGGGGCCCAGCCAAGGCCAGAGCTCACAGGCAGTTGTGTTGGCACAGATCCAACAGCAGCGAAGCCCACAGACAGCTGTGCCAGCAAGCTGGCAAACTGCTGTCCAGGCCTACCCCCCCCAGGCACAGGCCGCATGGCAGGCCTTGGCCTTGGCCAAGAGAGGCCTTCCCTCCCCCTCCTGGCTGTGGAGGAGGACGGAGGCCTGTGTGCTCTCTCTCTGGAGGCAGAAGACAGAAAGAGCATGCTCCACCCCACCCACAGACTGAAATGTGTGTTCACAGAGATGAAATGACCTTTCATTGGTCCACAGGGTGCCAACCTGTGCCAGCCTCCCTCTGAACCAACACTCTCACTTCCTGGGGCGGATCAAACCACGACAGGTTTAAAGGAGGGATTTCATCCTCCAATCCACTCTCACTTTAGAGAATCTATAAATTCTAGAAAACTGTAAATAAAGTTGTCTTTTTTGCCTTGGGCGACTGAGTGTGTGGTGCGTGCTCATTTCGTGTCACAGTGTGACATTTGGTGACCCTGTGTGAGGACTGCGTTTGGTGCTCATCAGTGTGATGCAGTTTGGGTGAGATTTGTGGTTCTTAACCCCCCCTCCTCCCTGCCTGTGCAGTGGCTGTGGCTGTTAGGCACTTTACCTGTAGCTTTTGGGATTATGCCAACCCCTGTAGCTTCTATGAAGGACTCACTGGTCCTCGATATCTGGAGAGGTTTGCTGGAGAGGAGGCAGGTTTCTATCTCCCAGGGCAGCTTTGAGAAACTCTTTCTATGGGCAAGAAGCCAAGGGGTTTTTTCAGATCCCAAGGAGGCTTTCTCCAGGGAGGCGTGGTCTCTGCTTGGCGATCACATCTTTGAGGCCCTCTCTGTTGACTGCAACGTTGAGGTTGCACAGCTTCTGCTGCAGTGGAAGAGGTTTGATGGGTTTTTCCACTGGTCTGAACCCTCCAGTTCCCAGGGTTCTGCTGAGGAGCTCGGCTCCCAACTAGGCTCTCCCGTCCCGGAGGACGGAGGGAGTGAAGGAGATGCTGAGGTCCTTTCGGGGGCCGGGGGGGATTTCGAGCTGCTGCGCGAGGCAGAGCCCTCCCCTCCCCCCCGTGGCGCTGCGCTGGGAGACGTTTCTGTCTCAGATTGCTACCTTTGGGCTCCTGGCCAGGGCATGGGAGGAGCCCCGCAGACTTCTGGAGGGTCCGTGGGGTCGGCGAAGCCGGCCCCGCCCCTCCCCGTGCCGCAGGGGCGGTGGAGTGGGGGGGAACCGCCCTCCCCTTGTGCCTTTCCGGCGTTTGGGGGCGGGGAGTAGCCCCTCGATCAGTCTCCACCTCTCCTTGGGCACGATTCGGTGACAATGCTTGTCCGAATTCTGGCGTCTCTATGACCTATCCTTGGGGAGCGGGGTCGGGGGGGGTGGTGCCAACCGCCCCTGCCTCCGTGCAGCCTGACGGGCATGCGCAGGCAGTGGAGGCAGGCGGGGACGGGGCACTGATCGACTTTCTGTCGGGCCCCGCCCCACTCCGATCTTGTGGGGCGTTGCCTGCTATAGGTGTACGAGTTATAGAAGGGACTCTCCTGGGGGCGGTTCCAGAAGCACACTTCCCCGCGCTGCCCCCGCCGGGTGCGGTGGGTGATGGTGCTCTTGGCGCAGGGGCGGCCTCGGGTTCGAGCGGGGCTGCGAGGCTTCCCGCTTTGCCTGCGCAGCCAGTGACGTCCGCGCCGCTGCCTCTGGCCACGGGGTGACGCAGCCCTGCTGGCCGCGCCCCCTCCCGCCCCTCGGCCCCCCCCGAGCCGCAGGAGGCGATGCCCACGGCAGCGCCCTTCCCATCTGCACTGGGACGTGCGCCTGCTGCGAGAACCCCTTCCCGTGCTGCAGCCAGCGCTGCTGGTTCCTCGGTGGGCGTGGGCTCGGCTGTATCCAGACCGGCTCTGGCGCCCGTTTCCTGCGGGTGCTGGGGCTGCGGCAACTGCGGACACCGTGGTGTTCACCTTTGGTGCGAATGGTGACGGGGCCAGCGGGAGACCGTTGGACCCCCGGAGCCAGGGGGCCCGGACTGGCAGGTCTTCCTCCTCGGCTTTGTGGACACTCCCCCCGTGCCAGGTTACCGTGCGTCCTAGGGAACACGTATGATTTTGGCAAGCTGTCCACACCAAGGTCGGGAAGGTGTTTGATTGCCCCTCCTCACAGCACCCCCTGGATTGCGGAGATGACTTCTCTGGCCCTGCTGATGCTGCAGGGGATGCGATATCAGGTAGTGTCGAGCTGCCCCCCAGTCAGGCACCTGGCCCTGTCTCTGTGGGGTCCACGGGACAGGACTTAACAGGTGCTGCTGCCTTATCGGGGAGTTACCAGGCTTTCCCTATGCTTAGGGGTGTCACTCATAACACCTACCAACCCCTATCCTGGAAAGCTACAATGGAGCTCTGTGATCAGATTGGCAAATATGGTCTGGGGTCTGTTGAGGTCATGCAGATGCTTTGAGTGCTTGCTGCTGATTTGCTGACACCCTACGATATCCAAAGTATAGCTCGTGTTCTCTTTCAACCTGTGGAATACGAGATCTTTGAGTCTAAATGGACTCAGCAGTCAGGGCTGTAGAGAGGAACACTATGCTGCATCCGCAGGACCCCAGGCGTGTGATTGGCACTGATGTGCTGCTGGGCACAGGCAATTATGCTGGTCCTAATGGGCAGGCTGGCTTTGATCCCCTTGTGCTCGAGCAGTGCCAGTCAACAGGCATGGCGGCGTTGATCCATACCATCGAAATGGCTGCTCCAAAGGAGTCTTTCGTGGCAGTTGTCCAGGGGGCTGATGAGCCTTTTCTGCGATTTGCGGATAGGCTGACTGCCTCTGTGGAGAAGCAGGTGAGAGATCCTGAGGCAAGGAGGCATTTACTTAAGCACCTTGCAAAACATAATTGCAACACCGACTGTAAGAGGATCATAGAGGCTCTTCCTGGGGATCCTTCTATCCCCCAGATGGCAGAGGCCTGTGCAAAATTGTGCACTTCAGGTCAGAAGTTGGCTGTTGTGGTCACTGCTATGCAGCCTGTTATGACCACTGCCATGCAGTCTGCTGTGGCCGCTGCTGTGCAGCCTACCACAGCTACTTCTGTGCAGCCAGTCTGGGCAGTGCCGCAGGGCAGGCAGCAGCAGCAGGGGATTGCTCAGGCCAGCAGGAAACAGGGGAAGAAAGCACAGAAGCTCACAACTCCCTTGTTCCTGTGTGGTCAATGTGGCAGGCCGAATCATAAGGCAACTGCCGGCAAGGCGACCGTTCATGTTAATAGTCAGGCCTTGCCGGGCTCGGGAAACGGGAAGCGGAGGACAAAGGGGGGACGCACTCAGAACCAAGCTTCTCTCCAAGCCCCGGAGCTAATGGAGGTCTGCTCAGTCAGCTTGCAGCCAGCACCCACGGTTCAGCAGGTGTTGACGTCTGCACAGCAGCAACAGTTGTGTTAGAGACAGGTGATGTACACAAGGTCCCTTTGGATGCCTTTGGTCCCTTGGGTGATGGTATGAGTGCTCTCCTTATGGGGAGATCTAGTACCACCCTTCAGGGTCTCATTGTGCACATGGGACTTATTGACGCGGATTTCACGGGACAACTCTGTGCCATGGTTTCCACATCAAAACCCCGTCACTATCCCGAAAGGGACACGGCTTGCTCAACTTGTGCCGTTCAGGTCATGTGTTCGCAGGGCAGTTGACTAGTCATGAGGAGACGGTGGCTTTGGGTCCACTGGGCTGCCTCAAGTGCACTGGACCGCTGTCCTGACCAACGACCGTCTCATGAAGCTGTGTACCCTGTCCATCCCTGGTGCAACACCCCCAGAAATCTGCCTCTGCAGACTGATTGATACGGGCGCTGACATCACAGTCCTCTCGCTTGCTGCCTGGCCCCTGGAGTGGCCCTTGAGTCCAGTGGGGATGCCTGTCACGGGATTGGGAGGAACGGCGCAATGCTACGTGAGCCAGCAGCCTGTAATCATCAAGAACTCAGAGGGACAGTCAGCCATGGTCCGGCCTCATGTTACTTCGACTGAGGCTAACCTCTGGGGGAGGGATGTTCTGGCCACGTGGGGGGTGCGGATCGGGACGAATTTTTGATGGGGGCCACTGCAACGAAGGGCGCAGACTGTCCTAGGCCTCCTTTACAGTGGCTGGTGGACAAACCTGTCTGGGAGAACCAGTGGCCCCTCCCTGAAGATAAGCTTGTTGCCCTTTGGAATCTAGTGCAGGAGCAGTTGGACCAGGGTCATCTGGAGCCTTCTACCAGTCCCTGGAACACTCCTGTGTTTTGTATCAGAAAGAAGTCTGGGAAATGGAGGTTGTTACAAGACCTCCGGAAAGTGAATGCCGTGATGGAAAGCATGGGAACGTTGCAGGCAGGCATGCCGTTGCCTACCATGCTTCCTGCGGAGTGGCCGATCCTCATCGTGGATTTGAAGGATTGTTCCTTTACGATTCTTTTACATCCGGATGACAGACCAAAATTTGCCTTCACGGTGCCAGCAATTAACAATGCTGAGCCCGCACAGAGGTATCAATGTGTAGTGGCGCATTTTCTGTTTTTTATTTATTGTTAATATTAACTGAGTTCTGTAATGGTTTAGTCCATGTTCCCCCCATCCCTTTCCTCCTAATGGTTTGTCCCTGCACTTGTTTGTGCAGCCACCTGCTGCTGTCAATCATTTGTAACTCCCTTCCCAGTGCCTGTCCATCTCCGGGAAGGACTCTCCCCTCTTTCTGGAAAGATCGGGAGAAGTCAGTCCCTGATTGGAACAGGCTGGAAAATCCCCCACCCCTCATTTCCTATTCACTGTCTGTATGCCATCCCCTTTCTCCCGATTGGTTTTCCCTCTTGTGTACGCCCCTTTTTCTAGTCCCTTATAATCACTTACCCTGCCCCCCTTCCTTACTTCGTGGTTCGTCATCATGCTGAGCAGGTGCAGAGGGACAATAAAAGCCAACATGTAGCACAGCCACGAAGTCTCCTTTTCCTGCCTTCGTCGTAGCCTCATCAACAGCGCTCGTGTAGCTAGCTGAACCCACCGGGGGGTGGTCGCCAGTCCGCCCTGCGACTGCCTAACCGAGCTGAAACGGTTCCCTGCCAGGGCAGCCGGGACTAGCTGGGAAGCTGCTTTCCAGCAGGCAGAGGGAATCAATTCATCAATGGACAGTTCTTCCCCAGGGGATGCGGAATTCTCCTGCCATATGCCAATGGCATGTGGCCCGTACCTTGTCTGGAGTTCGCAAGCAGTTTCCCAACGCCCATGTATATCACTACATGGACGACATTCTGGTGGCTGTGCCCACCCAGAATGAACTGCTGAGGATACAGCCTCAGTTGATTGATGCTTTGCACGCTCATGGGCTGCAAGTGGCTCAAGAAAAGGTTCAAAAACAGACTCCTTGGAAGTATTTGGGGGTCAAAATTCTGGAACGGACAATCCGTCACCAGGAGGTGCAATTTGTGCGTTCGGTGAAAACACTGAATGATGCCCAGAAATTGGTAGATGTCATCACATGGTTGTGTCTGTATTTGGGACTGACCAATGCACAACTGTCTCCTCTATATGATTTGTTAAAGGGAGACTCTGATTTAAAGTCGCCTCGTGAATTGACCCCTGAGGCACATAAAGTGCTAGAGGAGGTTCAGCAAGCTGTTTCCGCTTGCCAAGTGTACCACATTGATCCTTCCGTTGATATCACTGGGTTCATCACCGCTCCGGATTTACATCCCACAGGTATCATCGGCCAATGGAATGACAAATGGTCTGACCCCTTGCATATCTTGGAATGGGTCTTCCTGCCCCATCAGCTGCAGAAGACAGTAACTCCGTTAGCTGAGCTGGTTGCTCGATTGATAATCAAATGCCGGCAACAGTGTTTGCAATTGATGGGGGCGGATCCCGCAAAGATCGTGATCCTGGTTGAGCGGGAAAACTTTGACTGGAGCCTTGCAAACAGTGTTGCTATGCAGTGTGCTCTGGAAAACTTCTCAGGGCAGATTGTTTATCATCTGCCCAGCCACAAGCTACTGCACGTGGCGAAAAGTACACAGATTTCTTTGCGGCCCAAACCTAGCCAGGAACTGGTGCAAGGACCCACCGTCTTCACTGATGGTTCGGGAAAGACAGGGAAGGCCATTGTTACCTGGAAGGATGGAGCAGAGTGGCAGGTTGTGGAAGGTCATGAGGATGGTTCAGCCCAATTGGTTGAATTAAGGGCTGCTGTCATGGCATTTGAAAAATTTTCCCAGGAACCTTTCAATTTGGTCACTGATTCCACCTATGTGGCCGACGTCGTAAAGCAGTTGGGTTATTCAGTTTTGAAGAAGGTCAGTAATCCTGCCTTGTTTCATTTACTGAAGACCTTGTGGTGTGCCATTCAGGCCTGGGTTCATCCATACTATGTTCTGCATACAAGGAGTCACACCAGTTTGCCAGGGCTTGTAGCGGAAGATAACGTGAGGGCTGACAAGCTGGCTAACCCAGCGCGGGTAGTACCTCAGCCAGACATACTTGCGCAGGCCAAGGCATCACATGGTTTTTTCCACCAGAACGCACATACCTTGCAGAAGCAGTTTCAGTTGACACCAACTGAGGCTCACAACATTGTTGAGTCATGTGACGACTGTCACGTGCTTGCTGTGCCTTTGCTGGCAGGGGTAAACCCCAGAGGCCTTAGGGCCTTGGAGCTTTGGCAGACCAATGTCACCCTGGTTGCCGAGTTTGGCCGGCTCAAGTATGTGCATGTCACGGTGCACACATCCTCCTGTGTACACGTTCTCCTCTGCAATGTGGGCTTCTACTCACACTGGAGAAAAGATCCGTGATGTCATTGCCCACTGGAGGTGGGCCTTTTCCATTCTTGGCATACCTTCTGCTGTGAAAATTGACAATGGTCCTGCTTACGCATCATGGAAGGTGCGGCAGTTCCTGCAGTTGTGGGGTGTTTCACACAAGTTCGTTTTCCCTCATTCTCTGACTTGTCAAGCTATTGTAGAACGCCCTCATGGTACTCTGAAGTGGGTTCTACAAAAACAAAAATGGGGAATGCAGGGTGAAACCCCGCACAGTCGGTTGGCAAAGGCCTTGTACACCATCAATCATCTTACAGTGCCGCAGAACTCAAGTAACACTGTCATCTTGAATCACCATCTTTCGTTGCAGGTTTTGGACGAGACACATCAGCCTTGAGTGAAGGTTCGGGTGTGAAAAATCTAGTCACCAAACAGTGGGAAGGTCTCTACGACCTTGTCATCTCGGGGCGTGGGTATGCGTGTGTGTCCACAGATACTGGGGCACGCTGGGTACCTTCGAAGTGTGTCCGTCCTGACCTGCGACCGCAGAGACAGAACCTGGCCGACAGGCAAGATGGAAACCATGACCAAACTGAAAGCCATCAAGTGGATGAACCATTGAGTGATGATTCTGATGCAGATGACGCGAGTGATCACTCTGATGATTCCTCCACGACTGAACCCTAAAACATTGTTCATATTTTCCCTTTGTAACATTGTTCATATTTTCCCTTTGTAGCACTGTTCATTTCTTCCCTTTGTAACATTGTTCATTTTTCTTTTTTCTTTTTTTAACGGAAAAAGGGTGAGATGTCGCCCTGGTTTTCGAAGGCTTCTGATGTTTACATTCTTGGAGTCAAGAGCTCCCACACTTTTTATCAAAACATTATGTGTTTTGCACATTCCTTCTTGGAGGAGGAGAAAATTAACAGACTGTTCACCTGGCCAGAGTGGTTTAAAGGAGGGTATATTATCCTCCAATCCACTCTCACTTTAGAGAATCTATAAATTCTGAAAAACTGTAAATAAAGTTGTCTTCTTTGCCTTGGGCGACTGAGCGTGTGGTGCGTGCTCATTTCGTGTCACAGTGTGACATCTCATCTGCTCCAGCAGCAGACGTGATATGTAATAGAGAATTGGAATGTTGGCATAATTTCACACTGACACAAAATATTACAGTAATGTGTATTTGGGGCCAGGAAACTAAAGGACTTTCATTTAGATTTAGGATAAATGCCATACCTGCCAGGACTACGACTACAGCAACAACTGTGGTATCTAAGTTTGAACCTAAAATTTATGAGATAGGACCATATGTAGTGAGGAATGCAGGACAACAGCAGTTGTTTAATCGAGTGGTGTCTCAAGCGTGTTGAGTTACTAATGCAGACTAACATTTCTGAAGTCCAACCAGCCTGCTCCTCTTTCCGAAAGACATCCTTTGAAGGCTGGACAACATGGTTGTAAAAGCAAGCACACTCAAGGGACAAGATGTGAAGGGATTTAATTGGAATATTAGGAACGGGGTTGGGAGTTCTGAATGGAATTGATTCAGAAATATTAATGAATAATCTGGCCACTGCAACAAGGGACTTAACAAAACTAAAACAACCTTTACAATCATCCTTAGTAGCATTAGGTACCAGTCAGTGGCAGGTCTCAAAAGTGGGAGAAGGCTGAAGACCAAGACCATAAGTTAATCATAGATGAACTTGGTATGTCTCAGAATAATGTCTCTAGCTTTTAGTTGTATACAGGCACAATTGTGGCTGCAATCAACAGCTGCCTTAATCATAAGAGAAGGAAGTGAAGGAGCCTTTCTAATAGAAATTCGAAAAGCTGTCTGGGACAATGCTACTGATTTTGAAAGAAGATTTCAATCTTGGTGGACTCTGGTAAATTTCACCTATGATCCAAGTGCTAACATAGCCACTGCCTTTGTGCTCACAGTACGCAATGCCACAGTTTATGTTATTCACACCACTATAGCATTAGAATCAAATCATGAAAGGTCAGTACTTTACCCTTCAGAACACAGAACATGGGCATGGAAGGTGGGTGAGAAATGGCAGACTGAATCTGGAATCCTGTGTTAGCTGGGAACAGCAGGGGATTTTCTGTGAAAGTAACACAATTGACACCCAAGATATATGTCTTGACACTGAACAAGGCATCTGTCATTTTGAAATTCGTCCAAATACTAGTCAGAAGACTATACTTGTATATATTGGTCAAGGTTGTGTGTGTTTGAGAACTGCTTGTGCTTTTGTAGAAATAGACTATTGCCCTTGCTGGAACCTTCGTGCTAGCCTAGATTTCCGCAATGGATGATTTTGTGTGGGACACCTCCCTGTCGCCCTGTTCTTCTAAGCCTTCTGATGTTTACATTTTTGTATTGGAGTTTCTTACGCACTTTCATGTAAATACTGGATTGTTTACATTCTTTTCTGGAGGAGGAGAGAATTGGACTGTTGGTTTGACCAGTGTGGTTGAGAGGGGATGATTTCATCCTCCAATCCGTGGCCACTGTTGGAATTCTATAAATTCCAGATCTGTAAACAAACTGTCTTTTGCCTTGGATGTCTCAGCGTGAGTGCGTGTTCATTTCATGTCCTATTGCGACATCTGGTGACCGCCGAAGTGTACGTCAGCCGTGGGTGAGATCTCATAGTTCTTCCCCCCCCCCCGCCTTGGCGCGGTGACTGGCACTTTTGCCTGCAGCTCTGGTGATAATGGCAACCCCTGTGGTTTCTATGGAGGACTCCTTGGTCTTGGATATCTCTAAAGATCTCATGGAGCGAAAACGGGCTTCCGTTTCCCAGAGCGGTTTTGAGAGGTTGTTTCTGTGGGCCAGAAAGCAGGGATTCTTTCCAGACCCTGAGGAGGCATTCTCCAGGGAGGCGTGGTCTCTGTTGGGAGAACACATCATGGAGGCTCTGTCTGCTGATTATAGTGTAGACATGGTACAATTGCTGCTACAATGGAAAAGGTTTGACAGGTTTTTGCAGGGATTTGAGTACTTCAGTTCTCAGGCTTCTGCAGATGAGCTGACTTCCCAGGGACTGACTTCCAGCTGACTTCCATCTTGGACTCGGACGGGGAGGCTGAGGAGGACGCTGAAGTCCTTTCGGGGGCTGAGGTGGATTTCGAGCTTCTGCGCGCAACAGTCCTCCCCTCCCTCCCATGACGTTGCGCTGGGAGACATTTCCTTCTCAGATTGCGACTTTTGGGCTCCTGGCCAGCTGGTTCTGCGTGGCCAGTGAATGGACAGAGCCCTGCGGAGTCGGCTGTGCTGGACCCGCCCCTCCCCGCGCCGCGGAGGCGGCGGTGCAGGAGGGAACTGCCCTCCCTTTGTGCCTTCCCGGCGCTCGGGGGCCCCTGGATCAGCCTCCGCCTCTGCTTGAGCCTGATTCAGTGACAATGCTTTGTCTGAATTGCTGCGTCTCCACGACATACCCTCTGGGCGCCGCAGGAGCCGCCTGTGCCTCTGCGCCACCTGCCGGGCATGCGCAGGTGGTGGAAGCCACCGGAGGCAGGGTGCTGATCGATTTTCTGTCAGACCCCGCCCCGGTGGGCGGGCAGCCCTCCCCGCTCTGCTCGGGGGGGGGCGATGCCTGCTGTGGGGTTTCACGTCACGGGCGGGACCCTGCTGGGGGCGGTTCTGGATGCCCTCTTCCCCGTGCCACCTCCGCCGGGCACGGCGGGTGGTGGTGCTCACGGGGCGGGGGCGGGCTCGGGTTCGAGCAGCCCTGCGCGGTTTCCCGCTCCGCCCGAGGTTCCCTCCCCGCCCACTCTGCCTGTGCCGGCCCCCGTGGCCAGGGCGTGAGGTGGCGACGCTGCCCTGCTGGCCGCACCCCTGCCTGCGCCCTATTCCCTGTCCACGGCGTCCGCGCCGGTGCCGCTGGTTGGGGCGCAGGGCAGAGCCTCGGCTCCGCATGCTGTGCCCCTCTCTGCCCCCGCTCCCCCCGCGCCGGGGGAAGGTGGGGCCGCAGCAGCCCCGCTCCGATCTGCACTGGGACCTGCGCCTGCCGTGGGATCCCCTGCCTGTGCTACAGCGGCCAACGCTGCTGGGCTGCCGATGGGCTCTGCTGGGGCTGGAGCGGCTCCAGCGATGGCTGATGGGCACTACCCCGTCTCCCTGTCTCTGTTGTCTATAATCCGGAGAATTTATTCCCTGAATCGCCTGCGACAGACAGACCTCGAGCGCTGGGCGCAACAGGTTATATACCGGAGGACTTTATGGGCAAGCAACAGCTTCCGGCCAATAGAGAGAAAGAGCAGGAGGTAAATAAGGGTTTTGGGGACTAATAGGGAACCAGTGAAAGGAAAACAAATTATATGGATGTTGAACTAATCATGGGTTTAAGATCTTAAAAGGCCAAGAGCATATTCTGATTATTGCAAAGGTGTTTATTATATAAATGCATCAGTCTCGAAGGCTAGAGTTCTAATACAGGGTCTTACTAAAAGTTATAATATCTAAAGTCCCAGTAGGCATAGAAGTAACTTAACAGAGAATTCCAACCTCAAGGGCAATAGGATATTAACAGAGAATTCAGCCATGGGAGGAAGAAAGATTTAACAAGGAATCCCAACCCAGGGGAGAAGGCTGATTGACAACAGGTTCCGATCACAGGGAAAAGCAGGGTGGAAGAGGGTCCCGGCCGCAGGGAAGGGCAGATTGGCAAAAGTCCCGGCCGCAGGGAGAGGCAGGTTCCCAGTCCTGAGCAGCATTCCCCAGGGCAGCAGCCGAAGCAGCAGGAGCTACTGCCATAGCAACAGCCGCGGCAGCAGCAGCATCCTCCACACAGCGACAGTAGCAGAAACAGCAGAAGCACTCCACAAGCAATATAGTACCTGATAAAGTCCTGGCAACAGCTCCCTGGGCATGGGTCCCTGGCAAAGCCCCATTGTCTCTTGTGGTAGATGGCATGAGGAGGATGGATTGATCACCAAGAGTTGATGAATTGATACCATTGCCTGAAAACCAGGGGATTTTAATCCATAAAATCTAAATGCATATTCAAATCCTTATCTATGGGTTGTCCAGTTAGCTGAGAACACATTTCTAAAACAATCTCTCTACATCAATCTAAACCTAACTTTCAAAGTGCGTAAAACTACAAAAAGCTATGAAAGTTAGCATCAGTGTGAAATGTGGGGTTGTGTTTCGTGTCAGGTAGAAAAAGATGGCCTTTGTAGTTATAGTTATGAAATGTGTGGAAAAGGCCATAGGGTAATTATAAAAACATCTGTTTAATGAACAAAACGGAAAAAGCATGGAAAGGGGCTTTGGAAGTAATATTTTGCTTGCTTATAAGTGAATCATGTGAGCCTATAAGGTTTTTAATAGAAGGTTTGAACTACAGCTATAGCCTTAACATATATATAGAAAGAATTGTAATCACCCAAATAGAAGGAAGTGAGCTATTCCAAACTAAAATTAAGGATCCTGAAAAAAAAAACCAAAAGGTAAACCACCATCTGGAAGCTGGACGGCACCAATAAGACTGATTTATAGACTTCAAGAGGAAGACTGAATCTCTCATCTTTGGTGTTTTTCTTCAGAAAAAGGAAATCTGGATGCCACCACCACTGATTTATGTCCTGGGAACCTCAGCATCACAAGATGTTATTTCTGACCTCACTGATTTCATACCTTTTGAAGTATAGAAAATTTAACATCATCAATAGAAATTGATCACAATAGGTATAGAAATTATATTTCAAAAATAGAAATTAGGAGGAAACTAGAAAAAAAGGTTGCTGAGAAGTGATTATGGAAAACCTCAATAAATACCAGCAGAAAATCAACGGTCGGCGTGCAGTTGGAGGGGAAACCCCCACTGTACCCAGCGCTGTTTGCTCACACTTTACCATTCTGTATTAATTAATAAATTGATTGCTGCTTGATATATTGGCCGAGTCAAGCTCTTTATTTATAACAATTTGGTGGAGAATGCGGGCAATCTCCAACCCCTTGAGGGGAACCTCTGATCTCAGGGAGGCGCCCCACCTCTGGCAGTTTCTGCCTCTGGTGGCCCTGAGTGACTGGGGAACCTCCCTAGGAGAAAGGAGATTTTTAAGGTTAAATTGTGAGCAAAGAATTTTGAGCTCCCGGATAAGACTGCAGTAAATTCACCTGTAATAACTCGTGCACGAAGACCCAGGCGAGAAAGGAGGCTGTAAGTATCGCTTGGTTAGGTGGGATAAGGGACGGGTGTATGTGTGTGTGTGCTGTGTGTGTGAGACGTGGCCTAGCCACGAAGCAAGTGCGGAGTTCTTCTAACCTTGGTTCCGTCTTCCCGCGAGGGGAGCGGCAGGTGAAGGAACAAAGCGAGTGAAAACGGAGTGAGTGAAGGGATTTTTTTAATAAAGGTCGGGGGCGGGATGCGGTAAATAATTGGGGGGATTACTCTTTAGTAAATCGGAGGCGGGAAGCAGCACTAGTTGAAGGGACCTTTTTATATAAAATCCTAAGTGAGTAAGGAGATTTCAAGTAGTATTGAAGTCAGAACGAGTCTGAGAACACCCGTGGGAACAAGATGGGTCAATGTCTAAACAAGGACCCAGGAACTGGTGTAAACCAGTAAAAAGGTAGAGGTACTAAAGGTACCGGAAAAAGAGGGAGCACTTCACCAGGTATACCTCAGGACAGCCCCCTGGGGTTAATGTTAAAATTTTGGGATGAATGGGAAACTAGGAAGAGAAAGAGTAAGGAGAAAATGATACAATATTGTATGGTGGAATGGACTAAAGAAATTATATGACCCGATAATTTGTCTTAGCCAATGTATGGGTCATTTGAGAGGGAGATTTGTAAGACTTTAAATGTCTATTTAAATGAGAAGGACCCTATTAACCAGGAAAAAAGTGATTATGCTGCTTTATGGCACGGGTCCTGGCCTTCTCCCCTGTGTACTTTAAAATCAAAGAGGAAAAGAAACTGTGGGACCCCCTAGACAATCTCCCCCCTCCTTATCCACCACAACCAGCTTTGCCACCGGAGGTGCCTAATCCAGCACCCCTTGCACCTCAAGCCCCTATGGCTCTGCTCCCGGTACCGGATTCACCACCAGCACACAGAGCAAGAGGCAGGGAAATGGCATGGGCAGAAAAGTGTGGGGACAGCGATGATGGAGGTGGGGAGGGACAGTTATATCCATTAAGAGAAATACCAATAGTAAGAAACCAAGGGGGACCAGTTATTGGGTATGTATCAGCACCCCTGAATACTGGAGATGTTAGAGCCTTTAAAAAGGAAATGGCGAAATTACTTGAAGATCCCCTGGGGGTGACTGATAGACTGGATCAGTTTCTAGGACCTAACACCTATACCTGGACAGGGATCCAGTCAATCTTAAACATTTTGTTTACTGCAGAAAAAAAGGCAAATGATAAGGCAAGTTAGTATAAAGATCTGGGAAAGATGCCATCAGCAGGGACCCTGGAGAAGTAAAATGGCCAAATGTAGCCCTTATTTGGGACAATAATAATGAACAGGATAGAAAACAAAAAATCCTGATCTCAGGAACATGATTATTCAGGGAATCCAAGAAGCAGTCTCCAGAGGACAAAACAAGGCTTTTAGTAAACACCAAGGGAAGGGTAAGTCACCTAAAGACTAGTGAGAGGGATTGAAGAAAAGTATACAAATGTATTCAGGATTAGATCCTGATACATCTGTTGGGGAAGCATTAATAAAAACTCAGTTTGTCGCAAAGTCGTGGGAAGATATCAGGAAGAAACTTGAGAAGTTTAGATGACTGGCAGGAAAGGGGTTTTCAGGAATTGTTGAAAGGCACAAAGGTTTATGTACGTAGAAATGAAGAGAAGGCAAAGGCTGAAAGCTAAGGGATTTTTTGTTTGTGTGTGTGGGTTTTTTAGTTTGTGGCAGCAGTTAAGGAAGTTCAGAAAGCGGCGGGGGGGGGGGGATCTGCTCGGCTTTGTTTGCACTGACTAAACGGGAAATTCCTCCTCTCCCATCTCCCATTTGGAGATCTCCTCGCCGGCCCGGCGGATGGGGACTGCCCCACGCCAGGAGCAGGGCTACTGCTCCCCCCTGCTGAGTCGCAGGGGTCCATCTTTCAAGTGTTTAAAATGGGAAAACATGTCTGTAATAGAAAAAGGAAAAATAAGTTCCAGCTAGTCAGCTCAAGCATGTGAATTATTCGCTTTGTACGTGGTTTAGAACTTTTAAAAGAAAAAGTGGGGACTATTTATACAGTCAAAGTATGCTTTTGGGATTGTACACACTTTTAGAAAAATTTAGAGGGAAAGAGGTCTGATCAATACCCAAGGGAAGGGGTTAATCCATCAAGAATTAATACTTAGAGTGCTTAAAGCACTGAAAGGACCTAAGAGGATAGCTGTAGTACATATAAAAGGTCATCAACAGAGGTCAAGCTATTTAGAAAAAGGAAATAATATAGCTGATTAGGCTGCAAAGGAAGCAGCTCTTAAATTAGATGAAACCATTCAGTTGAATACTATAACAACTCAAGTCAAAAAGAGTTGCCAAAAAGTTACAGCACTCAGGAGGAGGAAGCTGTAAGAAGGCTAGAAGCAAAAGAAAAAAAAAAAAAAAAGGGATCAGGGAAAATGGGTACTCCCAGATGGAAGATAAATTTTGCCTAAAGCTTATGCTCAAAAGATTCTAAGCCAATTACATCAATGAGGAACAAGTGCCTTGTGGGATCATTTCTTAAAATATTATGGGTGTACTGGGTTTGGTTTTTTGTTTGTTTGTTTGTTTTTTAGTTTGGGTTTTTTGTTTGTGGTTTTTTTTTTAACAGCAAAACAGATAACACAAGGGTGTTTGACTTGTCAAAAAGGTTAACAAAAAGATAATGAGGCAAACCCCAACAGGCAGTAGAAAGACACCAATCGTTTGAGAGAGAGTTCAGGTGGATTATACTGAATTGCCAAAGATCGGCAGACGGAAATACTTGTTAGTATTAGTAGATCAATTAACTAATTGGGTGGAGGCTTACCCAGCTGCAAGAGCCATGGCCAAGTTTGTAGTTAAAAACTTTGTTAGAATAAATTATTCCCTGATTCGGGGTTATCAGAGCAATTGATTCCGATCGAGGCTCCCACATTACTTCCAAGTATTGTAAAAGGGGTAACACAAGCCATGGGTATTTCCTGGGAATATCATACCCCTTGGCACCCTCAGAGCTCTGGGAGGGTGGAGAGAATGAACCAAACTATAAAACAACAATTAACCAAATTGATGCTTGAAACCCAAATGTCATGGGTAAAATGTTTACCTTTAGCATTGCTTAATATAAGAATGCTCCCTAATGCAGATAGGGGGCTCTCAGCATATGAAATGCTTTATGGAATGCCCTATTCCCAGGAAGTACCCCAAACATCAATAGTCATAGAAGATATGACTATCCAGAAAAATATTCAAAAGTTCGGATAATATGTGACAGAACTAAAGGGAAAAAAAAAGGGATAATTGCTCAGTC
Organism: Acrocephalus scirpaceus scirpaceus; assembly: GCA_910950805.1. Lineage (NCBI taxonomy): Eukaryota > Metazoa > Chordata > Aves > Passeriformes > Sylviidae > Acrocephalus > Acrocephalus scirpaceus. The sequence continues at coordinate 6,833,798 of OU383795.1, read as the reverse complement.
TGTCCCTCTTAAGTTTTAATATACACCAAATAAAACTGTGTGACTGGATGTTAATCAAAAGCTGGGAAGAAGAAAGTTTGTCTCCTAGGTGGGAAGGTCCATACTTAACCCTGCTGAGCAACAACACTGCTGACCACCAACACTGCTGACCACATTCGGACTGCAGAAAGGAGCTGGACCCACGCATCACGAATCAAGGGACCAGTAGACCCACCGACAGAGACACCTGCTGAATCTCAGTGGAAAGTCACTTCTGCCCCTGGAGAACTGAAAGTTAGACTGAAAAAAAAAACAAACTGATGCATGTTGCGAAAATGCTCATACCTTAGGTTGCAAATCCAACATTTCCCACAGGAAGTGGAATGTCCTACTCCAAACTGTAAGTGTTATCCATGGCGTTGTTTTAGGTGCATTGAGTGTCAAGAATTGTAGTATAAAAACCTGGTAAGGAGAAAGATCCCTAGTGCCCTTTGTGGGAATTGTTAAAAAGATAGAAGAAGAAACTGATAAAGTATTGTGGGCTGCAGTAAACAAGGGATACAAAGATTGGTGGGAAACCTGGGTACACAGAACACGAACCGAGATTGATTTACAAAAAGTACCAGGAGCAAAATTAGAAAGGATAGGGCACAACAAAGACAATTAGATACCAGACGGGTACCAAATTAAAGCAAAAGAGTTGCATGAAGCCAAGCATTACTAGAACCAATGACACTATATAAGTAAATAAGAAGGAGGGGGGTGCACATGAATCAGTTTTGTAAGTGCATTTAAGACACCCACAAATAAAAGTATTAATTAGGTGTAGAGACCAATCTTATTGTACTCGGCACATCTCCAGAGTTTAGTAGTGTTGGGGGTTAGGTTTCTTTTCTTTTTCACCTATAGAATTTTTTTCCCAAGGGTTGCTTGGCAGCTAATTGCTGGTACTTATCAGTGCTCAGCTGAGACAAAAAGATGGACCCTGGTATTTGGCTACACCCTTTGTCTCTGCGAGTTTCTCTCGAGGGGGGGAGAAAGACGGTGCTGGAGGGCAGCTTCACTTTTGGTGTGGTCTGCATCGGGAGAAGAGGGGGCTGCCGTTGCTGCGTGGGTTTCTCACTGGCACCACCGGGATTTGATCCTGAAGGGAGCTACCATCATCTGCTCGTGTGTCCAGGAAGATCCTGATTCCTCCTTTGCTGCCCTGCTGGAGCTGGCTCAGCCCTGTCCCACTGCCTCGGCGCTGTTTTAGAGCTGCTCTGCACCGCGGGCCCGTACTGCCCTCCCTGCCAGACATCCCTGCCCCCCAGTGACCACCGACGGAGCACCGAACTTCTTCCGATCCACCAGCCCGGGATACCCCACCGTTCCAGCTTGGTACCTTTTTTTTTGGAGTCCCCAGAGACCAGACTGCCCTGGGTTTTGTAGGACCAAGCCCCGTCAAGGTCCCTGGTTCTGTTTTCGCTATTAATTGCTGTAGTTGTCGTTGTTTGTTTGCCTTGTTATACCTATTAGTAAAGAACTGTTATTCCTATCCCCATATCTCTGCCTGAGAGCCGTTTTAATTTTTTTTTCTAAATTATAATAATTTGAGGGAAGGGAATTTGAATTATCCATCCCAAGAGAGGCCCTGCCTCTCTTTAGCAGATACCTGTCTTCTTTCAAAACCAAGACAAGTAGTTAACTAGACTAGAGGAAAAGAAATAAATTTAAGATGCAACAACTGTAAATAGAGTGCCATCCTGAATGTATAAAAGGATTAAAATGGCTCATATAAACTTCATGAGGCTAAAAGTAACAGTGAGACCAAAAGCATCAGTGATTAAATCTCAAGATGTAAATTCTGCTACCAAGAAGACTGATATCTCGGCCCTTGGAATGCAACCCAAGGGGCCTTGAGAAAGGTAGAGAGTTGAAACTCCTGAGGATTATTTTCACTGTGTTGGTCATTATACCCAAAGTAATGGGTCATGATAGCCTCACTCCCGAGCTCCACGTACTACACAAACGAGCTGCTGGGTTAGAGCCTGTTGTCCTTACAACCTGTGACAAATGTAATCATTCAGTATAGATCAGAGAGGAAATAGAATCAGTATTTATGGCACATTCCCATGTCAGTGCAGCATGTTACAATCACAGCCAATTGAAGATGTGCACTATGGGCATCAAAATATATTAGATTGAAGAGGAAAAAAAAAAATCTAAAATACAACAAGAAAACTTCTTTTAATGGTGAAGCTGTGCTAATCAATCTTTTTTAAAGATAATGACAATCAGCATTGCTTTCAATATGACAGCTATTTTTTGTTTTTTGTTAACTGAAGAAGGAGGAGTTTGTGGAAAATTTAATGAGTCTGAATGTTGTGTAGAAATTGATGACGATGGGGAAACTATAAAAAATCTTGCTGCAGAAATTAAGAAAGTGGCACATGTACCAGTTCAGAGATGGAATTCCATCCTTCAAGCTTCTTGGTGGGACCAGATGTTCAGAAGGGGAACTTGGTGGAAGAAATTAGGGTTTATGATACTGTGCTCACTAACCGGGGTTTATGTTTTTAGCCTGCCTAATTCCATGCTTTATCCAATTATGATTAATCCACTCTGTGATGCAAGGTATGCAGGTTGTAACAGTACCTGTAGACCCTGAACTGGCTACAGGAGAATTTGGCCATTTTGGGAAAACATCCAAGATATCCAAAATAAAGAAACTGAAGAATAAAGACAAAAGAGTTTCTGAAGTTTTGGCCAGATTTGATACCCAGACACGAATAAGTAAAATAAATTAAAAATTTATACAAGTAGAGGGGGGACTGTGAAATGTGGGGTTGTGTTTCGTGTCAGGTAGAAAAGATGGCCTTTGTAGTTATAGTTATGAAATGTGTGGAAAAGGCCATAGGGTAATTATAAAAACATCTGTTTAATGAACAAAACGGAAAAAGCATGGAAAGGGGCTTTGGAAGTAATATTTTGCTTGCTTATAAGTGAATCATGTGAGCCTATAAGGTTTTTAATAGAAGGTTTGAACTACAGCTATAGCCTTAACATATATATAGAAAGAATTGTAATCACCCAAATAGAAGGAAGTGAGCTATTCCAAACTAAAATTAAGGATCCTGAAAAAAAAACCAAAAGGTAAACCACCATCTGGAAGCTGGACGGCACCAATAAGACTGATTTATAGACTTCAAGAGGAAGACTGAATCTCTCATCTTTGGTGTTTTTCTTCAGAAAAAGGAAATCTGGATGCCACCACCACTGATTTATGTCCTGGGAACCTCAGCATCACAAGATGTTATTTCTGACCTCACTGATTTCATACCTTTTGAAGTATAGAAAATTTAACATCATCAATAGAAATTGATCACAATAGGTATAGAAATTATATTTCAAAAATAGAAATTAGGAGGAAACTAGAAAAAAAGGTTGCTGAGAAGTGATTATGGAAAACCTCAATAAATACCAGCAGAAAATCAACGGTCGGCGTGCAGTTGGAGGGGAAACCCCCACTGTACCCAGCGCTGTTTGCTCACACTTTACCATTCTGTATTAATTAATAAATTGATTGCTGCTTGATATATTGGCCGAGTCAAGCTCTTTATTTATAACATCAGTCCTTACACAAAAACCTACGCATATAGCATATCTATTAATGTAAAAGATTCTAAATCTATTAACATAAAAGCATCTATCTTATTCATGTAAAAGTTGTACCTACTCTATCTAGTACTATAAGTGATGTTCTACTTTGCTTTTGTTATGTCTAAAGCTGAGTTACCAGGCCCAAGGACTTTGGGCTCTTGTGCTAGCTGACTAAGGTACTTAGAGACTACTTGCTTAAAACTAAGGTCTAAGCTTCTATTTCATATCTATGTGGCTTAATATATTTTAATTTCTTTAAAGGCTTCAACCCCTGTATCTTTCTCTCCCCCTGGGGGACCCAGGGGGCTTGTACTCCAACATACGGACAAATGAAAATTGGTTTGGGGAAAGATTGGCTTAGAATCTTCAGGAAAAAGGGCTGGGGTCTGAATAACTGACAGCTCTGGGGGAGTAAACAGCTTTTGGGACAAAACTTTGGACTCAGACCAAACAAGGGGTACAGAACAGTTTAGCAACTTTAAAACTTGAACTAACTGCAACAATAGACAAGGATAATGTAACTTTGTTTAGCAAGAATCATTTTAATTTTTGTATTTGTAATTTTGTCAAGATAGTAGGGTGTGACTTTTTGTATTCAGCACCAGTTGTATCCCAGAAGCTAATTAATTCCAATAATACAATATATCACAAGTTGCCACTCACACCTATTGGAATGAATATCACCTTAGTGAAGCAATTAATTAAGCATCAGGACCTTGCAAAAATCCTAAGAGACATTCAAGAAACTGGAGAAAAAACTCTAATTACTGTTAACCATGACACAAGAGAAATAAACAAGGTCCTGCAAAGGATTAAATGAGATGCAAGTCACAATTGGTAGGATTCACTTTTTGGATGGTCACCCACTGCAGCTGGAATCCTGAATACATTTTCACCCCATTATTGTTTTAATAATACTAGTTGGCATGATTTTAGCACTGTCTTTTGCAATACTCATTTCGAATTGGAAAATGTTGCGATGAATGGCAACGTTAACCTCCTTATCTCAAGTACATGGCAAGGCATTGAGAGACACATATCACAGGGATTGGGAAGAAGAATTTTCATACTAAGTAAAAGAATTTACTGCCTTATTGAAAAGGGGGGGATTGAAACACGGGGTTAGAAATTAGGAGGTATTGATAGTATTGCTTAGTAACTGCTGCATTTTTTACAGTATTAGCTGCTTATGAGAAAAAGACAGGGTGTACGTGAGAAAGCAGCAGGAAGGAATGCAAGGATAGGTGATAAGAAGGATGTTCACCGGAATAGGACACAAGTATGCTGAACTTCCAAGGATACTGAGATAATGGAGCTCCTTGGACATTTGGAACTAGATGACATCAGCCTTGTGGTTTGGACTCTGACCAAACGACCAGTGAGCAAGCGCAAGAAGACGGGGTGAGAAGGTCACCCCGAGGAAGACCACATTATTTCATCATCTAGAGAGAAGTGCGAAGGCCAGGCACAAAAGACTGATAAGAGAAGTAGCATACGAAGGGGTATGGGGAGGAGCCGGCGAATGAATATGCATAAGGGGTATTGTGAAACTTGATGCAAATGTAACATTTTAGAGGATAAAGGAGAATGCGGGAGAGCTAGCGAGTGTGAGTGCGCATGCTTTTGGAGGAGCTATCCCCGTGCGCCCAGCTGCAAAATAAACTACATACCTACTTTAAAACTCACTTTGTCTTTGAGTTCTAGAGTTTTCCACGCATCATTGGTTCAAGACCTTAGACTTATAAGGTCAAGCGCCTGCCCTGTAACCAAGTTTGGACACCTACTCCCAGGCAAAACCCTATAAAATGCCAGTCTAACCACGCCCCCGGGTCTTTAGATGCTACCTGTGGCCAGATGCATTAAAATCAGATCTCTGAGCTATCCATCATACCCATCTCGTTTAAATAGCCATGTGCAACCCAGCCAAATTGTGATTGGGGTCCCCCTCATCATGAGAGTGGCTCTATTTTTTCTTGTGGGGAGAAAGATGGAGAGGTGATTTTGAAGGGAGTGTGTCTTAGGTTACAATGTAAGATGCAACCAAAAGTATGTATCCTATTATCATCTTCATAAGCTGTTAAAATAGGTGGGGCAGTGTTCTTTATCTCCTCCATGAGTCATCTCTGATAACTCCCTCCAGGGGCTGTCTCCGCTAATGGGCCATCAAGGTCTCACTGCATGACTCATAAAATTACATCATCCAATTGTGAGATGCTTTGCCCAGGGGGAGGAATCAAACATTCCTACCTATATATAATCAGAGGCTAGGAATACCACAAGCAGCCCTACTCACTGGATTCCCAGAGGACAAGAACTCCATAATCACCACTGGACCTCCAGAGAGGACCAGATCTTTCTACAGGATCACAAATTTGACAGAACGACATCCATCACTCCAACAGGACTGAAGCCACCATTTAATTGGACTGCTATCACCATACTTACCAACAGGGTGTCAGGTCATATTCTGACTTGGAATCTCCCACTGGTTTGCTTTCAAAGTAGTACAGTGTTGTTTTAAAGAAGCCACAGATGAGGGTAAAAATATTGCTCTCTTTTAATGTGCTCCATCTCTTCCCAAAATAAAATTGAAAATATTTAATATAAGCAGGTTTTATGAAGATGCAATTAGGAACTATTGTACGTATAAATCACAACCAGTCATTTTTTAAAAAGACAAAGGATAATAAGGAGGATTGTTTATCCAACATTTACACTGCAATTAGCAGTACACACTGCTCAATTTTTCACTTGCTGAACCTATTACTAAGCTGGAATTAAGGCTGTTCTAAAGCCTCATAGGTCTGCAGGCCATTTTCCCTTTTCCTTTTTTTAAGTAAAAAGTATAAGAAACCTATAATAAAGAAATTGCTACAAAATGTAACTGTATCAATTAATATGCTTCAGGCCACTGTCACAAGGGGATTTTTTTTGTCACTAATACTTGAAAAGTATCTTAGCAAGAAACAGCCAATTGTGGTCGTTGAGATGGACACTGCACTCAAAGTGCTTCAGTAAAAACATCAGAAGGCTTCAAGCATCAGCTCCTTGTTATCTGAAAGTCTCTTGTACCTTTTCTCTTTAGTAATCCCACGGGGCAGCTCCACACAGCTCCAGCTCTTTCTCCACAGTGTTCTCTCTTCCTTCTGCTGTTCCAGCTCACTCCTTTCTGTCTCTATCATGGCTGCCTAAACCTGTTTGTCCTATGTACATCTTATCCTTTCTGTCCCTTGCACGATCTCCTGTCCCTTCCTCCTCACAGCACAGCCAGCAGACTCCAACTAACTCCAACTAACTCCAACTGAACTCCCTCCCAGCTAACTCACTCTTTATCACACCCATAGCTGGGAGGGCCAGGCTGTTCCCACTCTTGGATAATTAACACAGCTGCAATATATCAAGGATAAGATTGCCTTTAGTACTATCTCTCTTTGCCTCCTCACAGCCAATGATGATAAAAAAACCTTCTCAAGATATTACACTGAAGAAGTTTTAGTAACTGCACTGCACACAGTCTGGGAAAAATCTGCAGAAAGCAGATATGTGCAGCAAGCTTTCTAGGCCTGTACCCTCATTATCTGAAAATGGCATTTAATAGGTAGGCAGTCTCTAAGACAATTTTTTTTGACCTTGGCAAGATGTCTGCTACTTGTCACACTGAGCAATAATGGCTCATTTTCCACTCATCTTAACCATCTCTACCCATTTTTCCTTTTTAAAAATTATAAATTCTTTGGGGAAAGGGCTATCATTTATATTTTGTTTATTCTGGTTATGATTAGACAAGGGCACTGGTATTAATGGACTTTTTTTGTTTACATGCTTAGTTGCAAAATTAACTTGCTTCCTGTCAAAGATATCATTGCTATGGTCCTTCTGCACTTTTTTAGACCACATTTTGGAGTGTACCAGTCCTTAGAAATTTGCTATATGGAACCATTCTGTACTTTAATTCATAATGCTACTTATAAAGTAGCTATTATGGTTTTATAATTGAGTCATATACTCTTCTGGCCTGTAGTCTGAAAAGCCTTATAATTACTAATGCATATAATAGGTCATACTATGGAATCACTGTTGTGCTTTCATGACCTTTGTGGTACATGGTCAAAAACTGTAGAGTTGTTTTAAGTTTGTGAGGAATTGATGAGGCTGGTTGAAAAAAAATCAGGTGGTTCCCTTGCTTATCTTGCACCTGGCTCAAGCAGGGCCTCACAACTGAAAGATATCTGAAGTGGAGGCCTCACAGTCCAATGCTATTTCAGTGAGGCACAGAAGAATACCCATATCTCTTTATCAGCCAATAGCTGCACTCCCTTCACCATGAAAAACAAGTCTTGTTATAAATTTGGTTTGTTAAGGAGATAAGGATGCACACAGAGACTATCTGGCAAAGGTCAGACAGACTTTACTGCCGCCTCAGTACATGGAGGACCAAAGTGTTTATTCTACCTTTTTTGTCAACTATAAGTTCAGACTGAATTTAACCGAGAACCTCATTAAGCCCTATTTGCATATGAACTTACACACCTCTGTGGATGAAAAGGAAGGAGAACATGGTTCATGTAATACATGTATGACCAAAGTCACCATACCCCACCTATAACATGTGATTGTTCCATCACATTTGGATGGGCCAAAATCAATAGTATAAAAGGGTGGCTTCAGGGAAGAAAGGACTGGAGGGGAAAAACACTTCTGCCTGCTTGGTATCAGGTGGTGGACTGTCTCACCTCCTCCCCTGAAGGGATGCTTTTAAGTGAACTTTGCCCTTCCAACTGCATTGGAGTAGACCCAAGAATATTCATAAATATTCATACATATATATATATATTCGATCACTATTACTGTACTTTCTGTCGTGACTCATAGTAACACTCTGTAGTTAGTGCATTTATCACTGGCAATCCTGAACTTGATTTCCTGTGCTTCAATAAACTGTACTATTTTATGAATCTGGATTGTGCAAATCCTTATTGAATGTGATCAGACTTATAGTACTGGATTGGTAAACTGCACTATTTGTGCATCTGTGCTCATGCAAGTTCTTCCTTTGAACTCAACCAGACTTATAGTGCTGAATTGGCTATAATCAGAAATTAAGCCCAGCCCACACTCAGCCCTTCTGATCTCTGAGGACCAGATGAAATGCAAGCGAGTTTATTTTCCACCAAATTCCTATACCCTTAGCACAACCACTTGGCACAAAAAGAAGGAAAGGAGGAGAAATCTTTATGACAGTATCTATAAGGGCATTTGTTGTGCAGCATATTTCTCACTCTATGTGTTTGCAGGTATCCCTTCATGCTATAGTTTTGATAATGGCCTTGCAGAGCTCAGGAGCTATTTTAGATGTCTTGGAAGTAGGCATATAAAAATGGGTACTTCTTGACAAATATTTATGGAGAGAAGTGGAGGCCTGATATGATGTGATAGAAAAATTTAGCAAATAATTGAGTTTTGCAAATGGAGCACCATGAGAATAAAATAATCATCTTAACTGAAATTAACATACAAGACTGGTTAGATCCTAATAATCAATTCATTATGTCCTCTTACTGCAACTCTGAGATCAGTAATACTATTCCTGTAAAGCAAATAAAATCTTTAATTTTTCTCCTTCTTCTTGCACTCCCCCCACCCACAGCAATGATGACGCTTCTGAGGTTGAAATTAAAAGTATAAAAAAGCACTTCTATTTTAGCTATTCAATATCTGTCGCAGTAAGGATGGAGAAAGACACCTGTTTCTTCATCCACCATAGCCAATCTTTATTCTTCACAGCTCATATTTATATGGTTTTCTAAAGGCACTGTATTTAATTCTAATTGGTTAGTAACTTATGGCAATTCAGTTAATTGGTTAGTAGCTGCTAGTGTACGTGTCCATCAAAAGCTTTCCTCTCTAATGGTGTTTACATACTTGTCTCCTCGGTAGAGAACAATTTCTCACAAGGTAAGAGTCCTTCTCCTTCCAGGTGCAAATTGATTCCCACAGGAATAGATTGATATGCAGGCTGATTCTCACTGTTACAAATTCCTTTCTCACAGGAACTTATCAGACTAGCTGTTAGCTGTTCTCAGCCAAAGCATCGGGCCTGAACCATGATTTTATGAGGCCTTTCTTTTGTAAGGTTTCACCTATAGGCAACAATTCTCCCCCCTTTTTTTTTAATGCAAAGGATTTATGTATCCTGATGTTAAAACAGTTTGCACCTGTAAGGCCATTGTCTTATTAAGACTATTACTGGTCATCTGCTAGATACAGGATAAGATACATGGAATACAGATCACAATCAAGAAAAACATCAAATACAATCTTGTCACAGACAAAGAGACTCGCAGTATAGGAGAACAAAAGGATAATGTCCAAGGTCTCCTAGGAAGTGGAAATAAATGGTATTGTTTTAAAGTTCATATGGCTGGAGTTCTGGGGCAGTGCTGCTTAGGCAGGAGGAAGTCCATTAGCTGGAAATGTTGACTTTGACATTACTGAATGTCTTTCTGGAAGCATGGAACAGGGAATAACTGAAGAAGGTTAGTAGGAACACAATACCATGATGGTGAGTGCAGTAGGACATAAAGCCTCTGTTGGCAGGCTGCCTCTGTAAGTCTCCAGACAGCCATGTTCCTGGCAGTCCTACTTCCGTTTTTGCCTTGTCCATGAGGGCTGTATGGTGATTAGGTCATTTTTCTTCTCTCTGGGGCTCATTTTCTTAGAGGCAATCAATGCTTGTCCAGATGAGCAGGTAACTGTCATTGTCGAGGTGGTCACAACATAAAACAGATCACACATGCAGTCTCAAGTGGCAACTGTTTATTATCGAACATGGCCAACCTTTTATACACTTTCCAGTTGTTTATGCTTCTTCTACCCCAACTATTGGCTACAATAAATCAACATAACACTATTGGTGAAAAATAACAGTGACTTCTAAAAATACTTCATCCAGCTGAGAACTTCTCTCCTTATCTTTCTTCTGTTCTCTTCTTCTCTTGGTCTCCTTGGTAACAGCCTTGAAGAAGGCTCCTTATCTTCTTCCTTCTCAGCTTCTTCTCGCTCTTTTAGCTAACAGGCCCGCTGTTTGCCCCTTCCACAGGTAACCACTTTAGACCTGTTGGCAATAAAACACATGCATACCTTCTCCCTAGGTTAATAAATCAGCTAGGCTTTACCATTGCATACTCAATTGGGGATCCTTACGTAGAAGCTTTTAGAAATTGGTTCTGCACATGCAAATCTTCAGAGCAGCATCGCTCTGCTGGGGATCAAATTTGATGATCTGCTTTCAAAATTTCTAGTGTAAATATTGCATTATTTAAACATTTTTGAAGAGCCATATTCCCCCTTCTTTGTTTTTTAACAACATGTGTCTCTTGTTATGAACATGAAGGCATCATTGAAGCAAAACATGTGGTAAAACAATAAACTTATGCTTAGCAGGAATAAGTCAGGTAATACATGTTATGACAGCAATACAGCTGGACTGTATGCCTCATAAGAAGAGGAGGGGTTTGACTACAGAGAGCAGATGCTAGCCAATCCCTGATGATGAACGTAAGCAAGTAGCTATTGGCCAGAGAACTGGGTGATAACCATTCATAGCCAAACAGGTTCAAACACGGAGTCTTTTGAACAGTCTATATAAGAGCTGGGCACGCCATTAAAGACACTCTGCTGCATGAAACCCGGATGTCGTGTCGTCTCTCCATCTCCCCCGACTGCAAGAGATGGTGACTTCTGACATGAAGACGATAACTAAGCCATGAGAAAACAAAGGAGATGGAGCACCAGAGAGGAACAGCCAGAAGCTGTGAGGAAGATATAGCCAGAGCTGTAAAAGAAAGCAGTCAGAGCTGTGAGGGGATGTCGGAACCCAAGACATCCCTTTAGATGTCCCGGGCAGTCCGAGACCCCAGGAGGGGGTCCGGAGACCCTGGAACAGTGATAAAAACACCAGTGCCTTTGATTTTAGCCCCTGGGAGCGATTGCCAACATTATATGAAGAATTACAAGTCACAGGTGTGTAATTAGGATATTAGATAACTTATTTTTGTGTATTAATGTGGATTTTGGGGGTTCACAAAGGAGGCTCAAGGAGACAAGATGGAGGGATTTGGGTGTGTCCCTTGTCTTTCTTCTTCTTCTTCTTGTCCTCCATCTTTGGGTGAGGTGGTGGCATTTTCTTATTGGTTTAGTGTAAAAGTGCACAGTTTAATAAAAGTAGTAGATATTGGTATAGTAGTGAAAACAATGGGGACGTAATAATTAGTATAAAAGATTACGACCGCCCATGAGCGGGGCAGATAGCCTTCGGCTGCGGTGTAGGTGACACCTACGCCGGCTGAAAGAAAAATATTTAAGAACACGATAGAATAAACAACTCTGATAAAAGAATCGACGCATCCTGACTCTTTCTTCTGGCACGGGGCTTGGAGAAAAGGACTTTACCCGCAATTCTCGGTAGGCTACCAGCCCAAGATCCGAGAAGGGGAAAATATAGCTGGAGAGCTACCAAACAGCTGGAGAGATGTTACAGCCAGAGCTGCAAAAAAGAAAAAAAAAAAAAACGGCCAGAGCTGTGTGAGGGGAAAAAACAGCCTGCAGAGCTGTGTGAAGGAGATAACTAAAGAGCTACCACAGCCGAGGAGCTGTAATCGTCTAGAAGAGGACATAAAAATAGTTGAAGCAGAACAAAGACTCCACAACCAAAGGTTATGAAGTAGGTATGCTTTACTCAGTACCTGGACACACGGGGAAATGGTTCTGCCAAAGACGTGCACACAGAACAGAGCAAGTGCCCTGTTCAAATACACTTAAACTCATACATATTCACAAAAGTTTCAACATCCCCTATATATATTTAGAACCTATCCCCGCCTGCTCTTGCTTCATATGTTAATCAGCTTTTTGTCAGTTTTCGTTTGCACATTATCTTCTGGTGGTCTCAGGCGTGGGGGGGTGTGTCTCTGGATGAAGTAGGATAGTCTTCCTCAGGTGTCCTCTGGATGAACCCAGTTTCTGCACAGGCCCTTTTAGTCTCTTGCTGTCCTCTAAGGCTCCTGGGCATAGTCTAAACTACAAATCCAGTTTTTTCTAGTTTTTGAGCACTGGTTTCTGCTTATCAGTCTAAAACAAATGGGCAAGGTCCTGTTTTGATTTACTAAAATATGAATATCGATCTAATATCGATACCCAACTGTGACGGACAAAAGACTCTCTAACAGCTTAAGTTAGAAAGTGTATGTTTATTACGGCGCAGGGCGGCGCTGGGATATTTCCCTAATGTGCGCTACAAAGATCACAGGGGATTACAAAGCCTTTTATCCACAATAGTGTTGAATACACAAAATACAAATGCATATTCATACCCTTGTCACCTCCTCTTCTCCGCTTCGTATGCTAATTAACAAAAAGGCTATTAAGCATGCGCAGTTTGTTCCCTGAAATGAGTTGGGGGTCTATTCTGAGGAGGGGTCACTAGAAATGAGGAAGTAAAATGAGTCTTCCTCGTTCTAACCTTTCAATCTTTTGCTGTGTCATGATTCATGGATCCTTGGTAGGACTTCCTGTTTCCTGTTTTCCAGGCCTATTTCAATAGGTTGTTTCTGAAAACAGGAGGTTTGCAATTGTTTTGCATTCCTGGGGTATTGATTAGCTTCTGCAAAGAAGCTTTACACAAACACAGAGTTGACAAGCAATGAGTGATTTGATCCGGGATAACTTATCTGAAATCTGGTCTCTTTTTAACCATCCTCTAAGTTTTAAACTGATTTCCGCAAAGCTTATCTTCTCAGCTAAGTCAGCAATATACATAGTTTTTCTAAGGTCTTCAAAATTAGTGTTTCAGTTTTTGTATGGCAAAGGACTGTTTTTAACACACTTGATTATGCAGTAAATTATAATCTGTTTAAATTTAGTTATAAGTTCCCTATATCAGGGTGAGCTACTACTGGGAAAAATGGGTGGTACAATTTCTGCAGACGAAATTGCTATAAGTGTTTTAACTACCTGGAAGTTATTAACGGACACTTTAAAATTGATAAAAGCAAAAGCAGCTGCTAAGATGCCTGTGCTGGTTGCTTAAAATGGCGGAGAGCACATAGTGTGAAAAACCCCAAGATGACGGACACCACATGGCACGAGAGTCACTCACCCAAAATTGCGGTCACCAGGTGGCCTGGGAGCTGCTCACTCAAGATGGCGGAGCCCACACGCCACGGATGCAGCCTGCCATAACATCCCGAGATGGTGGAGTGTGGGAGGCAGCCTGGGGGCAAGGGAATGCTGGGCTGGGCACGCAGGGTAGCAGCTGGAGGGGGAGTGGCCATTTTTTGGGCTCCCCAGCCCTGCAGTGCCAGGGTGTCACGCTATCGGGACCAGACCCCCTACCACTGTGGACACTAGGTGCATTTTCACAGCCCCCATGGCAGCTGCCCCACCACAAGTGCCAGATTCCCCTGCAGGGCCGGCACAGTGGCCAGAGCTGCCCGCACCACACCTGCAGGACCCATTTTCCATTTCTTCCATGCGCTGCATTGTCATGGCCTGCCTCCACCTCCAGCTGATTGGTACAGTCCTGGACCCCTGCCAATAGCCCTATATTCGCTTGACACTCCCACTCACAGCAGCATTGCACCCCCCAGAAAACCCGGAAGCATTGCAGCGCCAGGAGCTGGAAGAGAAGCCAGCAGCTCTGGAGCTGGGGCCCTTGCAGGCACCAGATGCATCTGCGCAGCCCGCGCAGCTACTGCTGAACCGCCGGCATCAAAAGCGCCTGCACAGTGGTTGAAGTCACCCCTGCCACTGTGCCCGGGACTCCCCCCACCTTGGCTGCCAAAACCCAGAA
>OU383795.1:6775153-6819128 GCA_910950805.1 Acrocephalus scirpaceus scirpaceus | reverse complement strand
CAATTGGTACTTGTTGCTCTTCCACCTTGCGGAGCCCAACTGCAGAAAGATTTTATGGTAGTCCAGGCAAGGTGTTCAATTGCCTAATGCCCTCTGCCTCCACAGTAGCTATTCCAAAAGCCCACTTGAGCCCTTTTGCGTCTTTGTAACAGGCATTCTGGAGGAAGTCTATGCCCAGAATACACAGGGCCTCTGGGCCAGTAACAATGGGATGTTTCTGCCACTCCTTCCCAGTCAGGCTCACCTCGACTCTTCCAACAGGGTCAACTGCTGCCATCCCCCTGTTACCCCAGCAATAGAAACAGGTTCTGCCCCCACATGTCCCAATGGCATCAGGGTACACTGCGCACCAGTATCAACCAATGCTTTGCATTTTTGTGGCTCTGATGTGCCAGGCCAAGGGATCCACACAGTCCAAAACACCTGATTTTCCCATGCCACTTGCTGGCCAGAGGCAGGGCTCCTCTAGCCCTGGTTATCATTCCCTCCCTGGGCATACATACTAGAGGTTCCTTCAAGGGGATCTGACATATCATCCTCCCTTGTGCAATACCTGGCAGCTCGGTCACGGGAGACTGAAACTACCTCCACTTTAGTGTTTCCCTCCTTGAGTTCACGCACCCGTGCTTCCAGGACAGAAGTGGATTTCCCATCCCACCTCCTCATGTCTTCCCCATGGTCACACAGAAAGAACCACAGCTCAGCTCGTGGGGTGTACCCTCTCTCTCTATCTGGGGGACATCAGGCTCTGACATTGGGGTCTGTGACTCATACCGGTGCAACATGGGAACTGCTCTTCCTCACCTCCTCCCTAATCTCCTCTTTGAGGTCCCTAATCACAGCAGAGACATGAGCATGCATCGGGCCATTGACTGTCACAGCAGGGAAATGGCGATGAAGAACACACACACAGTTCGGTGATCATCAGAAGGCTTTACTACATTTCATCTTTGCCCTTTTATAACACACTGCGCTAAAAGGGCAGTGATTGGTCAAAGAAGGACTGTGTCTCTGCTCCTTTGGTAAACAACAGGTGAAGGAGCAGTGTTATGAGAAAATTGGAGAAGAGTCAAGGCTCACACAAATATTTACAAAATAACAAAGGTAGTGTTGTGAGAACATGAACTTGTTCCCATGGGAAATCAGCATGCAACAGTTAACAGCAGAATTCGGAAGCCCAAAAAATACAGAGCCACAATTGACCATACTACACCTGGGCTTAGCTCTTTCTGAGCTTATCAAAAAACACTGTCTGCTCTCAGGAACTCCTAACGAGCTTCTGTTTTCCTTATGACCAGCCTTGGAAAATATTCCTCTTGCCTGAATGGCATAACATTCCTGTTCTCATATGTTATAAATGACAATTTCTTTAATATTTTTCGTTTAAGAAATTTATTGGAAAAATGACAAAGTGAAAAAATAGAGTAACAGCTACAATTAATTAGATAGCTTTGACCCTGTTGGGGGTTAGACTTGTTTGGTTTGTTGTTTTTTTTGTTTTGTTTTGTTTTTTTTTTCACCTATAGAATTTTTTCCCAGGAGTTGCGGGGCAACTGATTGCTGGGTGTTTGTCGGTGCTTGGTGGAACAAAGCATGGAGGCTGGGTGGAGACTGGCACTTGGCTACACCCTTTGTCTCCAGGAGTTTCCCCCTCCGAGGGGGGCGGGCGGGGGGGGAGGGGAAGACGAGGGCTGGGGGGGCAGCTTCACTTTTGGTGTGGTCTGCGTCGGGAGCGGACTGGGCTGCCGTTGCTGCATGAGCTTCTCACTGGCACCACCGGGATCTGATCCTGAAGAGAGCTACCATCATCTGCTTGTGTGCCCAAGAGGATCCTGATTTCTCCTTTTCCTGCCCTGCTGGAGCTGTCTCAGCCCTGTCCCACTGCCTCGGCGCTGTTTTAGAGCTGCTCTGCACCGCGGGCCCGCACTGGCCTCCCTGCCGGACATCCCTGCCCTCCAGTGACCACCGACGGAGCTCTGAACTTCATCCGATCCACCAGCCCGGGATCCCCCACCGTTCCAGCTTGGTACCTTTTTTTTGGAGTCCCCAGAGACCAGACTGCCCCGAGTTTTGTGGGACCAAGCTCCGTCAAGGTCCCTGGTTCTGTTTTCGCTATTAATTGCTGTTGTTGTTGTTGTTTGTTTTTGCCTTGTTATACCTATTAGTAAAGAACTGTTATTCCTATCCCCATATCTCTGCCTGAGAGCCGTTTTAATTTTCTAAATTATAATAATTTGAGGGAAGGGGATTTGAATTATCCATCCCAAGAGAGGCCCTGCCTCTCTTTAGCAGATACCTGTCTTCTTTCAAAACCAAGACAGATTCTGGCGCCCAACGTGGGGCTCGAGGGCATTGAGAGAAAAAGGAATAACAGTTCTTAAGTGACCTGATTTCTTGTGCACTGGATATAGAAACCTCGATAGGTAACGCCATGTGGTCTAACTTATCCTGGTTTGGGTGGCATGTAGTTGTGGCTTTATTTTGCCCATTTGCAGGCCCTTACCTAAACATGGGCCCTATAACAAAAGCTACTGTGGCTGTTATCCAGTTTGTTTTATGGGCTGATAAGGTGAGGAATTCACTGATTTTTAACTTGCTCTGGACAGCAGGCACGTGGATACGTGGCTACCACATACTAAGTGGGTGTATTTGGGGTTACTTTAAGAATGGTACTTTCTGTGAGGAAATTACAGTGGGGGAAGTTTTCCAGACTTTTAGCCAGTTCCTTATGCCTGCTCTACCAGCTTTTGAAGAGTTCCAATTTCCTCTAGAAACGAACCAAATGTTGCTGATGATCCTAGCTTATTTAGCTTTCAAAGATAAGGTGAGGTCAATTTGGAGCACTGCACAGTCTAGGGATATTGCTGTAGGGCCTGATACTGTCCCAGAGGCTAGAGATACTGCTGTAAAGCCTGACACTGCCCCAGAGGCTAGAGATACTGCTGTGGGGCCTGATACTGCCCCAGAGGCTGGGAATGCTGCCATAGAGCCTGGGGCCAATGCCCCAGAGACTGGGGATGCTGGCCCACTGCCTGACCCTGCCCCGCAGCCCACCCCAGAAATGAACCACCCCGATTGGGTGGGGGTTCTAGTGAAAGAGATAATATGTGAGATGAGCCAAGTGCTGAAAGAATACACTTCCCCAGCTGGTGGGAAGCCCTCCCCTTGCCCTGAAAAGGGAGAATCCGATGGTGCAGCAGTGGAACCCACAGACGTTACAACCGTCCAGGTTCCAGCTGAACCACAAGACCAGTCACAACCAGCTGCAGTTGCCCCTGTAGAAACAAAGAAGTATAAGATGAAATCAGAGCACCCAGGTAATAAGGATAAGAAAGGAGGGCCCTCACAGCCCACAGGGGAACCAGAAGTTGAGATTGTCACCGAGTCCCTGACTTATGAAAGCCTACGTAATCTGCAAAAAGATATTGCACGACGGGGACGTGAGGCTTATACAACTTGGTTACTTTGGGTTTGGGACCTTATAGGTACAGGTGTGCAACTGTATGGTGGTGAGGCAAGGAATTTGGGACCCTTGACCCAGGACTCAGGGGTGAATCAAGTATTTGTAAGGGAGCAAGGGCCCCTTCCCCTCTGGGAGCGACTTCTAATGAGTGTAAGGGAGAGGTTTGTCCACAGAGACAGAATGCAGGAGCACCATCATAGAAGTCATTGGAAAACCCTTGAAGAAGGGATCCAACAGCTGAGGGAAGTGGCAATATTAGAAGTACTCTTTGGGAGGGGTGGACAGCATGACAATGACCCTGACAAGGTCAGGTGCACAGGGCAGATGTTGTGGAACCTGGCAAGTAAAGGGCCATCTCAATACACCACCTTCATTGCAATGATCAATCCTGATAGCAACCGAGAGACAGTGGGTTCTGTCGCCAATAGGCTCAGAAACTATGAGAGCATGATCAGTGGCCCAATGCAGGCTCAGATCTCTGCTGTGATTAAGGAACTCAGAGAGGAGATGAGTGAGATGAGGGAGGAGATGAGGAGGAACGGTTCCCATTCGGCACCGGTGCGAGTCACAGGCCCCAGAGCCAGAGCCCAACGCCCTCCAGCTAGAGAGAGAGGGTACACCCCAAGGGCTGACCTGTGGTTTTTCTTGCGTGACCATGGGGAAGACATGGGAAGGTGGGATGGAAAACCCACTTCTGCCCTGGCAGCACGGGTGCGTGAGCTCAAAGAGAGAAACACTAACTGAGGGGGTCCCGCTAAAATGAAGGTAGCCTTAACCTCCCATGACCGAGCCACCAGGTATTATAGAAGTGAAGATGATATGTCAGATCCCCTTGAAGGAACCTCTACAATGTATGCCCAGGAAGGGAATAATAACCAGTGCTAGAGGGGCCCTGCCTCTAGCCAGGAAGAGGCACGGGAAAACCGAGTCTTTTGGACTGTGTGGATTCAATGGCCTGGCACATCAGAGCCACAGAAATATGAAGCTTTGGTAGATACTGGTGCACAGTGTACCCTGATGCCATCGGGACATGTGGGGGCAGAACCTATTTCCATTGCTGGAGTGACAGGGGGATCACAGCAACTGACTCTGGTGGAAGCCGAGGTGAGCCTGACCAGGAAGGAGTGGCAGAAACATCTGATTGCAACCGGCCCAAAGGCCCCGTGTATCCTGGGCATTGACTTCCTCAGGAATGGGTATTACAAAGACCCTAAGGGACTCAGATGGGCTTTTGGAATAGCTGCTGTGGAGGCAGAGGGCATCAAGAAATTGAACACCTTGCCTGGACTGTCGTAGAACCCATCTGCAGTAGGACACCTGAAGGTAGAAGAACAACGAGTGCCAGTTGCAACCTCGACGGTGCACCGCCAGCAGTATCAGACCAATCGAGATGCCGTGATCCCCATCCACAAGATGATCCGGGAGCTGGAGAGCCAAGGGGTGGTCAGCAAAACCCACTCACCCTTCAACAGCCCCATCTGGCCTGTGCGCAAGTCTGATGGAGAATGGAGACTGACTGTGGACTATCGTGCATTGAATGAAGTGACACCACCGCTGAGCGCTGCTGTGCCAGACATGCTAGAACTCCAGTACGAGCTGGAGTCCAAGGCAGCGAAGTGGTACGCCACTATTGACATTGCCAATGCGTTTTTCTCCATTCCTCTGGCTGCAGAGTGCAGGCCTCAGTTTGCGTTCACATGGAGGGGTGTGCAGTATACCTGGAACCGACTGCCCCAGGGGTGGAAGCACAGTCCCACCATCTGCCATGGACTGATCCAGGCTGCACTGGAAAAGGGAGAGGCTCCAGAACATCTGCAGTACATCGATGACATCATTGTGTGGGGGAACACGGCAATGGAAGTGTTTGAGAAAGGGGAGAAGATCATCCAGATTCTCCTGTAAGCCGGCTTTGCCATCAAGAAGAGCAAGGTCAAGGGACCTGCCCGAGAGATCCAGTTCTTAGGGGTAAAGTGGCAAGATGGTCGTTGCCAGATACCCACAGAGGTAATCAACAAGATCACCGCGATGTCTCCACCGACCAGCAAGAAGGAAACACAAGCTTTCCTAGGCGCCATTGGCTTTTGGAAAATGCACATTCCCGAGTACAGCCAGATTGTGAGTCCTCTCTACCTGGTTACCCGCAAGAGGAACGATTTCCACTGGGGTCCTGAACAGCAGCAAGCCTTTGCCCAGATCAAGCAGGAGATCGCTCATGCGGTAGCCCTTGGCCCAGTCAGGACGGGACCGGAGGTAAAGAACGTGCTCTACTCAGCAGCCGGGAACAATGGCCTGTCCTGGAGCCTTTGGCAGAAAGTGCCGGGTGAGACTCGAGGCCGACCACTGGGATTCTGGAGCCGAAGCTACAGAGGGTCTGAGGCCAACTACACTCCCACGGAGAAGGAAATCTTGGCCACCTATGAAGGAGTTCAAGCTGCCTCAGAAGTGATTGGCACGGAAGCACAACTCCTCCTGGCACCCCGACTGCCTGTGCTGGGGTGGATGTTCAAAGGAAAGGTTCCCTCTACCCACCATGCCACCGACGCCACATGGAGCAAATGGATTGTCCTCATCACACAGCACGCCTGTATTGGAAACCCAAACCGCCCTGGGATTTTGGAAGTTATTACCAACTGGCCGGAAGGTGACAGCTTTGGTCTCATGGACGAAGAGGAGCAGGAACAAGTGACACGAGCTGAAGAAGCACCACCTGTACAACCAACTGCCAGTGGAAGAGACACAGTACGCTCTTTTCACTGATGGTTCCTGTCGCATTGTAGGCATGAACCGGAAGTGGAAGGCAGCCGTGTGGAGCCCCACACGACAGGTTGCACAAGCCACTGAAGGAGAAGGTGGGTCGAGTCAACTTGCTGAACTCAAAGCCATTCAGTTAGCCCTGGACATTGCTGAAAGAGAGAAGTGGCCAAAGCTCTACCTCTACACTGATTCGTGGATGGTGGCCAATGCTCTGTGGGGTTGGCTGGAAAGGTGGAAAAAGGCCAACTGGCAGCGTCGGGGAAAACCAATCTGGGCTGCTGATGAGTGGAAGGACATTGCCACTCGGGTAGAGAAGCTACCTGTGAAAGTCCGCCATGTAGATGCCCACGTCCCCAAGAGCAGAGCTAATGAGGAGCACCGAAACAACGAGCAAGTAGATCAGGCTGCCAAGATAGAGGTATCAAAGATAGACTTAGACTGGCAGCACAAGGGAGAGCTGTTCCTAGCTCGATGGGCCCATGATGCTTCAGGACATCAAGGCAGAGATGCCACCTATAAGTGGGCACGAGACCGAGGGGTGGATCTAACCATGGACAGTATTTCCCAGGTTATCCATGACTGTGAGACATGTGCTGCCATCAAGCAGGCCAAGCGGGTGAAGCCCCTATGGTATGGGGGACGATGGTCTAAATATAAGTATGGGGAAGCCTGGCAGATTGACTACATCACCCTTCCCCAGACCCACCAAGGCAAGCGCTATGTGCTGACCATGGTAGAAGCCACCACTGGATGGCTGGAGACCTACCCTGTGCCCCATGCTACTGCCCGGAACACCATCCTGGGCCTTGAAAAACAAGTCCTGTGGAGACATGGCACCCCTGAGAAAATTGAGTCGGACAATGGGACCCATTTCAAGAACAGCCTTGTGAAACACCTGGGCTAGAGAACATGGCATCGAATGGATATATCACATCCCTTATCATGCACCAGCTGCCGGAAAAGTTGAACGATGCAACTGGCCTGCTTAAAACCACCTTGAAGGCACTGGGTGGGGGGTCTTTCAAGAACTGGGAGATTAATTTAGCAAAGGCCACATGGTTAGTGAACACCAGAGGTTCCACCAACCAAGCAGGCCCTTCCCAGTCTGAGCCCCTGAGAACAATGAATGGGGATAAGGTTCCTGTGGTACACATGAGAGGTATGCTGGGAAAAACTGTTTGGGTTAATCCTGCCTCCAGCAAAGACAATCCCATCCGTGGGGTTGTCTTCGCTCAGGGACCAGGTTGCACTTGGTGGGTAATGCAGAAAGATGGACAGACCCGATGCATACCTCAAGGAGACCTTGTTTTAGGGTGAACTACCCATGCCACTGTATCCGTACCCATATCTGCATGTATATATGTATATAATTAAGGTAGTGCATGTATGTATATAGTTTAGAGGTTTAAATTCAATGTAATATGTTGGTATGGGAAAAAATTCGGGGTGGATTAATGTTGGGGGTTAGGTTTCTTTCTTTTTCACCTATAGAATTTTTTCCCAAGGGTTGCTTGGCAGCTAATTGCTGGTACTTATCAGTGCTCAGCTGAAACAAAAAAAGATGGACCCTGGCATTTGGCTACACCCTTTTGTCTCTAAGAATTTCTCTCGAGGGGGGGAGAAAGACGGTGCTGGAGGGCAGCTTCACTTTTGGTGTGGTCTGCATCGGGAGAAGAAAGGGCTGCCGTTGCTGCGTGAGCTTCTCACTGGCACCACCGGGATCTGGTCCTGAAGAGAGCTGCTATCATCTGCTTGTGTGCCCAGGAAGATCCTGATTTCTCCTTTTCCTGCCCTGCTGGAGCTGTCTCAGCCCTGTCCCACTGCCTCGGCGCTGTTTTAGAGCTGCTCTGCACCGCGGGCCCGCACTGCCCTCCCTGCCAGACATCCCTGCCCTCCAGTGACCACCGACGGAGCTCCGAACTTCATCCGATCCACCAGCCCGGGATCCCCCACCGTTCCAGCTTGGTACCTTTTTTTTTGGAGTCCCCAGAGACCAGACTGCCCCGAGTTTTGTGGGACCAAGCTCCGTCAAGGTCCCTGGTTCTGTTTTCGCTATTAATTGCTGTAGTTGTTGTTGTTTGTTTGCCTTGTTATACTATTAGTAAAGAACTGTTATTCCTATCCCCATATCTCTGCCTGAGAGCCGTTTTAATTTTCTAAATTATAATAATTTGAGGGAAGGGGATTTGAATTATCCATCCCAAGAGAGGCCCTGCCTCTCTTTAGCAGATACCTGTCTTCTTTCAAAACCAAGACAGATTCTGGCGCCCAACGTGGGGCTCGAGGGCATTGAGA
Organism: Acrocephalus scirpaceus scirpaceus; assembly: GCA_910950805.1. Lineage (NCBI taxonomy): Eukaryota > Metazoa > Chordata > Aves > Passeriformes > Sylviidae > Acrocephalus > Acrocephalus scirpaceus. Next base: position 6,810,616 of record OU383795.1, on the reverse strand, counting down.
GAAAAAGGAATAACAGTTCTTAAGTGACCTGATTTCTTGTGCACTGGATATAGAAACCTCGATAGGTAACGCCATGTGGTCTAACTTATCCTGGTTCGGGTGGCATGTGGTTGTGGCTTTATTTTGCCCATTTGCAGGCCCTTACCTAAACATGGGCCCTATAACAAAAGCTACTGTGGCTGTTATCCAGTTTGTTTTATGGGCTGATAAGGTGAGGAATTCACTGATTTTTAACTTGCTCTGGACAGCAGGCACGTGGATACGTGGCTACCACATACTAAGTGGGTGTATTTGGGGTTACTTTAAGAATGGTACTTTCTGTGAGGAAATGACAGTGGGGGAAGTTTTCCAGACTTTTAGCCAGTTCCTTATGCCTGCTCTACCAGCTTTTGAAGAGTTCAAATTTCCTCTAGAAACTAACCAAATGTTGCTGATGATCCTAGCTTATTTAGCTTTCAAAGATAAGGTGAGGTCAATTTGGAGCACTGCACAGACTAGGGATATTGCTGTAGGGCCTGATACTGTCCCAGAGGCTAGAGATACTGCTGTAAGGCCTGACACTGCCCCAGAGGCTAGAGATACTGCTGTGGGGCCTGATACTGCCCCAGAGGCTGGGAATGCTGCCATAGAGCCTGGGGCCAATGCCCCAGAGACTGGGGATGCTGGCCCACTGCCTGACCCTGCCCCGCAGCCCACCCCAGAAATGAACCACCCCGATTGGGTGGGGGTTCTAGTGAAAGAGATATATGTGAGATGAGCCAAGGTGCTGAAAGAATACACTTCCCCAGCTGGTGGGAAGCCCTCCCCTTGCCCTGAAAAAGGAGAATCCGATGGTGCAGCAGTGGAACCCACAGACGTTACAACCGTCCAGGTTCCAGCTGAACCACAAGACCAGTCACAACCAGCTGCAGTTGCCCCTGTAGAAACAAAGAAGTGTAAGATGAAATCAGAGCACCCAGGTAATAAGGATAAGAAAGGAGGGCCCTCACAGCTCACAGGGAACCAGAAGTTGAGATTGTCACCGAGTCCCTGACTTATGAAAGCCTACGTAATCTGCAAAAAGATATTGCACGACGGGGACGTGAGGCTTATACAACTTGGTTACTTCGGGTTTGGGACCTTATAGGTACAGGCGTGCAACTGGATGGTGGTGAGGCAAGGAATTTGGGACCCTTGACCCAGGACTCAGGGGTGAATCAAGTATTTGTAAGGGAGCAAGGGCCCCTTCCCCTCTGGGAGCGACTTCTAATGAGTGTAAGGGAGAGGTTTGTCCACAGAGACAGAATGCAGGAGCACCATCATAGAAGTCATTGGAAAACCCTTGAAGAAGGGATCCAACAGCTGAGGGAAGTGGCAATATTAGAGGTACTCTTTGGGAGGGGTGGACAGCATGACAATGACCCTGACAAGGTCAGGTGCACAGGGCAGATGTTGTGGAACCTGGCAAGTAAAGGGCCATCTCAATACACCACCTTCATTGCAATGATCAATCCTGATAGCAACCGAGAGACAGTGGGTTCTGTCGCCAATAGGCTCAGAAACTATGAGAGCATGATCAGTGGCCCAATGCAGGCTCAGGTCTCTGCTGTGATTAAGGAACTCAGAGAGGAGATGAGTGAGATGAGGGAGGAGATGAGGAGGAACAGTTCCCATGCGGCACCGGTGCGAGTCACAGGCCCCAGAGCCAGAGCCCAACGCCCTCCAGCTAGAGAGAGAGGGTACACCCCAAGGGCTGACCTGTGGTTTTTCTTGCGTGACCATGGGGAAGACATGGGAAGGTGGGATGGAAAACCCACTTCTGCCCTGGCAGCACGGGTGCGTGAGCTCAAAGAGAGAAACACTAACTGAGGGGGTCCCGCTAAAATGAAGGTAGCCTTAACCTCCCATGACCGAGCCACCAGGTATTATAGAAGTGAAGATGATATGTCAGATCCCCTTGAAGGAACCTCTACGATGTATGCCCAGGAAGGGAATAATAACCAGTGCTAGAGGGGCCCTGCCTCTAGCCAGGAAGAGGCACGGGAAAACCGAGTCTTTTGGACTGTGTGGATTCGATGGCCTGGCACATCAGAGCCACAGAAATATGAAGCTTTGGTAGATACTGGTGCACAGTGTACCCTGATGCCATCGGGACATGTGGGGGCAGAACCTATTTCCATTGCTGGAGTGACAGGGGGATCACAGCAACTGACTCTGGTGGAAGCCGAGGTGAGCCTGACCAGGAAGGAGTGGCAGAAACATCTGATTGCAACCGGCCCAAAGGCCCCGTGTATCCTGGGCATTGACTTCCTCAGGAATGGGTATTACAAAGACCCTAAGGGACTCAGATGGGCTTTTGGAATAGCTGCTGTGGAGGCAGAGGGCATCAAGAAATTGAACACCTTGCCTGGACTGTCAGAGAACCCATCTGCAGTAGGACACCTGAAGGTAGAAGAACAACGAGTGCCAGTTGCCACCTCGACGGTGCACCGCCGGCAGTATCAGACCAATCGAGATGCTGTGATCCCCATCCACAAGATGATCCGGGAGCTGGAGAGCCAAGGGGTGGTCAGCAAAACCCACTCACCCTTCAACAGCCCCATCTGGCCTGTGCGCAAGTCTGATGGAGAATGGAGACTGACTGTGGACTATCGTGCATTGAATGAAGTGACACCACCGCTGAGCGCTGCTGTGCCGGACATGCTGGAACTCCAGTACGAGCTGGAGTCCAAGGCAGCGAAGTGGTACGCCACTATTGACATTGCTAATGCGTTTTTCTCCATTCCTCTGGCTGCAGAGTGCAGGCCTCAGTTTGCGTTCACATGGAGGGGTGTGCAGTATACCTGGAACCGACTGCCCCAGGGGTGGAAGCACAGTCCCACCATCTGCCATGGACTGATCCAGGCTGCACTGGAAAAGGGAGAGGCTCCAGAACATCTGCAGTACATCGATGACATCATTGTGTGGGGGAACACGGCAATGGAAGTGTTTGAGAAAGGGGAGAAGATCATCCAGATTCTCCTGGAAGCCGGCTTTGCCATCAAGAAGAGCAAGGTCAAGGGACCTGCCCGAGAGATCCAGTTCTTAGGGGTAAAGTGGCAAGATGGACGTTGCCAGATACCCACAGAGGTAATCAACAAGATCACCGCGATGTCTCCACCGACCAGCAAGAAGGAAACACAAGCTTTCCTAGGCGCCATAGGCTTTTGGAGAATGCACATTCCCGAGTACAGCCAGATTGTGAGTCCTCTCTACCTGGTTACCCGCAAGAGGAACGATTTCCACTGGGGTCCTGAACAGCAGCAAGCCTTTGCCCAGATCAAGCAGGAGATCGCTCATGCGGTAGCCCTTGGCCCAGTCAGGACGGGACCGGAGGTAAAGAACGTGCTCTACTCAGCAGCCGGGAACAATGGCCTGTCCTGGAGCCTTTGGCAGAAAGTGCCGGGTGAGACTCGAGGCCGACCACTGGGATTCTGGAGCCGAAGCTACAGAGGGTCTGAGGCCAACTACACTCCCACGGAGAAGGAAATCTTGGCCACCTATGAAGGAGTTCAAGCTGCCTCAGAAGTGATTGGCACGGAAGCACAACTCCTCCTGGCACCCCGACTGCCTGTGCTGGGGTGGATGTTCAAAGGAAAGGTTCCCTCTACCCACCATGCCACCGACGCCACATGGAGCAAATGGATTGTCCTCATCACACAGCACGCCTGTATTGGAAACCCAAACCGCCCTGGGATTTTGGAAGTTATTACCAACTGGCCGGAAGGTGACAGCTTTGGTCTCATGGACGAAGAGGAGCAGGCACAAGTGACACGAGCTGAAGAAGCACCACTGTACAACCAACTGCCAGTGGAAGAGACACAGTACGCTCTTTTCACTGATGGTTCCTGTCGCATTGTAGGCATGAACCGGAAGTGGAAGGCAGCCGTGTGGAGCCCCACACGACAGGTTGCACAAGCCACTGAAGGAGAAGGTGGGTCGAGTCAACTTGCTGAACTCAAAGCCATTCAGTTAGCCCTGGACATTGCTGAAAGAGAGAAGTGGCCAAAGCTCTACCTCTACACTGATTCGTGGATGGTGGCCAATGCTCTGTGGGGTTGGCTGGAAAGGTGGAAAAAGGCCAATTGGCAGCGTCGGGGAAAACCAATCTGGGCTGCTGATGAGTGGAAGGACATTGCCACTCAGGTAGAGAAGCTATCTGTCAAAGTCCGCCACGTAGATGCCCACGTCCCCAAGAGCAGAGCTAATGAGGAGCACCGAAACAACGAGCAAGTAGATCAGGCTGCCAAGATAGAGGTATCAAAGATAGACTTAGACTGGCAGCACAGGGGAGAGTTGTTCCTAGCTCCATGGGCCCATGATGCTTCAGGACATCAAGGCAGAGATGCCACCTATAAGTGGGCACGAGACCGAGGGGTGGATCTAACCATGGACAGTATTTCCCAGGTTATCCATGACTGTGAGACATGTGCTGCCATCAAGCAGGCCAAGCGGGTGAAGCCCCTATGGTATGGGGGACGATGGTCTAAATATAAGTATGGGGAAGCCTGGCAGACTGACTACATCACCCTTCCCCAGACCCACCAAGGCAAGCACTATGTGCTGACCATGGTAGAAGCCACCACTGGATGGCTGGAGACCTACCCTGTGCCCCATGCTACTGCCCGGAACACCATCCTGGGCCTTGAAAAACAAGTCCTTTAGAGACATGGCACCCCTGAGAGAATTGAGTCGGACAATGGGACCCATTTCAAGAACAGCCTTGTAAACACCTGGGCTAGAGAACATGGCATCGAATGGATATATCACATCCCTTATCATGCACCAGCTGCCGGAAAAGTTGAACGATGCAACGGCCTGCTTAAAACCACCTTGAAGGCACTGGGTGGGGGGTCTTTCAAGAACTGGGAGATTAATTTAGCAAAGGCCACATGGTTAGTGAACACCAGAGGTTCCACCAACCGAGCAGGCCCTGCCCAGTCTGAGCCCCTGAGAACAATGAATGGGGATAAGGTTCCAGTGGTACACATGAGAGGTATGCTGGGAAAAACTGTTTGGGTTAATCCTGCCTCCAGCAAAGACAATCCCATCCGTGGGGTTGTCTTCGCTCAGGGACCAGGTTGCACTTGGTGGTTAATGCAAAAAGATGGACAGACCTGATGCATACCTCAAGGAGACCTTGTTTTAGGGTGAACTACCCATGCCACTGTATCCGTACCCATATCTGCATGTATATATGTATATAATTAAGGTAGTGCATGTATGTATATAGTTTAGAAGTTTAAATTCGAATGTAATATGTTAGTATGGGAAAAAATTCGGGGTGGATTGATGTTGGGGGTTGGACTTGTTTGGTTTGTTTGTTTTGTTTTGTTTTTTTTTTCACCTATAGAATTTTTTCCCAGGAGTTGCGGGGCAACTGATTGCTGGGTGTTTGTCGGTGCTTGGTGGAACAAAGCATGGAGGCTGGGTGGAGACTGGCACTTGGCTACACCCTTTGTCTCCAGGAGTTTCCCCCTCCGAGGGGGGCGGGCGGGGGGGGAGGGGAAGACGAGGGCTGGGGGGGCAGCTTCACTTTTGGTGTGGTCTGCGTCGGGAGCGGACTGGGCTGCCGTTGCTGCATGAGCTTCTCACTGGCACCACCGGGATCTGATCCTGAAGAGAGCTACCATCATCTGCTTGTGTGCCCAAGAAGATCCTGATTTCTCCTTTTCCTGCCCTGCTGGAGCTGTCTCAGCCCTGTCCCACTGCCTCGGCGCTGTTTTAGAGCTGCTCTGCACCGCGGGCCCGCACTGGCCTCCCTGCCGGACATCCCTGCCCTCCAGTGACCACCGACGGAGCTCTGAACTTCATCCGATCCACCAGCCCGGGATCCCCCACCGTTCCAGCTTGGTACCTTTTTTTTGGAGTCCCCAGAGACCAGACTGCCCCGAGTTTTGTGGGACCAAGCTCCGTCAAGGTCCCTGGTTCTGTTTTCTCTATTAATTGCTGTAGTCTACTCCACATTGAAGTGGAGATGCATTCCTTATTGTTCTGTCAGGGAAGCTAGACATACCAGCTGCTAGCTTCTCCAGCATTGATTTCTGTACACTTTATTTCATACAAAATAACATACTTTTTAATAAGAAAAACTTGAATTAAACTATATATTTATAACATCATACTTTCAAATAAAGTTCCAACCCAAACTTTGGCCAGGATGAAACATTGTTATGACTAAAAAATCCAATAATTCCTCACCCTATTGACCCATAGTGCAAACTGGATAACAACCACCATAGCCTTAGTCGTAGGATCCATGTTTAGATAAGGAGCTGCAAATGGAAAAAGTATAGCCGTGACCAAGTGCCTCCCAAACCAGGGTAAGCTAGACCACATGGTGCTGCCTAACGAGGTTTCTATATTCAGCACATAAAAGTTATGTTGATAAAAAACCTGATGCCTTGGACAGAACCTAGAACAGAGGCTAGAAAGAGTCAGAAAATAAAGTAGGTATTAATTGAAAGGCCTCCAAAGGGTACACCTTGGGCAGTGCAGAAGCCTCACAGAAGCTACATCCAAGATGTACGACAGTCACCAGTTTTTCGAACAAATATAAGTTTGGTCTATTTGCATATCAGGGGTTAATTGTCCAATTACAGCTTCAGGTACTGAAGTCATTTACTCCAAGTTCCCCCCCCGCCCTTCCCCCAGTTCACTGTTTACTTTTTTGGGGGCCTGAGACAGTAAAGTGACCTTGAGTTTCAGACATAGAGGGAAATTGTTTTGTCTGAATAAAATGGGAGAACTGTAGCTGACAGACTATGGAGTTTTAGAGTTAGACACTAAGGCAGTACTGATCTGAAAAATATAAAAGCTAAAACTTGGGGCATCACTGTTACCCAGGAACTGCAATTCCTTTTTACCCTTTTCTGTTGATTCCATCAAGCTCCACATTGGGCACCAAACCTGTCTTGGTTTGTATAGCAGAGTTTCTTAGGGAGCAAGGGCATGAGGCATTTTGGGATTAGGTATGAGCTATTCTGAGCTAGGCCTCAGATTTGGGCCTGTTTAGTAGCAGATAAACCTGTGGCGCAGTAAGAAATTAGATTAAGGTATGCTTAGTGCTAATTAGTAGAGTTATAGTAATTTCACGGTAGCTGCTTTAAGGTTGAGATTGCATTCTTTTCTGTCTGAATACCAATTAGAAAGCACCTGCAACTGTAAACTATCTGAACCTGTATTTAACCTGCCATTTTGAGATAATAAACCAGAACGCATGTTATTAACCATATTGGTTTGATTGTGCGTTGCTCTGTCCAGTCTCCCATGTAAATGCGGTTCCCTGGCTTTAGGTTTGAAAGACAGATGTCTGCTAAGGAAGGCAGGAGCCTCCCTTGGAATGGAAAATGTTACCCCCTTTCCTCCGAATTATTATAACTTTGAAATAAGGGAGTTTTCAGGCAAAGATGTGAGAATAGGAATAACAATTCTTTACTAGTATGTATATGTATAACAAGGCAAACAACAACTATTGCAGCAACAACAAACAGAACCAGAAACCCAGTAACAGCCTTCTTGGCCGCAGGCACTTTCTCCTTTGGTGTGGTCATGGTCACAGCCAGCAGGGGTGCTGGCAGGCTCCCAGTGGGCAGGGCAGGTGCAATGATTCCCGCAGGGCTGCAGGGGACACTCCAGTGTGAGCTTGGGGACCACACGGTAATGGCAGACTTGACTGAGACAGGAAGGGATGGAAGAAAGACTTGCTTTACAAACCCCTCAAGGGCAGCCGATACACGACACACGGTAATTGATTATTTGTATATACTGCTGGTCATTTACCTCCAGAGTAATCTCCCCTTTTTCAAATATAATTACTGCCCCCAATTGCTTTAATAAATATCTTCCCACAAGTGCCTTCAGGGAGTTAGGCATATACAGAAATTTGTGGATGCCCCATTGTTTTCCCAGTTCCTATCTCAGAGGTTCACAAAAGTATGCCTCTTCACTTTGGCCAATTGCACATTTTACCATGCTATAATAATTTCCCAGGGGCATCAAAGTTTGGTTCAAAACCAAATATGTTGCCCTCATGTCCACGAAAAATTCTACCTTCTTTTGCTCTCTCCCTAGTTTCATTATAACCTGGGGATCCTCTAGGGTGGAGTCTCCAGGTCCCCGTCAGTCTTCTTCTACAGGGGCCACTATCCTTCTTTTCTGGTTATTCTGTACTGTCTCCTTATCCTTGGATTTTTCTGGGCATTCATTTTTCCAGTGGCCAAACCTTCTGCATAATACACATTGGTCCTTGCCTAGTTGGGGCGGTCCCCGCTTGGGTTTTCTTTCTCCCACCATCCTTCCTTGTCCCCGCTTGTACTTTTCTTCCCTGTTACTAAACACTCTCCATGCTTCATCCAGCAACACTTCAAGGTTCCTGCTTTCTGTAGGACACAGCTTTTTAAGTTTGCACCTAATATCTCCTGTAGACTGGCCTAAAAACAAAGAAACTACTTGTTGTTGTCCTACCTCTGACCCAGGGTCCAATGGTGTGTTACAGTGCATCACATCCCTCAGTCAATCCAGGAATTCAGATGGTGACTCAGAGGGACCTTGTTTGATCATGTATAATGTGGACCAATTTATGGTTTTGGGAATGAGCCTTTCCATTCCTTTTGGGATCCACCCCTGGTATGCCTGTAATTTTTCCATATGTGCAGACCTGTTTGCATCCCATTTTGGGTCTTGGAGGGGGAGATATTCTTTAACGTCTTCCCCCTTGGTTTTATAATAATCCTCAGCCAAATCCCCTGTAGATTTTAGAATTAATTGCTTTTCTGTTTCAGTCATATATTCCAATAATAGCTATATGTCATTCCAATTGTGTTGTTTTAATCTAAACTGGAAGTGTTTGGATACGCTTACTGGGTCATTCTGGTAATCTTTAGCAACTTTCTTCCATGCATCTAAATCGGTGGCAGAAAAAGGTACCTTCATCAGCATCGTCCCTCCCTCAGCCCCTACTGCCTCCTGGAGAGGTGCCTGCACGACCACTGGAGCTGACTTTTTTCTGATGTGGGAAGACACAGGACTATCTGGGGGAATGAGGGTTTCATCTGAGTCTGCATCTTGTTCCTGTGATCGAGGGGGAGGCTTCAACAAATCAGTTAGATTTTGTTCTGGTGCCTGGTGAGTTCACTCTGTTCTAGCGCACCGTTGGCCAATACTGCATTGAATCGATTTCCCTCTGCCTGCTGGAAAGTGGCTTCCAGCTAGTCCCGGCTGCCCTGGCTGGGAATTGTTTCAGCTCCGGTTAGGCAGTCGCAGGCAGACCGGCAAACACCCCCCGGTGGGTCAGGAGCTACATGACAGCTGTTGCTGAGGCTACGACGAAGGCAGGAAAAGGAGACTTTGCAGCAAGATGGAGTTTATTGTCACCTGCTCAGCATGCAGGCAAGCCCACAAAGTGAGTAATGGGGACCGGGTAATTGATTATAAGGGACCAGGAAAAGGGACGGACACAAGAGGGAGAACCAATCAGGGGAGTGGGGATGGCACACAGACAACGAATAGAAAACGAGGGGTGGGGGATTTCCCAGCCTGTTCCAATCAGGGACTGACTTCTCCCGATCTTTCCAGAAAGAGGGGAGAGTTCTTCCCAGAGATTGACAGGCACAGGTGCTGCACAAACAAGTGCAGGGGGAAACCATTAGGGGGAAGGGATAGGGGGAACATGGACTAAACCATTACATAAACAATAAATTAAAAAATAGAAAACGAGCCGCTACACTGCATGCTAAGCAACACCGCTTCAATTTACCTTTAAGGTTTTGGTTATTTTCCTTCTCAAGGGCAAGTACAAGAGGATCTTGTGATAGCACAATCCCACAGTCCCTCTGCCACTCCGGGTGGTTGTGGAGGGTAAAAAACATATCCACATATGATGCTTCATCCCATTTTCCCTCCCTCTTTAAGAACAACATTAAATGCAAAATAATGTTATAGTCTATTGTTCCATTAAGGGGCCATTTAGCCTCATTCTTTAATCTGCACAATGGCCACCATTGGTTGCAACATTTAATGAGAGTCCTTTTATTTTCTGTGCCTCCTGAGCCAACTATATCTTTCCAGTGCACTAATATGCAGCCTAAAGGGCTTTTTTGTGGGACCTCTTTACTCTGGCCTTTCCCCATCCCTTTTGTTCCCTTTGGGGCTTTACTTGTTGCTCCTAGTTTCCACAGAATTTCTATGTAAACTTTCTTACAGTCTTATCCCAGTTCTTCTCCCAGCTATCCTATTTCTGGCTATCAAAGCAGCCTATCACATACACAGATACACATTTACTAGTTTTGAAGCTAGCTTAATATGTTGTTGGTTATGACTTGGATCCACAGTTTCCTGATGTTATAAGTATACAAACTTTTTGCGATACTGGACAAACCATACAAAACATTTTAAGCACTTCATTCGTCTCTAGCCGTGCTCCTTGCGGGGTCACGGAACTGCAGATCAGGACTCCCACTTGCTTGGCAGCGATGCTGCGTTTCAAACACACACATCCCCTCCAAACGTGAAATGTTTTAAGTACTTAACATAAAATACCCTGTCATTTACAAATTAAACATCCAATTATTCCAGTTAATACCCCTCCAGCAGCTGTGAATATGATCCAAGTTATCATTTAAAAGGGTCCGCTTACCCTTCTCCTGCTTCTTATACAATCATTAGCAGGTCCATCCTGGCTCTCAATGCTGGGATGCAGCGGGGACCCTGGATTTGCTCAATCTGCTCTCAAGATCGCTAGTGGCCACTCTATTTGTCAGCAAATCACAACTGAAATTCAGGGTACTCTCCTCCTAAACAGGCACTATGCTGTACACCAGACGTCTCTAAGTGGTTTACCAGTGGCCCCTGGCCAAGTGTGGGCATCCCCTACGACTTACTGGCCTCCCTTTTTCAAACATACTGTTTGTCTGCAGCCACAGGAGGTCCTTCTCTGCTCCTGCAGTGAGGATCTGGGGAAGGAGTTCCTCCGAGAAAAGGGCTCAGGGCGCGCCTAGGACATCCATCCCACAGTTGACCCTGCAGCCAAGCAGAGAGTCTCCTGCCTGGCTCACCAACTGACTGACACACAGTAATTGAGATTCCACAACCAGCAGGTTAGTGAAGTAGGTACGTTTGTTTATTCAGTGCTGGACACACGGGGAATCACTTCATCAAAGCCATTTGTGTCCAGCAGAGCAGACACTCTGCTTTATATACACTTGAGCCTGTAATAAGTAGAATGAATAAATTCGTGTAAGATTAAGCTATTAATAAAAAGATACCCGAGAATGCCTCCAGGATTCCGAAATTCCCAAACACACCTACTACTGTAACAACAAGACAAAGCCAGAAGATGGCCCGGCCATTAAGGGTAGACCCTCGCTTCACAGCTCCTCAAACACCAGATACCAATCTTGGTGGAGATCCTGGACGATCAAGATCACCCCTCCCAAGATGAATTCCAGAAAAACTATCAAGCAACCTTTTCATGCAGACAGGACTCTTTTAGAAACACAGCATACCTGGACTTTCAATAGACTTAGCCTTAAGGTAAAAAAACTGTATAAAACCCACGGGCTGAAACATAGCAGTGTGGCAGAATTCGGAGGGTACTTTTGTACCGCCTCTCTGTCCACCCAGCATTCGATCAATGTTGTTTCTTTTTATTGTGGCTTTATTTCAGTGTTGAAATTGTGTTAAATAAATTTTGTTATTTTATTTTGAATTGGCCTCTGACCATTTATAACAGATTTGGTGCCGTGACTCGGATACAATTTGGCTGCGGAAGACTCCCTTTGCACGGGGGGCGCCCTGCCAGTTTTTCGGCAGCCCAGCAAAGCAGGAAACCCCTTCGCACCTATTGTATTACGAACCCAAAAATTAGATAAAAGTGCCACAATAAAAAGGGAGAAGGCCTGGATCCAGCAGAAAACCCGGGAAAAGACATAGGAGTCTTTTCGGAGCCGCGGCTACTTTTCACTCGTAAAATTTTTTTCTCCGTGCACGAAGATCTCCAAGCAAGAAAATAGCTGTAAGTAATGCTTGGTTGAGTGGGTGATTGAGTGGGTGAGTGAGACGTGGCCTTGCCACGATACAAGGGTAGATCTGTAAGCTCTTGTACCAAGTTTCCCGCAAAAGTTTTTTTTCGGCTGGTAGGGAAGAGAATTGGGGAAAACTCGTTTGCTTATCAAAGCCCAGACTCGGGGAGTCTGGGGGAATCGATCACAAGGAAGCAAAAGGGGAAGGATACGTCCCTCTGGGTTTGGGGAACCGGTAAACCCTTTTGCTACAGGCTAGTAAAAGCCCAGGATGCAAACCGAAGACTTTTTCATCGGACGAACAGACCCCCGGTTCAGCTCACCAGACAGGGTAAGTAAGCCGAACGATTCGGGACCCGGTTTGCAATTTGTAACAGTCGGAGAGAAGATCCCTGCTCTTAGCCAGAGCTAAGGCTAAGAAAAGATTTAGTATTGCGATCCATTACCAAAAGGTAAAGTTTTTTTGTTTTTTTTTTTAAAAAAAAAAAAAAAAAAAAAAAAAAAAAAATAAAAAAAAATGGGGCAAGGAAAGAGTAAACATCAGAAAGAATCAGAGAAAAAGCATGCTCTCAGAAAAGGAAAAGGTACCTTCGAAATCCCACCAGAAAGTCCACTGAGATAAATCTTAGAGCACTAGAGAGAATGTCCCATTTTGAAAAGTAAGTCCAAGAAAAACTAATTTATTATTGTACCGAAGTTAGAGAGAGTGAAGAGCCCGCTGCCAGCCGCTGCCAGCCGCTGCTGCGTGCCGAGAGCCAAACCGCGGGGTGCGGGGCCGCCGTCCAAGGCACGCTAGCAGAGAGGGGGGCCCGCCCTCTGCGCCCGTGCTGCGCCTTCCCCACCCGTGCGCCCCGTCTAGCGCCGCATCCATCCCACTGCTTCCCGCGGCCAGCACCGCCACCTCCATAGCATCCTTGTGTCCAGCAGAAGATTGTCCTCCTGCTTGCCTTCTCTGTCTCTCTCTGACCCCTTTTCCCAATCCTGCTTCTAGCCCCCCTTCCCCCAAAGAGCCATCCTCTTCCCATTCTCAGTTCCCCCGAGGTGAGAACAGAAACCGAGGAGAAGAAGAAGGGGGGGAGAGATTCATATGCAAATGCAGTAGTTCCAGCTTCTCAACCACACCCTGCTAAACCATTTCCACCAGATACTACCGTAGCAACTGCAGAGTCACTCCATCCCGAAGTGTCTAACAGTTTTAGCTACCCTGTTAACTTTTAAAGTTATAAACATAAACAAGTTGTGAATTCTATTCCATGATTCTCTCTCCTATTGTTCAGAGAGCAAGATAAAGAGTAAAACTTGCCGAATGAGCACAGATAAGCTTGAAGCTGCTGTTGCCTTTCTGCTACCCCATATCCCTGTTCGTCGTCCCTGCCCCCGTTCCTATTTCAAAAGTAGGTCGTTAGCAGCAAACCACACAGCGCAGAGTAGCCCAGGATGTCTGCAGTCTCTCTGGCTCCCTGCGACCCCCCCCCAGTTCCCAGTTCCTATCCACTAGTCCTGACCAGAAAGAGCTCGCTGGCTAGGACGCCTAACCCAAAATCCTCTATCCTTTATACCTTTTTATGCAATACCTTATCTTCTTTCCACTTCCCTCCAATCCCCATAGAATAGTCTTTACAATTAAATGTTTTATGTTGTTTCCTCTAATTGCAGATTGTCCCGTTTTCAGTTTTAAGAGTTTTTGCCTGTCACGAGGATAAATCCTACAAGAGGCAATTTTCAAACTGTCTCTTAAGAGCGTGTGTTCCAGTAGCATTAGGCTACTAAAACAAGAAAACGCTGTTGAGTTTATGCTGTCTTTAGTTAGGCTTACCAAGGGTGACTGACAACCCTGTTAAGATAGTGCCTAAGAAAGTATGAACAGTTTTTAGTTTTTTTAGTTGTAGCCGATGTTCCCTAACAAGGTAGTAGCAGAAACTACAAGTTTTATTTTACAGCGAGGGCTAAAACCTAAACTAGGAGTGAAAGCCATAGCTGAGAAAAAGCCAGTTGGGGGGAAAAAGAAGATGCTGCCAAGAGCCGAGAGCTTAAAAGCCACTAAGTTAGCTGCAGAAATGCACTCAAAGTGCCCCTAAATACCCATTAGCTTACAAAGCAAAGAATCTAAATAGCTTAGCTGTGAGAAGACCTCAGAGTCCTTAAAGCACTAGCCCATGTTTAGTTTCATAAACAGCTTCATTTTAAGTACCTATTATGCGTTTCATTATTCATTTTAAAATCTGCAATATTGACCCTCTTACCCCATTTGTTATAATTGTTTGTTTTGTTAAGTCACAATTACATATGTCAGTTGTTTGAATCAATTCCTGTTACATTTTGCTTCTTGTCAACCCTATTTGTTGTTTTCTTAGTCCTGCCCTGTGTCATGTAGACATCTCCCTCAGCAAGATAATTCTCTTTTGTTGACATGAGTATAAAAGCACTAACAATGCCCTAGTAGTTAGAAGGGTTCAGATATGCCTTAGCCTTAAACTGCTCTGAGAGATGTTTCAAATTTTTAAACAGTTTTTAAGTAATTATTTTCAGCAGTAGATTGATGCTTCCTATTTTTTTCACTAATTACTAATATTGTTCTTACTTTGTGTTATGCAAGAATTGATGCTAAAGAACCCCCCTTTAAAATACATGATTTGTCTAATTGTGCTAAGCTTTAACTAGTTGCCTATCACCCATTCAAAAGAATCCCAGTAGATTTCACTGATTTACCTAAGATACAGCAATTAAGACAGCAGAAAAAGAGTGGACCCACGCTTCGAGAGTGAAGAAAGTAGACTCACAATACACTACTCAGAAATGGAGAGTGACCTCATCACCTAGAGAGCTGAAAGTCAAGTTGCAACAACACCGATAGATGAGGGAGATCAGATAAAGTGTGAAAGACCAGATTGTGAATGTTTTCCCTTTGTTCACTTCAAGTGTGTATATTGTAAATTGATTTAAGTTGTTCACTGTAGAGGGGGGCGTAAGCCAAAAGGATTATGTACCAACTGTTTAGAAAAAGAACAAGAAGAGACTAGCTATTTCTTAGTAATTGCCACTAACTTGGGTCTGCTAGAGTTGGATTCTCCAGAATAGTATTATATATATGAAAAGGGGACAAAAGGGCAATTGGACGCTAAAGTTGAAGTGCTCAAAGTCGAGTGCAGAAAGACAATCAAAGTACCTTGCTGGTCCGATACAATCAGGTTGTCCAGATAGAGTGCCTTTAAAAGAAGGTTTGCAGTTCAGACTGACAAGACTCCAGAAGCATATGCCTGCTGCCGAGAAGATAGATTACCCCGCCACGGGCTGCAACCCCGTGGGCGAAGAGAAAGGCAGAGGCATGTTGTGATAGAAAGTCCTCGTAGTCCTGAGCCGAGAGACAGGGGGACCCCCCCCCCCAAGAGCCCACAGAGGCTGACCCTCAAGAAGAAATGTGAACTATAGTTAAACATGGCACCAGAGGGAACCTGAAGTATCAAGAGCATTATGATTGTCCCAAAGATAAGGGAAAAGAGTATTATTTCTTTTATGACACTCAATACTAAATTTTGTAGATCAGAAAAAGGAGTAGAATGCCACGACTCAAAGGCAATTACTAAGGAAGGGCAATCCAACACACACGAATTTATTTGAGTAAATAAAAAGGTGGGGGACTGTAATAAGTAGAATGAATAAATTCGTGTAAGATTAAGCTATTAATAAAAAGATACCCGAGAATGCCTCCAGGATTCCGAAATTCCCAAACACACCTACTACTGTAACAACAAGACAAAGCCAGAAGATGGCCCGGCCATTAAGGGTAGACCCTCGCTTCACAGCTCCTCAAACACCAGATACCAATCTTGGTGGAGATCCTGGACGATCAAGATCACCCCTCCCAAGATGAATTCCAGAAAAACTATCAAGCAACCTTTTCATGCAGACAGGACTCTTTTAGAAACACAGCATACCTGGACTTTCAATAGACTTAGCCTTAAGGTAAAAAAACTGTATAAAACCCACGGGCTGAAACATAGCAGTGTGGCAGAATTCGGAGGGTACTTTTGTACCGCCTCTCTGTCCACCCAGCATTCGATCAATGTTGTTTCTTTTTATTGTGGCTTTATTTCAGTGTTGAAA
This sequence comes from Acrocephalus scirpaceus scirpaceus, assembly GCA_910950805.1. Lineage (NCBI taxonomy): Eukaryota > Metazoa > Chordata > Aves > Passeriformes > Sylviidae > Acrocephalus > Acrocephalus scirpaceus. The sequence continues at coordinate 6,794,474 of OU383795.1, read as the reverse complement.
TTGTGTTAAATAAATTTTGTTATTTTATTTTGAATTGGCCTCTGACCATTTATAACAAGCCCATACATATTTATCATTGCCTATACATATTCATAACCTATCCCTGCCTACTCTTGCTTAGTATGTTAATCAGTTTTTTATTCTTCTGCACTTGTGTACTTTTGGCACTGCTTTCTCGGGGTCTTTTGGGCAGGGGTCACTGGATGAAGTAAGCAGTCATCCTCAACTGTCCTCTGGATGAACCTGGGTTTTGGGCAGACTCTCTTGACATGTGGCCGTTCTCCAAGGCTTCTGGCTATGGTCCAAACCACAGATCCAGTTCTTACCAGTTTTTCTGCTTTTACCAGTTTTTCGAGCGCTAATTCCTGCTTATCAATCTTAAACAATAGGTGAGATCTTGTCACAGCATAGAAACTGAACATCTGCTCTTGATTATACAGAAATATAGGAAAAGGACCATCTGTTCTTGATAACATCACAAACTAGAGTCTGTTTAACCCTATATCACACATGCCCTAGCAGGACTCTCAGAAGCAGCAAGCTACAATGGCAGGAATGAGCAAAAATCCCAGAGTGTAGACAAGATGTATCAAACTCTGCAGCTGTAGCAGGAACCACAGGACGTCTCGGCAGTCAAGGGGTGTGAGCCTACAGTGTAGCAAAAGCTCGGAACAGTGGAAAAGAAGTGGCAGGGGTGGATCAGCAGCAGCCTGGCTCCGAGCAGGGCAGGAAAAGGCGGGCTCAGGATCCTGGGGCTTTTCCCCTGAGGCACCCGAGCAGATGGTGAAAAGTCCCTTTTTTTAGTGAGGTAGGGTGTTAATAAGGTCCCAGTGCAATGGCTGCTCTTACAAGCAGAGCTCCACTCACGGTAGAAGAAAGGCAGCAGAAGACGGAACCCCACAGTGGTGACAAATTCTCCCCACAGCAACCACAGCCTCTCTCCCCTCTGAATGCCAAGAGCACAAGAGAGCTAGGAGCTGCACCCAACCCTGTTTTCCCAGTCCAAAAATCTTGCAGTATCTCTGCCCTCCACCAGAAACCCCAGGCAAAGAGAGTAGCCAACTGCACCCCTCCCCTGAGCTGTGACAACTTGTTTTGTCTCTCTTAAGTATCTAGTCGTTATCTCTTAGCAACACGTATGGGGGGAAATTCCTTAAGAGAAAAAAAAAAAAAAAAACAACAAAAGGACACCTAAAACCCAGACATAAATCAACTGAAACCAGACACAATAGAATGCTGAACCAGCAAACCAAGAACATTTGGTGAAAGAAGTAAGTTAAAACCAGTTTATGAGGAACAAACAAGACCAACTCATCAAGCTAGGTAAAGGGTAATTCCAGTGTTATAAGTACATATTATATTATTGGCTTTTTGCAAATATTAAAATGAATGCTATATGTATAATGTTGGAAAACTGTGCTGTATGAATATAGTTTCTTTTATTTCTGATACTAACAAAACTTAGAAATAGTAGTGTGATAAATATATATATTTCTTGGGCCATAGCATAATATTAAAATAGAAATTATGTGATGTAAGATGCTTTTTGTAGCTCAGAGAATGGTAAAGATAATCAGGAAATTCTTCACATTCTTGGATTATCCTATCTGGATGAAGATGGCAGTGATGGACACCAGAGTTGCAAGGGAAGAATTTATTGACCCTCTGTTATCAGGATGGAGCCAGGAGGAGTAATAAAATGTTGAATTGATCTGCAAGATGGAATGGGGGAAGGTTGGGGGGGTTGAAACCAAGAGAATATCTAAACTCAAAGGAATGTTTGAATAATGCATGGAGGTCTATGAATATGCAACATGCTGGTGCATTTAAAGAGGTGTTTCTGAGATGGTAAAGTGTGCTCTTGGCTGAATGCCAAGCACCCGGCTGTATTTTGCTTTTCTGTCTCCTAATTGTTTTTTTATTTAAACTTTTAAAATTTTACCAAGAAAGTGAACCTCATTTTTCACACCAGCAAGGGAGATTGTGAACACCCACTCACAGACTAATGTGGCAATCTAACCATTGTCTAGGTTGCTCCATGGTTGATTGCATCTAGGACAATTGGGAATGTGATGTCTTAAGCTGTTTCAAAACAACTTAAGGGAATGGCAGATAAGCAGATCCAGTGGAGGAGGGGTAATGCTTTTTCAATGCCAACTTCCCCTTTTCATCATGTTAGGAAAATTAATGAACAAACACCAGAGGTTTATGTCCAAAGAGGAGACAGAGGAGTCCTGTAACTTTATTCAAATAAAGGAAGAGGCCATGGGGCATTCCTCTGGGGTTTCTCAAATTTTTGGAGGACACAGCCTCCTTTTTATCCTAATTTCCTGGCCGCATTTCCCTCTCTTTCCCCACTGGCTGAGGTACTTGAGAGGTACAGACTTCCCGAATCACTTAATACAGACCCCCTTTCTAATGTATATGCCCCCCTTTTCTTTTCCTTGTATCAATTGGCGGAGTTCCCTATGGAATTTATGGTTTTAGCTTTCATATTTTCAGATTCTGTACTGCATTGGGATAAAACTCTGAACTTCATATAAAGTGTTAGCAAGTTCTCTTCACAGTGTAGTTAGACAAAACAATCCTTTTCCAGCTTGAGAACCAAGGACACAGTTACAGCCTCAGGCCCAAAAAGTATAAACAACAGCGAATTGAGGAGAGCAATCTAGGAGGATGGGACTTCATAACCTGAAGCTGTAATTAGACTGTAGCGGCGCGTTTTCTAGTTCTTACTTATTGTTAATAATCATTTTTTCTATAATGGTTCTTCCCAAGTTCCCCCTGTACTTCTCCCCATTTAGTACAATCTCCTGCCTGGGAAATTCCCTTTGTTCCCCTCTGTTGCAATATGTTGTCAATCATCCATTGCTCTCCTCCCAGTGCCTGCCCCCCTCCGGGAAGCCTGCCCCCCTCATTCCAGAGGCTTCGGGGAGGGGCTCGGTCCCGGATTGGAGCAGGCTGGGAATGCCCCACCCCTCATCTTCCAGTGGTTGTCTGTGTGCCATCCCCATTTCCCTGACTGGTTTTCCCTCTTGTGTCCACCCCTCTTTCCAGTCCCTTATAATCACTGACCCCACCCCCAGCTCTCTCTCTGCCTCTCAGCCTCTGCCTCGGGCTGGGCCTTCGCTCAGGGCCCAGGCCCCTGGGCCTGGGCCTGGCTCTGGCCTTGGCCCTCTTAGCTCTCTCTCTCTCCTGGGACGCGTGAGTGCCTGCACCATGGGGTGCATGTGACAATAAACTCTTATCTTGCCACGAGGCCTCCTTCTTCTTACCTTCGTCGAGCCTCACTAACAGCTCTCATGCAGCTTCTGAACTACTAAGGAGGTAGTGGCCGGTCTGCTAGCCACTGCCCAACCAGACTTGAAACAATTCCCTGCCAGGGCAGCCGGGATTCGCTGGAACACCATCTCCAGCAGGCACAGGGAATTATTTCATTAGACAATTAACCCCAATATGTAAATAGACCAAAACTTATAAAAGTGTGAAAACTCGGGACCGGGTGTCCATCTTGGGTGGAGCCACAACCAGGCTCTTGTACTGCCCAAGGTGCATCCTTTGAAGGCCTTTTTAATACCTACTTTATTCCTTTCACACTGTCTAGCCTCTGTTCCAGGTAGCCTCTTTAGGCATCAGTTTTTGGCGACTCCGCGGGAATGGCAAGGCATCTGGAAAGCCCCTGGACCAGAAGAACACCCAGCTCCTGCCCCTCCACTCTCGCCAGCACTCCTGGGAGGCCCCAGCTGCGGTCCAGAGTGTATCAGAGCCCAAGAATCCTGGATCTGGCACAGAGGCACATGAGTAACTGAATAAAGGTGGTATTTTGTTTGTTTTAGCAGTTTTAGCACCTGAATTAGGTGTTAAAAGATCTCTTATAGTTTTGTTTAGTTTGGAGGGACCCCAGTGGGTCCAGGTGGAATTGCTTTTACGTTTGTCACTCTCCGTCTTGTCTGCTAGTGTAGGAGGGGACGCCCTCTGAAAAAGTGGAGTTTTAGCATTGCAATGGTAAGTGTTGGGCTGGGGCCAGCAGTGGCGCAGTGGGTTAGCTCCCGCGCTGCCATTCCCAAGGTCTTGAGCTCTAAACCCGAATTACTCATTCTTGCTCTCTCTTGCTCTTTCTCTGCCCCCAGTTATTTTGATTTCTGGGGACTTTCTTACTCATAAGTGTTAAGACATGGGGTGTGTATTGTCCTGTGAAAATAATTGAAATATCCCAAGAGATAGTCCCTTAGGGTTAGTATTGAAAAATTAGCGAGAATTAACCAGCAAGAAGTCATCGCTTTTAAAATCCAAACTTTTTAGATTGTCAGAAAAAATGTGGCCAACTTATGAATTAGATAATTATGAGATGTGGCCTGAATTTGGTAGCTTAGATAAGAAATTAAAATGAAGCTTGATATCGCACATACATGAAGACAAGTATTTTTAAGAATTAAGAGTATGCTGTCAATTTCATAGCTTCTATTCTTCGTGTTAGAGACAGGATTAACACACAGGAGTCGCAGTTCATGTTCGGACTCGGTGTTTATTAATTCTTATCTATTTACAGACTCACAAGCTGTGCTTGAGTGAGACGATCTGTGAAAGAGGTGAATGGTTGAGATACTCCTTGCTTTACCTCTTGTGACAGTCGGCCCGAAGACCCTCAATTTTGTCTCACGTTTTTCGTTGTGGAGACTTTGGGGGGGAACAAGAGGGAAACCTCAAGAGCTGATGTAACTGCTACGAGAATTGCCATTTTGCTCAGGTGTGTTTGCTTAGGAACTGAGTTCCCGGACATACATCCTGCTGAAACAATGGTAGTCGCAGCACGCTACACTGCCCCTGGATTCTGGACCACCTGTGCCTGAGGTGTAGCAGGACAGCTTGCCCTGTTCTCCCCCTCCCTCGCATTGTGCATGGGCCTGGACTCCATCACGGGACTTCTCCCCCCTCTCCTTGTGCATTGGGCCTAGACTCACGAGATTTCTCCCCCACTCTGGAGAACTATATATTCTGCCTCAGAAGAGACCCCTTTCGAGGACCTCCCCACAGAAGACAAAGATCTATCAGCTCCACGAGGGTTCTGCGAAGACAAATCTATTAGCGGCGCGCTACGAGGATTTGTGAAGGCGGACCTATTGGACTGCTGTGAGGACTCCATCTCTCTCTGTGGTAATTATATCCTATCTGTCCTATCTCTCTTTTCTCTCTTGTTTTCACCTATATAGCTTTCTTTCTTCAGTCTTTTTTCTTGTTATTGCATATCAGTTTTGGTGGGTATATTGAATAAAGTATATCAGCTTTGGTGGGTACATTGATATTGAATAAAGTATACTGATTTTGGTTAAACAGCATTTTTGGTCTCCTTTGTACTCTAAGAAACTAAATACAAACTTAGTTCACTTTGAACGGGTTGTAACACCTCTATAAATTCCCTCTGGAACTCCTGTAGGTTGGATTTGTAGAATGGCTTTCCAAGCTGCTTCCTTAACATCTGTGATCACTTCTCGAGGCAGATTCACAGCTTGATCTTCCGGTCTATCATTGGTGGATTGCCGACTATTTCAGCCAATATAAGGGCTGCATTTGGACCTCTGGCATAAGACTCTATTAATTTAGTGAAAGCTCTTCTCCATTTGACTTCCCATAGCATGTATTGAGAGTCTGTTAAAATTGTGGTGGCAACGTATTTGCAGTCATAAGTTATTAAATCATAGTTACTGAAGGTACCTTTCAGTAGTTGCTTGAAGTAGGGAGAACCCAAGCCACTCTCTTGAAGTGCTTGTCTCAAGTCTTTAATTATGTCGTGTGTCAGTGGTATCCATCAGGGATTTACATTTGGTCTGCCATATCTCACTAGCATGGCCACTAATTGTGTTGCTGCCATGTCAAAATCTTCTTCCTTTAATGCCTTTCTTCTAATTTCTGCCCAATTAGTAAAATTCGGTACGTCTCTTGAAGGATCTCTTGCATTATTATTTGAAATGATTCCTGGAACTGGAGGAAATGGGACTAATTCTCGGCTTGCATTCTCTAGATTTGTGTTTTGCAAAGATGCTCCTTCTCCAGGCCTCAGCCCTGTATTCATTCCTTCTCCTCCTGTGTAGAGCTGGTGGTTGCATATGCTGTATATTATAAGTATTGGAAGGCACAGAAATAGAAGCAGCCAGTGGTGGCGCTGCAGCAGGAGGTTGAACGCCTTGTTGATCACAAAATGGCGTCGGCAGAAGCACGTAGGCATTGTTTACGGAAGTGCGTAGCACGCTGCCATTTTGTTGTACGTAAGTGTCTTGGTTTAGGGCAAATTTGTGAGAGAACCCCTGAATGGGGTCCCTCTGGGAAGCAAACCTAATAGGCCCTTCCCCCAACCGGTCCAGGAAAAAGAACTTCCTCGGAGGAAAGTGGAAAAACCTATCTATTTAACAAAGTGCCCACAAGCATAAAGAATGAATAATATGAAACTATAAGACCTCTCGTTGCTCTGAAGTGAGATGGTAATTTCAGAAAGTCCTTGCCATGCATAGCTCAGCTCGCTCAGTCTCTGATCAGTTCCTCCGGTGCTGGAAAAATGCCATCCTGGGCCCCGGGGGACGCAGGCGTGAGATCTAGATGTCTCTCTGGGTTTTTCAGTCCAGGACAGGTCTCAGACAAGCAGAGTCCAGGAGCAGGAATGCAGAGAAGGGAATGCTGTTTTCAAAACAAACTCTGCGCATCTTCTTTCTCCCCTTTCACTCTCAGAACTAGTCTCACAGCTGTGATTCTCTCTCTCCAGGATCCTGCTTCATGAGTGTCTGCTCATGCTCCTCAAGGTTGCTCCTCCATGACCATTTTCCCCTTACCACCTAACTCCCTCTTTTATCTCACTCATCTTTATTGGATATAGCTGTTACTCATCAGGGGCAAGGCTGTACTGGTTAATTAACACAGCTGTTACTTATCAGGGGTTACTTAGTCTTAAAGGTACAGAACTTAACATACAGCATAAACAGAAGAGACAAGTGGGGATACAAGTATCAAAAAGTCACCCCAGAACAGGAAGAAGCACGTCTGAAGCCACCATTTTGTTGTATGGCAGAAGGGTGCAGCGTGCCGCCATTTTGTGGAGCATAGTTCCCGCGCACAGTCCCTGAGCTGGACTAATAAGTTCCGTAGGAACTCACGCAGAATCGCGCCATGGTATGTGACTGAATGCCCGAAGGGGTTGGTTATCAGAGATACTGAAACTCCTGGGGGAACCCAGAGCCCTTGAAGCCCCTGTGCTGAAATGATAGGGCAGGAGATCTTTCTCCTTTTAAAAGCCTTTATTAGGATCAGCTTGGGGTGGGAGCCCGACGGGTCGCATGCATGCCACCGCTGCGTCCAGAAGCGACTCGGAGGACGAGGTATGCAGCAGCTTCGTCTGCTGGAGTGCAGGCAGAGCCGGGTCTTCCATCCTCACAGGAGCTCCAGACGGCTCGTCGGCTCTGAAAGTCTAGAGGTCCCTCTCTGTGCAATGTCTTTGAGAGTTAGGGTAAGGGGGTGAAAACCGCTCAACCTTGGGAGGGGGTAGTCTTACTCTTTGCATGGTCTATCCATGTGTTTTGGTGGCTCGGTCTAATAAAGTCTTTCTGCTTTGGAGCAGTCTTTTCTCGATCTTTCTCCCAGCTGGCACTTCGTCACCTTCATTTGCATGTCTGCTGTTTTCCCCTCCTCTATTCTTTGGTTGCCATGTTGGGGCAGTGGCGGGGCTCAATGACAACTTGGCAACAGAAAAGGGAACAGAACAAAGGGGTGAATAGCATGGTGATTAACAGGGAGGGTGAACATTTAACAAGGAACATTGAACTAACCAAAGGCTTCATTTGCAACAAAATTGCCTTGTTTTAGGCTTATCTATCTCAGGTGCCATTCCCAGGGGGTCTGCCTGCATTTGAGTGAAAGCGGGTAGCTCTTCGTAGCCCCACGCTGTGGCTCTTGGCACCAGAGCTGCCGCTTTCAACCTCCGGGTCTGTGTTTAAAACCTCTGGCCCAACGTCGAACTCGCTCTCCCGCTCTCTTGTTTCGAGCAATTCCTCTCCTCCTGCAGCCTCCTCCTGCCCCTGACTTGTCCCTGCCGGGGTCTGAGGGGTGGCTGAAGCCACAGCTGTGTCTAGTGCTTTTAAAATTGAGCTCGGAATCACCGGGGCAGCTGTGCCCGTTTCTTGCTCTGCCGCTACACCCTTTACCTGCGCCTGTGGGGAGGCCAGCTCCTGTTGCCCCACGCTGCGGAGTCGGTCTGCCCGCTGCAAACTGCGGGGTCGGTCTGCTCGGTCCAAGATGTACTGCCTTGCCGGCGCTCTACGAAGAGGCTTTACCATCCATCTCGCTTGCTCTGCTTAGACCGCTTATCCCAAGCCGTGTGGTTTCGGAGTTTTGCGCTGTTTGCGGCAATGCCTGCACTGTTTGCGTAACTGAGGTAATATGTGTGGCTGCCAGCTGCACAGTTAGCGTAAGTTGAGAAGTTTGCGTAATCGCAGTTGTCTGTGTAGGCACACATTCGCTTGTTCCCGAACCGCTCCTCCGTATTTCAGGAGGTCCTCTGTCTCTAGGTAACGCCTCCGCAAGGTTAGAGGGGTCCCTTAACACCTAGGATTGTCCCCACCTCTGACTGGGTAGCCGTCAGCGATTTTTTAAGTGGCAATGACACTGTGGACATGGACGGGAGGAGAGGGGGCAGCCCCCCCGTCCTCTGTTTCCTTCACTTTCTGCCGTGCGGACTTAGTGTCGCCGGGGCGGTTTTGTGCTTCATTTCTGTTGGCAACAGCTTCGTAGACCACCCTGCATACAGGCAGAAGCTTTGCAGCCGTGCTGTTCTTAAGAGTGGCCTCATTATAGAGTCTTAGACTGACCGAGTTCCACAGAAATGGATTAAAAAGCACTTCTGCATCTGCTTTTGGGAACTGTTCTTGTACTCAGCATAGGAGGTCTTTTAACTGGTCTCTCGAGACAGAGAGGGTGATTTTTGACCATGGACTCTAGGTGGTTCACTGCTTCCTTCTGTGTTTTGGAAGTTATGTTTCCTATTTTTACACTGGATTGGCCCTGAAGAAGAATTTGAAAAACTCCTACCTGACTCCAAATGTCAGTTTCTCTCCTTGGTCCCCTGTTCCCGTGACCGACCAGCAGACACGAGTTTCTGGTTCACTTTCACCAGCATCTGGGGAGGTCCGAGACTCGTTTCTTCCTTTCCCTGGAGATTTTTTCTTCCTTTCCTTTCCAGCTTTCCGCTACTTACTGTTTTCTCTTTTTTCCTTCTTCAGGGAGGTCCCAGGTCTAACACATTAACAGGTGTTCCTCCTCACACTGGAAGCACCATTAATATGTTGATTTCATAATTTCTATTCTTTGTGTTAGAGCCAGGATTAACACATGGGAGTCGCAGTTCGTGTTCGGACTCGGTGTTTATTAATCCTTATCTATTTACAGACTCACGAACCGTGAGCTCTAACTAGCAAGTTAGAGAAATGAGGAAAAATGGAGTACTTCTCTACCTCTACAAGGTCTTTTCAAGGACAATTTGTCCAATTATGAAATGCCACCTAAATTATTTTTACTCTAAACCCAATAACGAACTACTTGAAGTCTGCAATGTGGACTCCATCAACCAATTACAGAAAACCATCTAAACCCATGAAGAAGATAGAAGAAGAAGGTGAAGAAGGAAGAAGAAGGTGAAGAAGGACTCAGACAATGCCCAAAAGTCCTCCATCTTGATTCACATGTATTACTATATATTAAAATCTTAAATCTAAGTTTTTCACCCTGTGAGATCACACAATACTATTCAAACTACACACCCACAACCCCAGTGCTATCACTCAATCTTGAAAGCCTGTTCTAAGGCCTCAAGTCAAATGTGGTGCTTGCTTGAGGGTCAGCACCTTTTAGCACAAAAAGCCTGTGTGCTGGTTTGAAAGCAAAACCAGTGAAAGACTCTAAGTCAGAAACACAATTTAATATGAGGAAAAGAAAAGAAATAAGAGAAAGTAAAATAAAATAAAAGTAATAGTACAAAAAAATACTGACAGAGTCAGAATACAACTTGACACCCTGTTAGGGTGGTAGTGGCAGTCCAGATGAGATGGTCTTGTCGAAGCAGTGATTCCTGTAGAAAGGTCTGGTAGTTCTTGTCTCCTCTGGGAGTCCAGTGGATAAAAGCTGCTTGTGCTCTCTCAAACCCTGGATTTATCCAGGTGGGAATGCTTGGCTCCTCCCCCTGGGCGGAACATCTCACAATGGGGATGATCTCATTCTATGAGTCATGCAGTGGGTCCTTGATGGCCCATTAAACAGAGATAACTCCTGGAGGGAGTTATCTATGAGTCATGTGGTAAGGCATTGTTAGGCTCATTAACAGAAGATAAGGAAAACACTGCCCCACCTGGCTTCTAACGGCTCATGGGGATAGAATACATACTTTGGGCACAATTTTACATTGTAACCTAGGACAGCCTGAAATTTTAAACCTCCAGGGTTCCAACAGTATCCTAGACTTTTTATGCTTTTATCATGTCAGCAAAGCCCATCAGCACCTAAAAAAGACTAACATATACTGCTTAAAAAAAAAATAGAAGAAAATAAAAAGGGAACAGCTATGATTGAGCAGTGGGTGTGAAAACAAGACAGAGGTGGAGTTAGATCTTGTTGCTCCTGCCTTGGAAACTGGGCAGTCCCAGCCGTGGCCCCTCCCCCTCTCCCCCACCGCTGCCACTGCTGTCATAGCCATAGGGGAAAGCGGTGGCGGGGGGACGGGGCACTGGCAGGGTCCAAGCCTGTGAAGGAGGAGGGAGGACAGCTTTGGCAGCCATGGACATCACCGCAGCCATCACCGCTGCAACTATGGACATTTGATCCAGCTAGGCCCCCCCTCCTGGGGGGGGCGGGGGCGTGGGGAGGGGACAGCCAGAGTGTGCAGCCAAGGGCACCGCCCCTAGAGATGGAGCCGGGGGACAGAGCCTTCTACTGAGAGGTCAGAGAGGGGACCTCCCATGGAGTGGGGTGGTGCCTGTCCCCCGCTCTCAGGCCTGTGAGTTTTCATAGTAACATCGGAGCCGCCTCAGGAGATGACGTCATCGAAGCGAGCAGGCACCCAGCCCGGCTTTCATGGCGGTGTAAGTCGTGCTTAGCAATTTCTAGAATCAGCACTAGTCGAAGCAGATCTAACACAGCAGACTCAACAGAGTTAGACAGCTCTTGCTCAAGTAGCTTTTCTGAAGAGGAAGATGAGATCACAGCTGCCCTGAGTAGGCGAAAGACGGGAAAGATAGCCAGAAAAGCCAGAAAGGAACTCAGCCCAAAAGCCAAATATACTAGGTAAAAAAAGGATAAAGGAAAAGAACCAAAAGAACCGGTTCTGCAAGCCCTGTTATGGCAAGCAGCCGGCAACCAGGGGCTAATATATGTATAGGTTCCATACTCCCTTATTGAGTTAGAACAGTGGAAAACTACTGTGGGAAAATATAAAGAGAATCCAAATAAGGTGGCAAAATTAGTAGAAAGGGCAATTAACACACAAAACCCTCACTGGGATGATTTGAACTCTATGTTAGACACATTACTTGATCCCACTGAGAGACAAATGGTTAATAAAGCTGTTACAACATTGGTAGAGGCAAGTATAGCAAATTAGAAAATCTGGGGTGGGACCCAAATTTGCCAGAACATATGGCGAGGTTAAAACGATACCAAAATCTTGTGGTGTATTGGTCAAAGCTTTACGAAGTAAAGCAAAATTATGATGAATCACCCAGTGATTTTTTAAATAGGTTAAGAGAAACTGCCATCAAATATACAGATCTAGATCCTGAATCATTTAATGGGAAAGCACATCTAGTTCTCTTGTATATGGATCAAGCTACCAATGATATAAGAAAGCTTCAAAAGCTAGACGGAGTTCAAAATATAGATAAATTGCTAGAAGTGGCCTGGAAAGTATTTCGAGACAGGGGCCCAAATGAAAGAGTTAGACCCCAACCTAGTAAGAAGGCAACTCAGGAAAAGTCATCCAAGAAAACTTCCCCTACAGAGAAACATCAGTGTACCTATTGTAAGAAATGGGGACATTGGAAGAATGACTGTCCAATGTTGAAGCAAAAATCCTGAGTTCCCCAGCTCACATTGGGACAAGACTCATGCTCAGAATGATGGGGACCAAAGGTTTCTTCCCCAGCAGAGCCTTCAGTTATAGCTAAGCTGGGGAAAGATGACATCGAATTTTGGGTAGATACTGGAGCAGCATATTCTGTATTAAATACCTTAGAAGGGAAACTGAGTCAAGATACTGTACATGTTGGGGCAACAGGGATAAGCGAAACATGGCCTTTCTTCCAACCTTTAAAATGCAAATTGGGCAAACACTTGGTAATTCATCAATTTCTTTATATGCCTTACTCCCCCAAACCATTGTTGGGGAGAGATTTGCTAGAGAAATTGGAAGCAGAGATTAAATTTTAAAAGGGAAAGGGTGTACGAGTTGTAATTCCTGAATCTAAATTTGTCCAAGTTGCTGCACTTTTTATACAGGAAAAATATGGTGAAATCCCCACTTAAGTTGAAAATGCTGTCAACCCAATAGTGTGGGCCAGTGATATCCCAGGAAGATCCAAACAAGCAGAACCAGTGAGTATTACACTCAAACCAGGAGCTATACCGGTAAGGCAAAAACAATACCCTTTGAAATTAGAGAACCATAAGGGATTGGCATCTGTAATTGAAAAATTCCTTCAACATGGTTTATTATTGCCATGTGAGTCCAGATACAAGACCCCCACACATGCCGTTAAGAAAGCAGATGGTAAGAGTTATCGACTAGTGCAAGATTTAAGAGCAATTAACAAAATTACAGAGCACAGACATAGACCCAGTGAGAGCCAATCTCTACATCTTTTGACCACACTGACCATGCTACCAATGCCACATGGAGCAAGTGGATTGCTCTCATCACACAGCGCGCCCATATTGGAAAACTGAATTACCCTGGGATTTTGGAGATAATTACAAATTGGCCCAAAGGTGAAAACTTTGGTCTTACTGACAAAGAGGAACAAGAAGTGACACGAGCTGAAGAAGATCCACTGTACAACCAACTGCCAGCAGAAGAAACATGATACGCTCTTTTTACTGATGGTTCTTGTCACATTGTAGGGATGAAATGAAAGTGGAAATCAGCTGTATGGAGCCCAACATGACAGGTTGCAGAAGCTACTGAAGGAGAAGGTAGATCAAGCCAACTTGCTGAACTCAAAGCCGTTCAACTGGCCCTGAAGAAAGAGAGAAGTGGCCAAAGCTCTACCTCTATACTGATTCATGGATGGTAGCCAATGCTCTGTGGGGATGGCTGGAGAAGTGGAAAAAGGCTAATTGGCAGTGTAGAGGAAAACCAGTTTGGACTGCTGAGGAGTGGAAAGACATCGCTACCAGGGTAGAGAAACTAGCTGTGAAGGTCCGCCATGTAGATGCCCATGTCCCCAAGAGTAGAGCTAATGAGGAGCACCGAAACAACAAGCAGGTAGATCAGGCTGCAAAGATAGAGGTGTCAAAGATAGACTTAGATTGGCAACACAAGGGAGAGTTGTTCCTAGCTCCATGGGCTCATGATGCCTCAGGTCATCAGGGTAGAGATGCCACCTATAAGTGGGCACGAGACCGAGGGGTGGATCTAACCATGGTCAGTATTTTTCAGGTTATCCATGACTGTGAGACGTGTGCTCCAGTCAAGCAGGCCAAGCAAGTGAAGCCCCTATGGTATGGTGGGCAGTGGTCTAAATATAAGTATGGGGAGGCCTGGCAGATTGATTACATCACACTGCCCCAGACACGCCAAGGTAAGTGCTATGTACTCACAATGGTAGAAGCCACCACGGGATGGTTGGAAACCTACCCTGTGCCTCGCGCTACGGCCCATAATACCATTCTAGGCCTTGAAAAGCAAGTCTTTTGGAGGCATGGTACCCCTGAGAGGACTGAGCCAGACAGTGGGACTCATTTCAAGAATAGCCTTATCAACACCTGGGCTAGGGAACATGGCATTGAGTGGCTGTACCATATCCCCTACCATGCACCAGCTGCAGGCAGAGTGGAGAGGTATAATGGACTGTTAAAAACCACCTTGAAAGCACTGGGTGGAGGATCTTTCAGAAACTAGGAGATGAATTTAACAAAGGCCACCTGGTTAGTTAACACCTGAGGTTCCACCGACCGAGCAGGCCCTGCCCAATCTGAGCTCCTGCATACAGTAGACAAAGTCCTATCGTTACAATTCAGGATGGCAGAAATAACGATGCGTAAAAACTCCAGTTTCTTTGGAGGGCATTATAGCAAAGGTTTATTGAAAGACACACTCTTTTATACAGCATCTTGGTACAATGAATATGATTGGTCATTTAGAGCCTGCACCTCTTTGTAAACATCTTTGCCAGTAAACAAGTTGAAAAAACACCAGATGTTGGGAAGAGAATATCCACAAGGATTTTTTTCGGTTCCTCCTTATGATTTCCCAGGCCAGAGTGGGAGAATTATGTACTTGGCTTTTCCCACAGGCTCAAGCTACTGCCTGAAGCCTAAAAATCTATTTTCTGACCACTGTCAGTTCCCACATCATCCCAGTGGTACATATCAGAGGTTTGTTAGGGAAGACAGTTTGGATCAATTCCGCCTTGAGTACAGACAAACCCATCCGTGGGATTGTCTTTGCTCAGGGACCAGGTTGCACATGGTGGATAATGCAAAAAGACGGAACAGCATGATGTGCACCTCAGGGAGCTCTGATTGTTGGTGAGAACCATGTGTAAATATCACTGTTTGCTGAATGTCACTGCCATTGTCTGTATATAGCTGTATATTGTATATATATGTATGTATAATGTATGTGTTTGTGGAGTTAGAACATATATTAGTTTTGGTAGTAAGCTGACAATATGGGGATAAGAGGTGGAATTTCCTGGGGTGACTTTATGATGCTCGTATACCCAAATCGTCTGCTCTATTTATGCTGGATATTAAGTTCTACATCTTTAAGACTAGTTCTGAGGGCAAAGGGGAGGAAAGAAGAAGCGCGCAGTTTGTTTTCCTCCACATTCTGCTCCTGGACTGTGTTGTCTACAGATGGACAGCGAGAGAGAGCTCTCCTTTGCTTTTTAGTTAGTTTTTAGATAGCTGAAGCAGAGAAGTTCCCTGGACTGTGTTTATTTCTTTTTCTTGGAACTGTTTAAACCTGTTCTGGATTGAAAAACTCAGAAAAATACCTGGAGTTCATGCCTGAGGCCCACTGGGGCCCAGGACAGCATTTTCCAGTGCCGGAGGGACTGATAAGAGACTGGGAGAGCTGAGCTACAACCCACGGCAAGGACTTTTTAAATTTTGCCATCTCTCTTCAGAATGGCAAGAGGTTTTATTGTTTAATATTATTCATTTTTATGCTTGTGAACACTTTGCTTGTTGAATAAACAGGTTTTTTCCACTATTCTCTAAGGAGATTTTTTTCCCCTGGAGCAGTTGGGGGAGGGGCCGCTTGAGTTTGCTTTCTTAGAGGGACCCCATTTGGAGGTTTCCTCCCAAATTTGCCCTAAACCAGGATACCCAGAAGGTTTGTTTAGTCTGGCCAAAAGTGAAGAAAGCTAACTAGCATTCTATTTAGAGTTCAGAGTTATACCCTAATGCAGTACAGAATCTGAAAAATATAAAAGCTAAAATCTTAAAGCATCATTACCATGCAGTGTAATCTTTGGAAAATATCAGATTTTGTGAAAACTAAAAACTCCACACAGACTGAGTCTCAAAAAAACATCCAATTAATTAGAAAGCATCAACATTTAAAATCATAGATCAAACTCTCTTAAAAAACTTAGCACAAAATCCAGAAACACTCCAAACATGAGAACACATCTTCAGGAATGACAGAACTGCAGTAGCACTTAGCAGGAATAATGGCTCAGTCATAAGCTTCATAAGGAAATTGGTTCTTAGGATAAACAGCTGAGAAATGTTTAAAGAATATAGTCCCTCAAACAATCAGCTAGTCATCAGCAAATGACAAGAAGCACAAATTCAGAGTTAAACAAAAATTTTTATTTTAGGATGCTGTGTTTTCTATTTGTGACTGATAACACATCAGTGTTTTGGCTATTGCTGAACAGTGATATAGCAGGGCATCTTACCCCCCTCCCTCCCCCATCAAGTGCTTATCTGTTATTTGTTAACTGGTCAGATTACACAAACAGGACAAGCTGTCTTGTAGTGAGTCATTTTGCTGTCATGGGGTTAACACTGATCTGGCAGCTCCCAACTGCCGATAAACATCTTACTGTTAAAGTGGGAAGTGACAGGATAAGCTGGATTTCTGACTGACAGACACCTCACTTTACAAACTATAAAAGCCTCAGCAAACTTTCATAAAACAGAAATCTATACATTCTCCTGGAAATGTATGGAGTTTCTCCCATGAGCAGGGATGCCTGCTTTGCGGTTACTCCCACAGAGGTTGAGTGAAGGAATATATGTACATTGTTGTCATTTCAGTGGCAAGTTACATTCAACTCCTAATTGTCGCTATGGAGTCAGAGACAGGGATGCAACATTAACACACTGAGTTCATGCAGTGACAACGCACATTTATTGTCTGGCAGCTCCTTTTATAGAGCTTTCAAATTTCCCGTGCTTACAGACATGATTGGTCAAGGGTCTCAACTCCGCCTAGCTCACTGGCCAATGATATGGGTGTATCCATGATTCAAAGGGGTTGGCTGAGGTCCTCTGTCTGGGTTTGAATCCAACCTATTGTTGTTGTGTCCAGGGACTTGTTTACTTCTATCTAGGCTGGTCGAGCTGGTGTCTGTTAAGCCAAATTATCTGTGCCGCTATAAACCAGCTATATCTGGCACACCTAATCAATACTGTCTTTTGCTAGCTTTAATATAAGTGCCTTGATATAGTAAACTGTTTAATGCTATGCTGTAATCTACTAGTAGTTCTTTAGTTTTATACTGTGTAGTAAATAATTCTGATTAAGACTTTTCATCTGTTATCTTTTGTCTGTTTAATAATTCATTTTTATATAAATATTTCTGATTTGCCATCATTAGAACTTGCAGGCCAAAGCGATTCCTTAAATTTAAACTATTGCCAAAATCTGAGGCTAAGAAAGGATTTACCTTCATTTAAACCCATTTCTGTGAAAGAATTTAAATACACAGAGTCCTTTCTGATGCTCAAACACAGCAGCAGGGCTACTTTAATAAACTTTGTCAAGCTTCCACTCTCCCCGTGACAGTGCCCACATTAAAGGCTGCCAGATCTCACCACTCTGAATCAGCACACACAAAAACTGTGCCAGCAGTTCCTGATATCCTAATATAACTTGTCCTGGGAGGGAAAATAAAAACAAGTTACACTGCAATTGTGCCACACAGGAAGGCAGATAGGCACACCCAGCCACCCTCCATGAACACCACCTGGCTCCGTGGCCTTCCATGCTCTGCCCCACATGGGAAGACCTCCTTTGATGTCTGTAGTTCAGTGCAAGTTTGGTTTGCTGCAGAGTTAAACACAGCAGATATTACTTAGCTCCTGTGCGTATGGGAGCCCGTGAGCCTAATGCCACAGCAGGCGAAGAGCACAGCAGCTGCAGGTGCAGTGGCTGGTGGTCCCCTTGACTCCCTGTGTACCACAGAAAGTCCACATCCTCACCCAGGACCTCAGCAAGAGTCCTGGGAGGAGTGTGATTTCACGATCTATCTCTGCCCTGACTGATGGAAACTCTATTTGCATTGCATGGAAGATAAAAATCCAACAAATAAAAACCAATGAGGAATGAGAAAGTCACCCTTTCCTTCACTCTGGGAGATTTTTCACATTTCTGTTTCATGTCTTTTGCTGCATTTCTTTCCATCATATCTATCAGTTGCTTCATTGTTTCCACAACTGTGTTTGGTTCCAGACAGTGATACCTTTCTCATTGATTTAATTTCCCTGTATTGAATCTCTCCAAATGCTTTTGTCCCCATTCCTTATTCTTGGATCCCCCTTTTTAGCCAATGGGGTTAATCTTTGTTGCCAAGGGCTCTGCCATGCTTCCAGTGCAGCCATGCCAGGATGTGGCAGGTGTGCTCTTCAAGCCACACCTCTTCATGCACTGTCTACCCTGCTCCAGTGTTACAGTCTGTTCAAGTTTCAGGGTTGCTAAACAGTTCTGTACCCCTTGTTAGGTCTCAGTCTGAGGTTTTGTCCCAAAAGCTGTTTATTCCCCCAGAGCTGCCAGTTATTCAGATCCCAGCCCTTTTTCCTGAAGATTCTAAGCCAGTCTTTCCCCAAACCAATTTTCATTTGTCCGTGTAATTTGTTTTCCTTTCACTGGTTCCCTAATAGTCCCCAAAAACCTTGTTTACCTTTTGCGCTTCCCCACCATTGGCCGGAAGCTGTTGCTTGCCCCAAAGTACTCCAGTATATGACCTGCTGTGCCTGGTGTTCGCCGTCTGTCTGTCACCAGCGATTCAGGGAATAAACTCTTTGGATTTAAGACAACAGATCTCCCTTTCTTAATCCTTGCCCTCTGCCTGCACTGAAGAAAGACATCTGAGCCATTGAGCCGAAAAGCTCAGAGACATCCTGCCCGCAAATCGGCTCGGGAGTGGGTGTCCCACACAATATCGTCCATGGCAGAAAATTGAGCTAGAACAGAGGTTCCAGCCCTGGTGATACTCCAGGGAAGTCCTTATGTTAGCAGTCAGTTGAGGGATGTTGATAGCATGATTTCCAAGTTTGTTCCTTTTTTATACTTCTTAGTTTTAAATCCTTGCTGCCCCAGCAAGACTGTAGGATTTGCGTGAACCTCATCTGTGGGAAGTACCTGTACATGTTTTATGTCCCTGTTTCGTTCTTATTTTTACATTTCTTGATGTTTCTCTGAAGTTTCTGGCAACTCTTGAGAACCAAAATGCCTACTTTACTAAACGTTTTACACTTATTTTGATCTGTTTTTCCCATAGAATATGAATAATGCTGAGTGCTTTTTGTTGTTTTCCCCTGCGTTATCTGTATTGCTTTAGTGTTCTTTTTATTTCCCCTCTGTGCTTTCTTTTATCTATTCCACTTCTTGCTTTCTTTATTTCTTATGACGTTCAAACACTTAAAACAGTGAGTAAAAAAGATGTAAATCTGAGCTACATTTACAAAGTTTGACATTTACAAAGCTGGTAACTAGGCTTAGCTTTAAATGTAGTAGTAATTTTTCACTTTGTCCTGCAACCTATCTTTGTGAAACAATATGAATAAAAACCAAGGCGGGGGGGGGGGGGGGGGGGGGGGGGGGGGGGGGGGGGGCACAATG
>OU383795.1:6634847-6774660 GCA_910950805.1 Acrocephalus scirpaceus scirpaceus | reverse complement strand
CCCTGGCTTGTCACCTGTTTAATAGGCACAGCAAAAAGAAGTTTATAAATCCAGTTCAGTTATCTAAATGGATTTGCATTTGGCATCACTTTCAACAAGGGCAATGAAAACAGACTTCAATATCATATGTTATAATTTTACTAATAAAAACAGACCCCAGTTATCAAATACATCTGAGGGTCTTAAAAGTGCTCTGCGAATTAAAGTGACATTGCCAATTTTGAAGGGCAAGTTCTTAATTTAGAAGCTAGCCTGGATCAGTTAGACACAGGACAGAAGCAGAGATGAGGGACACAGGCCGACTACCCCTGTGCTCCTGCACACAGGTCTACATGCACACAGCTGCTTGCACACGTCTGGCCTCTGCACTGCTCCTCCAGCAGCAGCATCCCTGGCTTCTGAGTGGATGTCCTGGGCCCACACCCTCAGCACACCTGCCTGGGAGAGCCAGGCTCCCACAGGAACTGGGCAGGGAGCTGCAGGAAGCTGCAGCAGCACTGCAGGCTGCAGCTGGCCATGCAGAGAGCAGCACTCCTCACCAGCAGCCAGCACCTTGCTGTGCTCTCCCACGGCTACGACGCCTCCCAAGGTGATGCCCTTCGGAAAAAACCTGGTGGGTGAGATCACCTCAGGGATCAGCTGGATGCTGAGGTGAGTTCACAGCACAGAGCTAGGAGCCCTCAGGTTGAATCAGAGTGACCTACACTCAGCTGGGAGCCAGCAGCTCTCCAGTTCTGAGCATCTCCTCCAACGTGGCTGCCTGCAGCGAGACACCCACAAGGGAGAGCAGCCCTCAGGCTGCTCCTGCCATCACCAGCTGCTCCAGAACTTGGCCCTCTGGGGTGTAGATCAGGGTATCAGGCCCTGTTTTTGGGAGAGAATGAGGACCCAGCAGCTGGGACAGTTACAAAGCCTGCCCCTGCACATTTCCATCTCTGAGTCACTGGCTGGCTAACAATACAGGCAGTTATCAAAAAAGCAGTTGTCAAAGGGATAAGTCTGATTGTTCTTGTCACTGTCTACCTAAACCTGTCTGGATACCTTCACACCATGTCAGTGCAGTCCCCAAGGCTTGGAAAGGCTCCCACTTCCCAAAAGTCAACAGTTTGGAGGACTGCTTTGAGGAGTCCCAGCCTCCACTCCACATGCAGGAATATGCAGGAGACCAGCCATCACTTCTGCTGGCCTTGTCCCCTGGGACGTGGGGAATCTCTGTGCTGGCTAGAGATGCCATTCCAGGGCTCCCTGTCTCAGCTCCTTACAAAGACGTCTAAAACTGGGAGAGGTGAATCACCCAATTCTTTGCCCCTAGGGCAAAGCTGGTCAGGAATTTTCTGTCATTGTAATTTTCCTAAATGAAAATCCACTTGTGCCCAGCCACACTTCTCAGCTCGGTGACCTTTAAGACTGACTGACTGCTGGGAAAGCAGGAAACAAACAGATTGTTTGGATCAGTTTGATCCAACTCAAAATATTTTTGGTTGTGGTCCTGATCCAAAGTGTTTCATCTCAGATCAGTTCCACATTAATCTGTAATTCCCTGGCAGGCTCTACTGCCAGTTACACTGTGCCTGGGATGCAGCTCCCTCCTGAGGCCCTGCTCCTATGCTCGGGTGGATCTCTGGCTGTCCTGACCAGCCCTGGCCAGGTGTGCCATGAGGGTCTCAAAGAGCTTAGCAGGAGCATTTTTCAGGAGCTGCAGGTCCCCAAATGTGGGTGCAGGACTGTGACAGCCACCTCACCACGTCCCTGTGCAGTTCAGTGCCTACACCTGTGCACTGGCTGAGGACTTGGCCTGTGGAGCATCAGGCTTCAGAACTCAGCAGGAGGCTCCTCTGAGCAGCTCCTCACTGTCTCTCTGTAACTTGTTTTGCTTCTCTCTGCTCTGGAATGATCCCATTTCTTTCCAGTATTTGCCCTATCCCTAGATCTTTGTTTTTTGACCTGTACCCCTGCCCTGCTCATAATGCTGTGTGTGAGCACAAGGGAACCTGAGCCCTGCGTTACCAGACAAAAACCTTTGCTGTCTCTTGCTGCCTGGCTGTCTCATTGGTGTAAGACAGTCAATGTTCCACAATACAGAGCCATAGCAGGGGAAGAAAGCAAGGGCACTGTGTCAGGATCAACAGCGAACAGGAGTTGCAGACAACGCCTGGCTGTGTCTGCTTGTCCCACACCAGCTCCCCTGGGCAGGTCTGGCTTCAGGCAGACACACCCCCTGCAGGAGGTGTTGATGGAACCACGGGCCTGGGTGGAGCCTGCTCACAGGCAGCTGCATCTGAGACAGGGCAGAGCTGCTGCAACCAAGGGAAACCTCTGCTTGCAGGTAGAGACTCCAGGCAGAGTAAGGTCCTGATGCAGCAGGAACGCGGGGTGCCACATGGCACATCTGTGCTGTCCTTCTATTTCAATCTTGGGTGTCCACAAGCAGAAAGGGTTTGCAAAGCATAAGGATCCTATCCTTCCCCTTGTTGGGATGCACCTTCAGGTGTGCATACTCAGAGAACTGGCCTGTAGCAAGCTCAGCCCCAAGGGTGCCTCTGTTGGACGGGCACACTCTGCTCTGCCCTGAAATCGCAAAGGAGGCCTGCAGCATCACTCACTTCACTGCCACTTGCTGCAGAAGTTTGTCCATGCACCAAAACATCCTAGCCAGTCTCAGTGGCATTATCTGGATGGTGGGAAGGAGCAGTCCAATGAACTTCTATGCCACTATTACAGTGTAGGCACACGGTTTGTGGTGATAGGGAATGCGGCCGTGGCCGAGCCTCATCTGAAATGGGCTACAACTCTTAAGACAGGTAAGCAGTACTGAAGGCAATGAAACATGGAGTGCTGAGGTATACTAACCAACACAAAAGGATAGAGAGGGCACACAGGTGTAATGCATGTAAGATGAATAGTATAAAAGGTTGTAGTGGAAAACAATAAAGGGCTGATGCTTGAAGCCTTCTTTGGTGTCAGTCATACCTCCTCCATCATCTGGTGATCCTGACATGATGCGCACCATGATACTGAGGTAATTTGGGTAAGGGACTGCAGACTTAATAGCAGTGAGATGGTGGAGCCCAGCCAGACAAAGCCAGGTTGAACAAAAGCCTGAAGACAAAGCTTGGTGGATCAAAAACCCAAAGAAAAAATGCACCAACCCCAGGTGGGTGGCTGGTACATAGAAATGAGGACACAGCTATCAGCAGAGGAGGAATCCATACTGGACACTCTGCTGCAAATTCTACAAAGGAAAGGTAAAAGGTGTGAGGAGTGGGTGCTACACATTTTGTTTAGTTGGTGTGGATAAAACGGCGTGAGTATGAATGCACAAACTGCCTTCTTTGTTGAAACATGGGAAGAAGCAGGACATGCCCTGTGGAACACACCTGCACAGTGGGAAGAGACAGCCGGAGGGTCACTTACGACTTGGCATTTAGTTTGGGATGCTTTGTTACAAATACAAGCCAATAGAGAAGCGGCAGTTGCCACTGTCACCACTGCTCTCCCAGTTCCGGTCATAGCCACTGCTCCAGCAGCTGATGCCCCGCTGCAGCCGTGTCCCCTTTATCTCCTATTCCCTCTGTGACTGCTCCTTCTGTGAAGGGTCCTATCCTGATGGTGTTGCCCAAGAATTGTCCTCTTCCCCCGCACGGTGACGACAAACTTCCAAGGTCTCAAGAAGTGGCGCTAGCCCAGCCTGGTCATGGCGGAGCCACTGTGACCCTACCACCTGTGCAAGCACAGCAGGCCACAGAGGTTTGGGGTGGTGGCTGGAAGCCTGTGCAGGTTGCTGAGAAAGGGCTGCCAGCTGCTGCATCTTCCTTTGGCAAGCAGCTGCCTCTGCCGTTACATGGGTGGCGCAGAGTTAACCAGGAGCCACCTCCAATCGCTGCTGCCACAGAAGGAGCAGGGGCCACCGAACCGCAGGGAAAATTGGTGGGGCTGTACCAGTGACATTGAAAGTGTTGTGCACAGACACTCTGCAGCCAGCAGGATGCTGTGGTGGAGGCTGTGCAGAGGCTGTAGAGGCAAGCACACTCCCTGCAGGCAAAAGCTGATGGTGCATCCCATCCGCAACCAGAGCATGTTTTGATTACTTCATTGGGGCCAGCAGAGTTAAAGGAAGCAATAGGTCTACCAACCACCCCTCCACTGCAAGATATACTTACAGCAGAACCAGTGGCTGTTCTGGTAAGAGGGGCAGATCCAAAAAGATTTTGGGCAAAATTGTGTGAACAAGCATGGGAGGCAGGGGAATTAGACTTGGCGAATCAGATTCTAGCATGTCCCATGATCCGAAATAATGGCGACATTATTTTGCCATGTGGATGAGAGAGCCTTTTCATTGGAGTGTAATCAAAGACTTAATAAATGTGGTGATGCAGCATGGGTTTATTTCTCATTTCTCTCAGTCTATGCTGCAAGGTATCTTTACTAATGAGTTAACCCCCTTTGATTGTTGGCAGATAGCACAGATTTGCTTCTCCCCAACTCAGATGTTAATTTTTGAGTTGCAGTGGAGACAGTGAATGAGGTCACCTTAAGTAATTTAGAATGTTCTCAGGATGACCCTTGCTTTGGAGCAGGTCTGCCCCAGCTCATGGGGGACCCTCCAACTAACACCCCGCAGCTCCAAGCCAGACTGCACCCCTTAGTGCTACAGTAGGGAAAAGAGCTTGCATTTCTCACTATGCAGCATGTACCAGATGTAGGGGCTCCTTGTCAGTTATGGACAGCTGTAGCGGTGCGTGAGCTGTGCTCACAAGTTTTGGGTTTATGTTATTTATGTTGGGAAAAAGGTCTTTTCTAAACCCCTCTGTTTATAGCTGCATTCGCAGTGGTTTGTCCCCTCCCCCTGGAGCCTGCCAGTCATCCAGGAAAAGCCTCTCCCCCTTCTGGAAATCTCGGGGAGACCGGGCTTCTGATTGGAACAGGTTCTGGGAATCCCCTCCCCCCCTCCTCTCCAGAGATTGGCCCTTTTGTGTGTCAATCTACCCCCAACTCCTCCCTTTCTATCCCCCTATTGGTGGAAAGTTTATGTACACGCCCCCTGGTACCTGTCCTCTTAAGGGGGGACTGGGCGGGGTTTCGCTCTCTCACCCACCATCGATGAGGCAATAAACATCTCCTGTTGTACCTCAGAAGAGAGCCTTCCTTTTCCTTCGCCATCGCCACTAATTTACATCTAGTGCTAGCCAGCCAGAAAGCCCACCGCGTGGGGGTTGCTGCAGAACTGTCCAGTGGGCCCTACCGACTGCTGCCAGAAGCCGGGCAAGGCAAGGGATCACTAAAAAGTGAATCCACGGAGGGCAGAAACGCCATAGACAGCAATTAAGCAGAAGCCTAGTGAGCCATATATCACATTTATAGATCATCTTAGAGAGGCGATTGAGAAACTGGTAATTGATAATGTGGGTGCCTGCTCCTTGCATTTGACCTGTGATGGATAATGCCCGTAGATGCAAAGAACCTGGTTGTGGCTCACCTTGGAATAAGCAAGTGGACTCCTTGGAATAAGCAAAGATGTATGGATAATGGGATAAGATTCTATCTTATCCTTGTATGTTACTTTATGGAGCTGTGTAGTTATTGATGTTGTCAAAGTTGTATAGCTATTGATAGGATTATATAGCTGTTGATTTTGTTAATATTCTAATATGTAGCCTTTAGCTTATTCTTGTATGTTGCCTTATAAAGTTGTACAGCTATTGATATTGTTAATATTCTATAAGTGTAATAAGGACTTTGATGATATGTAATGTAAGTTTGGGGAATGAATCAAAGTCAGTATACGGATGCACTCCAGAATTAGTGGAACCTACACAAAAAGATACTTTTATCATGTTTTGCTACTCCTTCTGCAAAGGCCCTGTAGAAGGATGGTAAACATGGCATTTATTTAAAAGAAAGAGAAGGGGGAATTGTAGGCACACACTTAGTAGTGATTGGCAATGGGGCTGTGGCTGAGCCTCATCCCTAGTGGGCTACAACTTGTGTAGGACAGGTGAACAGTATTGAAGGTAATGAAACATGGAGTGCAGAGGTGTACTGACTAATCACAAAAGAGTAGAGAGGGCACACAGTTGTAATGCACGTAAGATGAGTAGTATAAAAGGTTGTACTGAAGAACAGTAAAGTGATGATGCTTGAAGCCTTCTTTGGTGTCAGTCATACTTCCTCTGTCATTACAGTCTTCCCCTACCTATTTCAGAGCTACTGCAGGGGATGTAGGAGCCAGCTCACGCATGTCCTCAGGGAAGGGAAGCAGACGGCATGCTGAAGCTGAGGTCAAATTACAACAGTGGCCTTGGGTAGAGGCAAAGTGTCCAAGGATCCTGGTAAATACCATGAACCTCTGTGATCCAGCACAGCATGGAATCCTCAGCCAGGACAGTGCTGTCAGAGGAGGAACCTGCAACTTACCTCAGCATCACCTTCCAACTGTTGTGCAAAATGGTCTCATACATGGACAGTTTTTGCCATGGCAGACTGGTGTACACACAGCCTCCAAGACAGATTTTCAGGTTGGCTCTGCAGAAAAACCTCATAGTGTTGGGGTATTTCAGCCTGGCTGAATGAAATAACAGACATTCACTATCATCTCAGGTAGCCAAGCCTCCCAGGAGCAGCATTAGGAAAGCAAACATTTGATTGCTTGAGATTGTGCTCCATGGACCATAGGCACATCTTTGCTGTCTTGTTCCTAAAGTGCTCCGGTCTCCAGGCCAGGTTCCACACAGGGCTACAGGACACACATCTACACACGCCAGCAATTTATCACTTGAATACCCATCTCCCTGAGTTCATTTCCTGGTAAAAGACTTACTACATTTCTCCTCTTTGAGTCTGAATATAAGACTACCTGCCCCAGCAGGGGAGCATCACCACAAACCTACAGACCCCAGGTGCTGTGCCACCCCTGTGCTGGAATATCCTCCCCTGCAGGGGTAAATTCTTACGGCATAGAATGCTTGAGAGTGGAAGGGACCTCCACAGGTCACCTTATACAACCCACTCAGGGAGGAGGGAGACCCATATGGAGAACACCTGGCTCCAGGGCCAGGCTATTCTGAAGTGTCCAGGGGCAACCACCACAAGATAATGCTGACATGTTCATGTGTTGTTGCTGCTTGGCACATTGCTGTCAGCTGCCATCCATGACTGCATGGGTGCTGCAATCAGTGAGAAATCCATGGAATACTGCAGCCATGAGTTGGCTTCACACACAGCTGCATGACCACAATGCACAGGGCTGACATGCAGAGACACATGCCAGGAACTGCACAAGGAGCCAGACAGCTCACAGAGAGCATTGGCATGGCAGGAAGCATCTCCATCTACCACTGGCAGCATATCTGCTTTCACAGCATCACAGCACCAGGGAGGCTGCAGGAAGGAGATGAAAGATGGGGCAGAAGGGCAATGGATAGTTACAGAGGGGTGGAAAAATCAGAACCATAGAGTATAATGAGTTGGGAAGGGACCCACAAGGGTCATCAAATCCAACTCTTAGCCCTGCACAGGACAACCTCAAGAACCTCACCACACGCCATGAAAAGAACTGGGAAAGGGAAACTGGCAGTGTGATTGGCCGTGATAGAAAACAAGCCAGAAAGAGGTTTTTTGTAATGTAAAAATAAGGTCTTTCAGCTCTTCATCTTTGCTACGTCTGAGAGCTTCTGTTATGAGGGCTGAGAAGTATGAGACAGTCCAAAGAAACAGCAGCTGTACCCAAACTGCAGGACCCAGAAACACATTTCAGCACCAGTATGTTTTGGGAATCAGATCACATCACAGCTCCACAACAGGATAACAGTTATCCATCCCACTCAATGCCAAAGTCAGTCAGTCCAGGCAGCAGGAGTTGAGCTGTCAGGCACTGTCCTGGACCTACAGTGCCATTTACCACTGCCTTTAGCAAGACCTCAAGGTGCTGGGCAGATGTTTGCAGAGCATCAGACATGTGGAGATGATGTGCCTGGGAGTCCTGCCAGGCTCCTCCTTCAGGTTCACAGGTCACAACCTGCCCAGTTGTTCATGCTCTCTTTATTCTGGATCCCTTTTAAAATGTTTGCAGTTCTTTGTCTAGAAACACCTTTGTTGCTCTCAGCAATTGTTCTTCCTAACTCAACAGTAACTCGCTTTGTATTGCTCTGTTTATCTTTCCAAGGATAGTTTGCCTGGTTCTCCTTATCTCTTCTGTTCTTCTTAAAGAGGCTTGAATCACACCAGAGCAACAACTCCACTCCCCATTTTTGTGGTTCAGAATATGTTGTCTGTGCTAAACCATCACTCACACCAGCTGTGGACTCTTTGACCTGCCCTCTCCCTTGCTGAGTTTTGTGGGAAGAAAAGCTGGACATAGAGCCTGGAAGGAAACTGTGACATGCTCTAATCCTGATGATTAAGCATAATTTGTTGACACATGGTGAAGAACCAAAGCATTAATCTTTGTCAGAGGAGGTTTAGATCAAATATTAAGAAAAGGTTCTTCATCCACAGGGTGGTTGGGCACTGGAACAGACTCCCCAGGCAGTGGTCTCATCCACAGGCTTCTCAGAGTTCAAGAAATGTTTGGACAAGGTTCTTAGGCACATGGTGGGATTCTAGAGGTTGTCCTGTGCAGGGTCAGGACTCGATGATCCTCATAGGTCCCTTCCAACGCACGAATTTCTAAGATTCTATGATTCTGCTGCGCTGCAGAGGGAAACTGGCCCCCAATTTTTGTTTGTAGCACAAACAAAAGTCCCAAGTTGTAAGTAAAATCAGACCAAAAACTACTTGGGTCACTTCTCCATCATCTTCATCCTCCTGCTTGTTGAAGTCCAGTGGGAAGGACCTGTCTGGAGCAAGCTCGCTCTACCAGGGCCAGCATATCCACTTTGCAAGGCCCCAGCATCTGAGAACATGACTGGTCTTTCTTACTGTGTCAGTGGGTCTTGCTCTCTGTTGGCAGAAGCCCAAGATCAAGCATTTCTTCAGCCAGTTTTTCTCGCTGGTTGCCTGTTCCTTGAAACCCCGGTGCAGCAGGATCTGCCATTCCAGGCCAGCTGTTGCATATCAAGATCTGTCAGCTGGTTCCAAAGGCACAGAATGAGTTTGCACCAACAAAAGATCCCATGCAGGTATCAGGAAGCATGACATCTGCAATGCTTTTGGTCACAAGCAATCTCATAGGGAATAATGGAACTGGCTTCTTCTGCCTGGTTTCCAATGGAAATAAAACTTAAGCAATCATGCTGTTTGTGTTTGTTCATCCATCCCCAACAGATCAGAACCCATCAGCAAATTTCACCCAAATCAGACTGAGCCATCAAGAAGCCAATGGTCTGACTCAACCTGTGACATGGGATTCCTCTCTTTACCAGTTGCATAGGAGGAGCCCATACAGAAAGCTGCTGTGAGAGCTGAACTTCTATCAGACATCAGGAAAGAGTTTCCCCAAACACCTCCTCATGCAGAAACTTTAGGCAGGACTCACACTTTCCAGGACACCAGAGGATCCACCAGAGAAAAGAGAGCCCTGGGAGGTGAGGTTTGTTTGAGTAGGCTGCCCAGGCTTGCTGCCTCTGGTTTTGCACTGAGGATGCCACCACCATAAAACAGCAAATTTAACACTGATAAACAGAATGATCAAGAACACCTGTACCTGATGGGCAAAAGCAGCCCCCCACCTTGTGAGAGCAGCATCCCAAAATGTCAGGCAGCATCAACCACAGCTAGGCCCCAGAACAGCATAAGGGTCATGATTTTCTCACCCTTCAGATGAGTTTCAAAGATAATGGCTTCACCAAACACTCAGAACAAATTCCAGGGGAAACAATTTATGCCAGTGACTGATGTGCGTACTACAGTGCTTAAGCTGGTCATAGGAAGAAGCACAAAAATAATACAATTTCACTGTTTATCTAACACTAGCTAAAGGCAAAATCAACAAACAGCCTTGGTATCTCTCAGGAGACACAGAGCTGACAGCCCCAGCCTACCCTCTACAGATACAGGACACATTGACTTTGGCAGCGCTGAGTGCTGCATGCTGTCATGTCAATAAACAGACCCAGACAGATATCCAGGGGAGGTGAAGTCGTGGAACATGGAGAGGAACAGTGTTTGCTATAAAAAGACAGGGGAGAGAAAAATATCTGTTTTATTAATAATAATACCTCACTTTATGATATGCCCATGAATAAGGAAAAGTAGGAGTGCTGATGGGGGAGGCTGTCCCAGATACACTCCAGAAGACACAGTGTTGCCTATACTGCTGTACAGCTGGGCCCAGCTAAGGAGGTTGTGATGCTGCTGCTTTCCTGTGTGCTTCCAGAAACACCTTTACCTCACCACACAGGATGAACCACTCAGGTTACTCCTCTTCAAGAACAGAGTTCCTATGTGCCAGTTTGCATGGAGAGGCAAGCAGCTCTGTGCCAGGCTGTGGCTGGAAAGCTAACATGGAGCAGGGTCCCTTCAAGCCCACACCTCTCATATCCAGGTCCTTTCCCACCTCACTGCCCAGAGACAAGCCCTTAGCAAAAGCGCATTAGGCTGATGCAGTAGCTTACTTGTGATAGTGCTGTGATTACATCCTGGTGCTACTGTTACTGTGGGAAACCCACCAACATAAAACTATGGTTCATGGTACAAATTTAACTCGCTGAGGTGTGACTAGTTTAACATAGTCCCTTCAGCTGCTTACTTAGAGAAGGAATGTTTGTTTCCACTGTCTTCAAAGAAAGACAGCTGCCTAAAATGGAAGCAAGAAGCAAACAAACAATGCAGGCAACAGAAAATTCCAGGCCATCAGCCCTGAAATGCACATCACAGCACAGGACACCCTGTGAAGTGCCCTTTGACTACCTCGAGGGTGTCAACAGGTTGTCCCTAATCTTGCTGAGAGTGCACTCTAAGCCATTAAAAAGAGCATCAAACATTATGGGTCCCAGTATCAAAAAAGTGTTGAATCTCTGCCTTTTTCATGCCCTTTGTTTCTAGGTCCTCTGCCCCAGTATACAGCAAGCCCACACTTTTCTGTAGCTTTTTTTTTGCATCTGGCATAGTTGAAAGAGGCCCCTCTTGGTGTCTTTCGTGTCTGCTAGCCCCAGCACTTCAGCTTTGCTTATTCCATTCCTGAAAGTTCAGGCAATGCCTCAATGCCCACTGCAGGAAACCTGTCCCTGTGTATAGTCTTGGATTCCCCACAAAATATTACTCTTATGTCAAGGAAGTTGGTCCTTGTACAAAATGCTGCTACTTCAGTGGATCCAGAGTGAAAAGGAAGGTAAAGTTTCAGTCAGGTCTATCCATGGGGAATCAAAAGTGAAATTCCACTCTTCCCAAAACATCTAAGCTGTGCATACTGTATAGGACTATTTTAAGAGCAACAATGCCCCCTGCCTGTCTCTACTCCTGCGTTCTCTTCCCACTCCCTTGAATTTTCCACCTACAAATCAGTTGACTTAGATCTGTCCCTTCTGTCATAACACAGCTATAACTGTGGTAAAACTCCAGGTTTGGGGGAAATTGATCTTTCTGGACTGAATTCTGTTCCAACATGGTGTAGAGTAAGTGTGGCTTCATTGAAGTCTCTGCTCTTCAGCCTGAACCAGTGCTTGGTTGAGGATGAGACATCCTCGGGAGCACACAGAAACTCAGTTCTTTCTATTTTCAGCTTCGTATTCCACACTAGTAACTTCATCCTGCCCTCTCCTTTCAACTCCAGCACCTTTTCCAAATTCCCACTGTGCCAGAGAGAAGATACTGCCAAGATCTCACCACTGACCTTACTAGTGCTCCACATCTTCTTGCTCCCTAAGGGTGGAGCCATGTCTGGACTCTCTGCTTTCTCCAAGTGGGCAACAAAAGTAAAGATTGAGGAGAGGCAGGTCATGGTGCCTAAGGAGGCCTGCTGGGCTGGAAAGGGTTTGTAGAATGAGGGGATACACTCTGAGCTGTGACCTGGGTTCCCACAGGGAGTTGGCTGGCTGAGTACCCTCAGAAGAGGACTAGGAGAGCCTGAACCTGGAGCAGATCATTGAGACTCCATGAAGCAGAGCAGGAGAGTTTTGATAACTACTCTCTGGACAAACATGGGGCTGTGGTAGAATCACAGACATCCCTGACGCAGAGGAAACCAGGCACTGGGAACCTGGAACAAAGGACAGAGAAGCAGAGCAAGAGAAGAGTTTGGGGTGATGAGTCAGAGGCTGAGCACAAACACAGGAACCGGCTATCATGCGGTAACTGGTTACTGCGTGTCAGCATTACAATCCATGTGCATTTGCTTAATCCATGCAAATAAGGTCACTTCAGCCAGCTCAATGCGGTTCTGTCAGGTTGGCTAAGTTGAACTGACTTGCATGTGCCATGGATTAGGGTGTGCACACACAGCTGCCCCCCACCGCCAGTCGAGGTACAGCAGTGTATTCCTCTGTGACAACTTGTCCAGTCTGTCCATACCTCCAGCTTCAGAACAGCTGTCCCATTGGTGGGACAGGGGAAGCTCAAGAAAAAGAACCTGGAATATGGAAAAATAGCTAAGAAGGTAACACAAACAAGGTGGCATGTGGGGTTATGCTGAAGCACAGTGAGGACACATCCCATGCCATTTCAGCCTTCCATCTTGAGTATGCCTTCTCCAGGACCACAGTCTCCCATGTTCCTCCCCTAGGCTAGAGCCTACTAGATTTGGATGGCTGCTTGACAGAACAGCCTCGTTAGGAGGTTTCGCAATCAGCTCCCTGTGACTGTATTAAGCAGCCTGCATCATCTGTTTTGACTTTGCTGGATTTGTCTGTGTTCAATATATTTCTCGCAAGGGTCCCAGTTCAGCCCTCATTGACGTCAATGGGAGTCGGTCCATTCCCTTCAGTGAGAGCGAGAGCTGTCCCTTGGTGCTTGTATCTCAGCTGTTCCATTTCAGTGCCCAGCTCCACATACCCTCCTACCTTTCCCATCCCTTCCACATGGCTGGCAGCTCTACCCTCTCCCTTCTGGCTGAACAGCAGATCCTGTTCAAACTCTCTCCTGCTCTCTGAAACTGTTTTCCACCACAAATCTTGATTTTCTGAGCACCTTCAGGATCGTATTTCCTCAGCTGGACCCTCAGCAATGCTTCCATTTCAAAATCCTTGACAAAGCAGGTTTTGTTGGTTAGCCTCTCCACCTGGCGATGTCCTCTTTCTACAGTACAGCCATCCAGCTGGACAATAAGGAAGGCTTTCCCTTTGGTTAGGTTTATTTCTGCATTAGCTCAAGGGTAAGTTCCAATCCTAACTTAGATCTCCGTATGGGTGATTATCAAAGAGGAAACTGAACAGTCACAGGAGTCTGAGAATCTGGTTTCAGCACACACTCTGTTAAGGATTCCCACTGAAATGCTGGATAAGTCATTTAAATTCTTCACTCCCTCCTGCAAAACTAGGAATCATGCTCCCCCTTCTTGCATGTGTTTTTTGATGCTGAGATGTCCTCACAGTACTTTTGAGACCACTACTAAAGCTAATGCAGGAATTTTTTCATCCCCAAGCCTTTCTGACTTACCACCATCTAAGACCACTTCAAAAATGGACAAAGATACAAAATATTTGCTGATCACCCACTAGATAAAACTTTCACCATATCCATGGACCATCAGAGAAGAGGCAAGACAAACATGCCATGCATGCATTGTTTCCAGACCTTTCCTACAGCACTCACTCTAGTGATGCTGTGGAGAAGATCCTGTACTTAACAGCTCCATAGCGTGACCCACTCCAGCCTTGCTTACGTTTGCATGTTCATCCTGCAGCCAAACTGTCTGTCTGATTTATGTTATCCCAAGGAAGACCTTGAGTTAATGGCAATAAATTACTTTAGAGAAGACCCATCTCCTAGCAGACAGAAAAAGACAAGTAAAAAGGGAACCACGGAATTCTTCTCCTTTCACATCCCAGTTGGGCTTGGCTGAACTGGCTCCAATTATGCTGATGGAGCCCAGCACAGTGTGCACTTCTGAGGCTGCCACAATAACTCCTAGTACTAGAGATGTGCTCTCAGGCAAAGTGGGAAGCAGATGGGCCAAAGACAGCAGCCCCAGCTTGTGTGGCAGGCATGGTTTGAGAGAAGAGGATTGTTTTTATCAATCAGAGATTCTGCTGGAAGGGGAAGGCTTCCTGTGGGCTTCAACAGCAAGGAAGGAATGGTAAAGCACTCACAGAGCAGTCAGCCACGGTTCCAGGGAAACGCTTTCAAGATGTGGTCTGTCATACAGGTATGCAATCCTGGAGAATTCAGCCTCGGGAGCAATCCTATATCCCACCAGATACAGTGATGAGAAGGAGGAGACACAACTCTTCAAGGCTGATGGTGTCCAGGGTACTCCTGAACATCATCTCCCTGAGGATCTGCTGAGGCCTGTCAACTCTGTCATGGGGAAAGCCACTCAGACTGAGGTGGTCACTTCCAGCTCCCATCTCACAGGCAAATCCTGGGAAATTACCTGCCAAAGGCCATCTAGCTCTGCATTCCCTCAGAACTTCACCTGCACAGCACCAGTACCAGAAAACAGGCAGGGAATGGGAACATGCAGTGACATTGCTGTCAGACTAAGAAGGAACCAGGGGTGTGAGAAAGGTGAAGGAGAAGGGACGGAAAAGGTGAACATGAGCTGACAGAGCCTCACTTAGATGGGAGCTGGGTAGAAATGGCAGTGAATCCACTATTTACGAGGAGTAAAGTGCTACAGAGCACATCTGGGCCTGGACTACCTTCACCAACACCACAGGCTGCCAAGCTCCTAATAAAACCCAACACAGGTTGACTTGGGTTCTCATGCTTCTCCAGAGCAGCAGCTTCCCCCTCCTCACCTGGGGCCCACATGCACTGTGAAGCAAGTGTTCCCCAAGCATCTCACCGCATCCAGGGTCTCCAGGGCTTCCCCGCACACCTCTACAGCCAGACAGAGCAGCCCAGGAGCAGTGGGTCCATGCCCTCACTGCTTAACTTGCCCTCTGCAGCTGCACCTTGCCACACAAGCCTCTCTACTCCAAGCAGGGATGGAGTACACCCACAGTCTGTTGTTGGTTTTGGCTCAGCAGTAGCAGGCTGCTTCCAGCAAGAGCGGTATGAATAATTGCCCAATTAACTGGAGGAACTTCCAGATGTGTGTTTGCTTTCATTCCCATCCAGCCCCCCTCAATCCCACGTGCCTAATGCCATGAAGAGTGGTGGGGGTGGGAGAGCCATGGCTCTGCTAACTCGTGCAGCAGTGTGGGTAGGGCTTGCCTGCTGCCTGGCTCAGCTCCCTTTTCCATCCCCACCTCCCTCTCACTCTTTAAATGGGGAAATGGGTCTTTTTTAATGACCCCAGGGAGAAGGAAATTTGCCCTGCCTGACAGAGCTTGGTTACACATGCCAAAAGCCAAGAAAGCAGAGAAGAAAGTCGATCCCATGTTATGATTTTTATCAGGTGCACATACAGTGAACTTTCTTAAAACAGGTTGCCACTTTTTGCCATTTCCCCCCACTTTTTTCCATTGAATAATCTCACACCCAGAAGAGTTTTATTGTCAGCTAAACTGCTTTCACCCTGCAGGACACTGGGAAACCTTTCAAGATTGTTGTTCTTCCCTGTTTTCAGCAGGATCCAGTACCACCCATCTGCTTCTCACCATATGATGAAGGGGGGCTCTTTCTGGGATCTAGGTAGAGATTTGACCTGGGCGTGGGGTGTCTGGAACTCAGTCAACAGAACAAGGCTTAAAGGTGGCTCAGACTCCAAAGATCATGTGAGCCTCCCACCAGCCCTCCCTCACACAAAAAGTGAAAGGGAGTGGTTTCATCTCTGATTTCAGCACCCAGTTTGGCACCCAAATATCTAAGCTCCAGTGAGAGGAAGCAGAAGAATCAGCTCCAGAGCAACCTGCTCCACCCAATAGTGTTGAAGACAAAATGAGCTGATTCACTCATGGGAGGCTTCAGTCTCTCCCCACTGCACAGGACAGATGGAGCTCAGAGGACAAAATTACACCAGATGGCAAACTTCTACATAGCTGCTGTTTGGGGAAATAAATGCCATTCAAAACACAAATTCTGTCCAACCACAGCAGGAATGAAGCAACTCTGGCTCAAGGCATTCTCCCAGACCAAACCCTCAGCCTTGATACCCTTTGGACAAGATGTCCAGAAATAACAGCAGCTAGAGATGATGACTCTGGAAGCAGCATTAGCTTGGTGTAGTGGGCTCCACACATCTTATGTCATCCAGCTCCCAAGGCTTTATCTTGCACATCTTCAGATAGCAAGTAGCAGAGAGCATCCAACCAGCCAGAACATCTCCTTTAGCTCCAGCACATGGATGCACACATGGCACCGTTGAAGCATAAGGCTGCACCTGCTTCTCATCCAGCAGCTGGCAAAGCCTGAACCAAAGAAAGAGGACAAGCTGCCACGTGATCCTTCCCCACAGTATACAGAGAGCCTGGCTCTCTGCAGGCCAAGCAAATGCTCCTTCTAACTGATCAGCTTCAGGGAAAGTGTGCTCCTGAAGCTGGGAAATGGTCTGGATGATGCTTGCTCCCATCCTTTGAATCACAAGTGGACAGGGCAGACAGCCAAGCTCCAAATACCTCTGAAAGATGAACAATGGTGTTTTCCTGAGAGGAGCTCAACAGTCAACATTAACTTCTCAGTAATCAGCAAATAGCCCAGTGTAAAAAACTTTCCCATGCCAAATTTCCATACCACTCATCTCAAGACTGGGATTTCTCACAAATCTCTCTTCAATCATTGAAAAAGTCACTGCTGCCGGGACTCTCCTTTGCCCCTTAGATTGCTATTCAAATCTAGCCCACCTACAGCAATGACAATTCATTTTCCCCCTTCTCTCCACAGAACATTTTCAGGTCAAATCCAGACCTGGAGAACTAAATGATCAGGTTGTTTCTTTCAGACATGAACCTGTTTGCTGGATGGCAGTTGTCCTGCTGCAATGCCTGCCTTTCACAGCTCCTGTGCTTGACCTGCTGCACATGGGGCAGCTGATGCAGACCCTGCCATTAGAGAACAGGGACTTGAAGTGAGGGGAGGAAAGAGGAGGTGACACTTTTATGAGGATCACGAGGAAGGCAGGTTCTGAGATCCTGCCTGAGGGGTAAGATTGTACAGAACTAAAAGCAATAAAGATAGGGAATTCAATGATTTTCCAAAGGGAGAATCTGTGTGTTTCCTAAGGCCAGAAAAAACTTTGCATTTGTTCTGGGCACTGGTGTCTTAACCCACTCTGACATCAGCAGAGCAGGGCTCTGAGACACTGCCCACAGCCCTGCTGTCAGAAGACAGAGGAAGCCTTTGGACTGTGCTGTATTTTGCGAGGGTGGAACAACTGGCTTCCCCTCCACAGCCATTCCTCTCCCAACCATCCCACAGGACTCGAAGAGGGCCATAAATGTTTTCAGCATGGCACTTTATCAAGCATATGTCATAAATTACAATAATAAGTCAGGTAATAGTGACACTTCTCTGTCCTGCCAACTGCAGAAAAGGTGATAAAGGAGAGGGAGGAAGGTGGTGGGAGATGCCTATTAGCACCAAGCTGGATTTTACATGCGATGGAAAGTGTTTGCTCAGCTGGAAGTGAGAAGGGTCCTTAACCAAAGAGCACACTAATGAAAACAGAGTATGCAAAGGGGTGAGGGGCACCAGCACAGAGTAGCAATTCATGCTCCGGCACAGATGTGAAGGCTGCAAGGACCAGGCCTGGGCCAAAGCACCACTGAGCCTGCTTTTGCTCCAGCTCCATTTCACACCTTCTGGGAACACTAATTGCAGGCTCTGCTTTGCCTTAGAGGAGAACACAGGCAGGCCTGAGAACACTCAGTGCCATGGATTTTAGTGAAAAGCCCTCCTGAGAGCTACGCCTGCCCTGGCTGTTTGGCTGGGACAGATAGGATCCCTCTCCAGGCAGAGGCCATCTGGGCACTATACATCCTTATACTTCACCCAGGAACATTCAGCTTAATTTCAGGTGTCTTAAAAGCAGATCCATGGGATCCCAGCCTGGTTTTGAACTTACTTGTGTAGCCACCTTTGTTGTGAATTCTGCAGGTCCCTCACTGCTCCCACTCAATCACACTAGAAGGTAAATGCACCAGAGACCCTGAAGACCCAGAGCCAGCAGTCCAGACAGAGACATAATACCATGAGGGACCTCAATTCCCAAAAAAATTCAAAAATTCCTCAATTCCTGCTTTGCCTGATGAAAGCCAATGACCCTCCTGAGAAAAGGCAGTGCTGTGTTTGAACTGGTGTAGTGGAGTTCAGGGGGAAGAAAGGGATCAAGACACCATCAAAGACAGTGCAGGGCATAAATTAAGAAACATTTAGTTATCTATCCATGTCTGTAGCAACAGTCCCTGGAGCTTATAGGATACACTTGCACTTGGAATAAACCAAACTCCTTTAGAATCACCTTCCCAGGAAAAGCCCTTGGATTATGAGTCACTCCCTAAGATCCCACAGGTCATCAGGCAGGCACCCCACAGGGGACGGCAAACTGTCATGTGCAAAATCCTTCTGCAATGAACTCTCCCCCTCCAGAGTCAGGAGCTGGTAAGAGTGCTCCAAAGGTGCCCAATAGCCAGAGGAATCTCAGTGAATTAGACCCTACCAAGTATGGAACACCACAGCAGGACCTGCAGCCAAAGCTGGATCCTAACAAGCAATATCACACTCTGGAATACCTGGTGCGATATGCTAGGAATGTACCACACACCACTACAGTCTCCTCACAGAGGAGGGGTATTAAAGTCATCCTGAAAGGAAACTGCTAATTCCCTTCTCACAAATCCGCTCTCCACACCAAGAGGATCACCCAGTACCAGAAGATAACCTTTCACATTCATGATACAATGTGACTGCTCACACCTAAAAGGCAGGAGCTGCCATGGCTGGGCAAGGGAAGGGACAAAGAAACAGGAAAAACTGGCTGCAACTCATCCAACCAAATGGAAAACACAGTGTCCGCAAAGTACTTCTTGCAGTCACAGAGAAATGCTTGGCTGCCTTCATGACCATATCCCTTTTGTGTCATTAAAACATCCACCAGCACCCTCCAAGTTTTGGGACCATCAGCCTCATCTTCATTGCCAGGAGTAACATCAGCAGCTCATCTAGAGGGGCAGAACCACATCTGGCTGCTGCAAGTGGAAGAGAAGTGATCCACACCACTGAGGAAGCCTCTCATTAAGATGCTGGCAAGTGATAGGAAAAAGATTTGCTTAATTATCCCCTAGTAATTCCCAGTTTTACCCACAGGAGGTCAGACTTTGCCGAGGCTTATCAGCTTTCCATGCAAGCAGCCCAGGGCAAATCCATTGCTGTGGGACCAGCAAAGCCACTGTTTTACTAGCCCAGCTTGGGTTTTGGCCGAAGACCCTTCTGTGCTTCCTGGCATTCTCTGACGATCCTCCAGCTGCTCCTCTGCCCACCTTACCAGTGCAAATCTCCTCTCTAAGGATGTTGGACACACATGAGAATAGGTCTAATGTGATGGATCATTCCATCCACTTAGCCATTCCTCACTTGCTTTTCTTTTCTTGCTTTCACGTAGTTTCCCAATCCAGTTTTCCAGTGCCTCCACTGCTCCTGTCAAAAAGCCTCCATTACATCCAGTGCCTAGTCCATAACTCCAGCCTGGTTTCATAAGAAAATGTGAGATATACACCTGTACACACCAGAGAGATGTCTGTTCCTGTAGGTTCTGGAAAATGTGTGTTCAGAGGGAATGGCATTCCCACACAAAGGAATGGCTCAATATGAGCGCACTTGTTCTTGTTCTTCAGAGAACAGAGAGAGAAGCCACCATCAAGGACCAAACCCAAAGGTCAGAGGCTTCACCCAAAACTGCACTTGCAGAACTACTTTATTTCATGCTACATGGAAGTGTTTCAAAACACTGGGAACTAGTTAGATATAAACAAAGATCCTTCTTTCATTCCTAGAAAGCCTCTACAGAGGCTGCCCTCCATGCCCAGGGGCTCACCAGGTCTTGCTCTTTATTTGAACCACTGCAGGGTTTAAGGACTTAGAGAGCCTTGGCATTCTTTGGCTCTGTAAAGCTGCCAGCAATGAACATCTTCCTTCAGGAAGAGGAGCAGATGCATTCAAACATGTTTTCCACCAGCTGTAGTGGTGCAACCAGCCATCAGCCAACTACTCAAGCAAGGTCTTCACCCTCTCTCACAGTCACAGACAGTCCAACAGCCTGAGCACAGGCTGGTGGACATTCCTCATATAGCCATGCAGGCTCCAAAGTTTTACAGCACAGGGCATCCACTCTGCTGGTATAATCTGCCATCTTCACCACCCATACAAGTCCGCACACTGCTGTCTCCTTTTATCCTGCATTCACACAGGCCCCTCTCCTGAAAGATTTCCCCACACTGATCTTATCCCTGTGCCCTTTCTTACCTCTGTCTCCTTGAACTCTATCCCTCTGGGACACCCAGAGTACTGGAATTAGGTAAAACCATCAAGCAAAGCAGAAGCTTTAGTCACCATTATACTCCTAAAAAACCTCTCAATAATGCACCACTGAGCATCAGGACAGAAGTTTGGAGAGAGCCTTCAAATATCCCTACTTTCGGAGCACTGAGAACTGTCTGTTGTTCAGTATGTTCAGCTCCAACCATGGTTCGCATTTCAGCACAGAAACTCTTCAGAGTCTGGTCCCTCTCCCTGTGTCTGCTCTTGCTTTCCCAAAGCCTGTCAATCCCCAGCCTTTTTTTCCCCATGTGAGCACACTGTCTCTGCCACAGTTTCCTGGAAGGGACCAGCTCTGCTTTACTTCAGAGGGGCCCATGAGCCCAAGTGTGCAAAATGCATCCATCTCACATATTACAGTGAAAGGATATCTAAATGCTGAAGACAGATGAAAGTTTTTCAACCTCCTACAAAATCTTAGCAAATGCTGCCCACACTTATCTCTGTCCTCGCACCTCTCCATCTACTTTCATCCTCTTTTAAACCTGCTTCCCTTGCTAGCTCTGCTTCATTTAGCACAAGGAACGTAATGTTTTAAATGTGTGGAGGTGCCCTCTAGGACCCTGCAGAACCAAGCACAAGTGAATATAAGATATTATATTTCCAATTTATACTTGGATAAACAAAGGATTTCTCATCACAGCTTCTGGAAATGGCTCTCATGCTCCACAACACGAGTTCATTGCTGTCCACAGTAGCATTAGCCAGTCACAAGGAAGCCTTAAGGAAGCATATTACAAGAACTGATTACTGCTTCCCCCCAGTTTGGAGCTTAAGCCTGCTTTGGAGCAGTGGGACTTCCCTGCCTGGCCACTGGCACAGGCAGGGGCACAGCACTGCCCAAGACTCCACTGACCATTTGTCATAGCACAGTGGCTGCTATGTCTGTCTGCAGGACTTAAATAACAGGGGTCTGTAAGAAAGGTGATGGCAGGCTCTTCAGTAGGGCCTGTAGTGACAGGAAAAGGAGGGATGGTTTTAAACTGAAAAAGGGGAAGATTTAGACCAGGTATTAGGAAAAGGTTTATACAGTGAGGGTGCTGAGGTCCTGGCACAGGTTGCCTAGTGAAGCTGTGGCCACTTCATCCCTGGAAGTGTTCAAGACCAGGTTGGACAGGGCTTGGGGCAATCTGGTCTAATGGAAGATGGAAGGTGCCCCTGCCCACAGCATGAAGCGGGACTGGATGGGCTTTATGGTCTCTTCCAACCAAAACCACTCTAGGATTCTCTCGTCTCTAATCACTGCCCAGTAGCTTTAAAGTAAATACAACACACCTACGTAAGACCCTGTTTAAAATGCAGCTGCAAATGGCTCCAAGCCCTCTGTGTATTTTATGTTTCATTATCATGTTTTGTACTTTCCGTGTGGTCCTTTGTGGTTTCCTTTAGATTGTAAACCTTCCGGGTAAGGGATTTGTTATCTCTTTGGCAAGATCCAGCCGTACCAAGCTGTGTATATGTACAACATCATATAAAAGATTAGTGCTTTATTGGCCACTGAAGCATTGCTAGTTAATAATCTTTAATGTGGCAGTTATTTATCCAGTCGTAAACAGAACACTGCTGCCAAGCCAAGTCAAATAAACACTATGGAAATCCTTCATTTTTAAAATCAACCAGTTTCTGTCCCGGCCATTGTAGGCTTTGCAAAAAAAACCAGACACATTGTTACAGATCACAAAAGTAGTCAAATTTTAAAGCTTTCCTAAAGCAACAATTGTTTCTAGTATTTGTGCTGAGCTTCTCCCAGGCCCCAGGGCAGAAGCACAGCCCAAGTTCTCCTCACGCAGCACTGCTGTCCATGGGATGATGACCAAGGAGCCAAGCAAGGGCTAAGGTTTAATATCTACAGTCTATGGTGTGTACCCTCTGTGTTATCTCTGTGGATGGAGAGCTACCTAGCTGACATCAGAAAAGGCCCTGAAGGAGCAGGTCCTATGGAGATGTGATGATCCTGCTCTGGCTCTGAAGAATGAAACAAATGAGAACAAAGTTGTATGACCAGAACTTCAAAGAACACCATTAAAAAAACTAAAACAAACCAAAAAACCCCACACTTTTTCCCGATTAGGGGTCACACAGATATTAAAATGCACAACCCTGCATATGCTAATTGCCTTAATTAAGTACATTAGTCCTACATATCTTACTGTATTATGCTGCTCTCTGCTTAGATCATGCTATATGTGAAGAAGGAGCAGGGGGATAAGATTAGGCTGTACATAAGGAGGGTAAAAATTTCACCTGGTTAGGAGGAAGACCCAAAAGGACCTCAGAGACAGTTCATGGGCTTCTACTCTCCTCCCCTCCTCCCAAGCATTCATTGCAAGCTTCCACATAAGATGATGATTATTATTACCTGGGGTAACACTATACTATTGTTACTGTTAGAACTCTATCACAGCTAGCGCATCCATCTTGGACAATTCCAAATCTGTATTTCATAGAATCCCAGAATCTCAGAATGGTTTGGGTTGGAAGGGATTTTAGAGCTCATCCAGTTCCACCCCTGCCATGGGCAGGGACACCTTCCACTATCCCAGGTTATTCCAAGTCCAACCTGGCCTTGAACATTCCAGGCAAAGGGCAGCCAGAACTTCTCTGGAAAATTGTGCCAGGGCCTCACCATCCTCTGACTAAAGAATTTGTTCTGAAAATCTAATCAAAACACACTACCTTATAGTTAATCCCCCTTTCCATCCCCCTTGCATTTCTGCTGCTTCAATAAACTACACTCTTCATGAATCTGTGACGGTGAAAGTTCTCATTGAACTAACGACATGTTAAACATGTCGTGTTTGAGAACCTGTGTTCATGGAATTTCTTATTTAACACGACCACTTACAGTGCCAAACTGGTTATAATCAGAGATTAAGCCCAGCTGCCCTCACCCTCTCTGATCTCTAACGACCAGCTGGCTCACAAGGGGTTTCTTTTCCACCAAATTTCTATATTCGTATCACAACTGCCCCAACCACCCTCTCTGACCCACACTGCCTCTCACTGTCACCCACCACCCCTCACAGTCCCTATCACCCCTCTGAGCCTTCATCATCCCTCACAACCCCTCAATTTTGGCCTACACCCCCCCTCACAGTCCTTCACTGTCAACCCTCCCAGCCTCCTGTTCCTCCAAAGCTCCCATCAGCCCTCACAGCCACCCTCACCACCCTTCCATCAGCTCTCACAGCCCCTCACAACCCCTCCATCAGCTCTCACAGCCCCTCACGGCCCCCACCACCCCTCACAATCCGCAGCACTCTGTACAGCCCCGCTCGGTCCCACGGCCGGGGACGCTCCGCGCGTGCCCGCCCAGCCCGGCGGGACCGCGTGCGCGCGCCCGTCTCACCTCTGCCGCGCCCTCTGCGCAGGCGCGGGGCCGCTCGCGCCCCCGGTCCCGCCGGACGCGGCCCGGAGCGGCGGAGAGCGGTGAGGCGGGGGAGGGAGCAGTGAGGGCAAGCTCAAGGAGCCAACCGAGGGGGATGGAATTCGGTGTCGGGCGGTGGCATCGCGGCGACATCCTCCAGCGAGCAGCCGAGAGGGATCCGGAGGGGGCCGGCTCCCAGACCGGCCTTCGTCGGGCCCCCGTGGCCGGGCCGCGGGTCGCTGGCCGTGCTCGTACGAAACCAGGCAGCAGCTGCGGGGGAGGCTCGGGCGCGGCCCCAGCCGCTGTGTCTGTTCGTGGGCTCCAGAACGCAGGGCAGAATCTCCGGGGGTGTCTGTGACCGGAGAGCGGGCGCTGGTCCCTGCGGCGAGCCGGCCGTGGGGGCCTTGGGCTGCGCCCGGGGGCTGGTTCGGTGTGTGGAGAGGCTGGAAAGTGTTTAAATGGCTTACGCGAGCCTCAGGTGCCTCAGAGGATCCTCTGACCGCTGGTGACGCTCGCTCCAACACGCATAGTTTACACCTATTCTGCCAGCCCACCCCCGCAGCAGGGCGGTGGATCCTTACAGGGAGAGTTCCCTAAACCCAGCACTTGTGTTCTGCAGCTTCTGGCCTTCAATGTTTTTGAAGTTTCTATAATGAAAGTAGAATTTTGTGAGTTTGTTTTCACGTCAGTCTTTCTGGCCCATCCTTCAGTGAAAATTACTGCTGAAATACTGGGGCTGGCACACTGTTAGCCACCAAACACCAACTTTAGAGTGCTGGCTAGGACCTGCCAAAATGCTCCCCGGGCTCTCTGGGCCTGTGAACAAGTGATCAATAGCCAGGTGGATGCAGCATGCTCAGCTGATTCCCGTCCCGGGGCAGCAGGAGGGATGACACCTCTCAGGTAGTGCTGTGTACTTGAGATGAGAGAAAAGTGGGACCTTCTCCTTTGAACTGTAGTATCTCGATCCTTGTGGTTTTATGTCCAATTTCTACAAGAAGCTGGAGCATCTGAAAGCTTCTTGGCTTAGAGGAAATCCCAGTAGGATTTTCAGAGCGTCCAAGAGTACCTAGAGCACAGAAGTAGCATGGATCATATCTAGGGCACTGTATTGCCAGAACAGGGAATTTCCTGTTGTTGGAATTTCCTTCTTTCTAGCTGTTTCTAGAATTTCCTTCTAATTGCTAGCTGTTAAACTGTTGCGAAAGATTTCTCCAAGATAGGTAGTCAGGAAAGCAGTGATAACTCGAGTCCAAGGATTCCCAACATTTTATGGTAAATCTTTGTTCCTTCCAAGCAATTATACTTGTATCTGTAATATATGTTACATATCCTTTGTAATTTTCAGAACAGCTGTGGATAGTATTGCACAATAATTAGCTGTTGGGAATCCCGGTACTGAATGTCTTTTCTGTCATAATATTTGAAAGTTTGTAGGTGTTTCTTGTAGGTCGCCAGAAATTTTATCTCAAAGGAAAACAGCTTTCTCCTTGGTTTTTGGTTTTTTGGGGTTGGTTGGTTTGTTTGTTTGGGGGGTTGTTGTTTTGTTTTGTTTGGGTTTTTTTTTTTTGTGGTGATGTTGGGGTTTTGTTGTGGTTTGTTTTGTTTT
The DNA here is from genome assembly GCA_910950805.1 of Acrocephalus scirpaceus scirpaceus. Classification (NCBI taxonomy): domain Eukaryota; kingdom Metazoa; phylum Chordata; class Aves; order Passeriformes; family Sylviidae; genus Acrocephalus; species Acrocephalus scirpaceus. Next base: position 6,749,179 of record OU383795.1, on the reverse strand, counting down.
TTTTTGTTTCTGGGGGTTGTTTGTTTGGGGGTTTTTTTGGGTTTTTTGCTGTTAGTGATTAAGTACTGCCAAGTAAATGTTTCTAGCAGGCTGTTTGTGGATCATCACATATTTAAATACCTCTGCTCTTCCCAGCTCACTCCTTTTGTTGTGACCTTTATTTTCTCCCCTTGGTTGTATTTGTTTATTTGTTCTGTTAATCTGAAATCTTTAAGGGCCTCCATCCTCTGATGCCCCGTTATTTGGACTATAAAGGAAAATGGGAAAAGAAGCTCTCCCTTTACTAAGATAACTGTATACTTAAGGCAAAGCAAACCAGTCCACACTGCATGCATGGGTGTTTCACTATCTCCAATACCAAGGTTATTGTAATCTGATAATGCATTGTTTAGGCATTATTGTTGTATTGTATGCATTGTCTAGCATTTGTTTAGGTCGTAAGTGCCTTTGCTTTAGTGCTGAACACACATACAGTCAGTGACAAGCACGTTATTGGTAACATACCATAAGTTAGGTCCTTGCTGTTCTTCTGGCTCTGTAGAATTCCCCCTGCTCTCCCTGTTAGGTTGGAGAGGCAGCTGGAACTGCTGCTGTTGGGTTGTGTGGCTGCATGCTCAGGCACAGATAAGTGTGTGTTACCACTCAAAATTGATAAACTGTGTTAATGGTCTGAAAGAAAAATAGCTCCTTATATTCTGTCTGTACAGCCTTGAATTGGGACTAAAGAGCTCCCAATTTCTCTGAGATTCATTTGGAGATGCCTTTATTTTCAGGTTTATTTGCAATAGTCTGACACAATTGCATGAGGTGTGTTGGCAGGTGCAGTGGGTTTTGTTGCAGAAATGGTGTTCTTGAGCTATTTCCTGCTTTAGTAGTCGACCATACAGTCACCTGACACAAAAATAGATCTCATTGCACTATAATTAATGATTGACTGGCTTGGAGTCCACATGGGTTGGTGGTAATACATGTTGGTGAGGTCCAGTTCTGGACTCAAATGTTTTAAAATCTCTGATGTTAAGATATGGAAGTGTGCATATCTGTGGTGTTCGCACTCTTAAGCTTGAACATAAATCATTTGGTCTCCTCCTGCTTAAACTTCTGCAATTAGAGAACAATTGCCTGAACTTTCAGACATGGTACAAAAGACCATGATTCCCACTGTCTTGGGAAAGAGACTCAGGAGGAATCTAGGAGACTGCCAATGTCTGTGTTAAGGAGTGTGCTGAATGGTGCTTGGGGTGTAGGCAGCTACATCATCACAGAACCATGGAGTGGTTTGGGTTGGAAGGGCCCTTAAGACTCATCTCATTCCACCCCCTGCCATGGCCAGGGATACCTTCCACTGTCCCAAGTTGCTCCAAGACCCGTCCAGCTTGGCCTTGGACACTTCCAGGTACCCAAGGGCAGCCACAGGTTCTCTGAGTAACCTCTGCCAGGGCCTCACCACCCTCATAGGAAAGAATTTCTTCCCAATATCTAATCTAAACTTACTCCCTGACAGTGTAAAGCCCTTTCTCCCTCTCCTGATTATGTTGTCAAATAAGTGTAACTTTGTTGTAGCTGCCAAAATCCAACACTCATTATTTTGTTATGTTTTTATGGGGAAAACAACTTAAAGAAGAAATAATTTGTACACAAGTACAGGTGTAGTGACTGTGTTTCAGAAAACTTGTACTATGTTACTGCCAAATCTGCTACACTCTCAACCTTTTGAAAAGAAAAATAATGTTCAGATTAGTTTTAATTTTTCTACCTAACAGACAGACAAGGCCAGATACCAACTCTCAGCAAATCAGCTCTTCTAACCCCATAGTCCGCTGCATATCTTCAGAGTATAGTTTGGTTTGTTTCAAGACTGGGGATCCAAACACTGCAGAGCTGGAATTCCAAAATCACATATCTGTGCAGCAAATACCTGTTAGTCCCCGGACGTGAGACACTTTCCAGAGATTCCCTATTTAATGCAGACTTTGTACATTCTGTATAGAATAGGGGGATCTAAAAGTATTTGTGACACAGCTGCAATCCTGCTTGTGATTTTAGAGACTGAAATGAGTTGTTTATGCTGCAAGCACTTTAATAATGTGGTTAATTAGCTTTTCTTTTAGTAGGATATTTGTCACCTTGTTTTCTATAGCACAATTTCAGGTATGAAGGTTGGAAACTGTGCATGCAGATACTTTTTTTTTTAAAAGATGTGGAGGTCAGTGGTGCACCTGATCCATATCAGTGTTGCCCAGTGCACTGTTAAAAAAACAGTCTAATTTTTACAGATTATTTTTCCCCTCACAAACAGGCCCAACAGAAGGGAGTAAGTTATAAGAAGATCAATACAATGACAAGTTCTAAGGTAAGGTCAATAAAAGCACTTCCGTCTGAGTGGTAGAGGAGTTTTGGAATTCTTTATGTTTAATATTTTTGTTTTATAATATCTTCATTCTATAAACAAAATGTTTATTTTCTAATCTGGGCCCCTCTGGAGACAAGATTCCTGCTCCTGGTTTACATTTCAATATGTCTGTATCCTCCAGGTGAGAGACTTGGAATCCATTGGCCAGTGCAGTGCCACTGGAGAGAGGAGTAGGTGTGTCAGGTGTGTTAAATCCCTTCAAGTTTGCTCAGAACAAGCACACGGGTACAGAGCACCCTCAACAGCAAAGCTTCTGTAAATCCTGTGCCGTGGACCCTGAACTCTATGACAGGGCCAGTCTCCCAGAGTACTCTCCCAGTAAGACTAGAGGATTAGCAGTATACATTATTAGTAAGATTATAAACTTGGCAACCAGTCTGTTGTTATAAATGCCCTTTCATTTTGAAATTACAGTCAAAATAATACAGGACTAGTTTAGGATTCCACACTCATCAGTTTTTCATTACAAGGTGCTGTTTCTGTACCTTTGTGCTGCACAGGAGTGTTTGTTGCTACTCTTTTAATAGAGCATAAGAAAGATGACAGAAATAAGTACCAAAATAAAGCAATGTGTTGTTCCAGTTCCCCGAAATGGAGCTGTTGGCTGAGCTTAGGTTCTCCTTTGCTTGTAAAGTGTAGTTGGTGTCTGAGTATGTCCCCTGTGTAATCTCCATTTCAGGCAAGGGTAATCCATTACAGGGCATACCAGATTATTGAAGCTTTTCTCCTGAGCAATGTCAGAAGAAAGGAACAAAACTTGTAGGGTTTTGCAGAGCTGGAAGAAAATAAAATTCTGAGTGAAATGACAGCTTTAATTTTTATATGCTCATCTTACTGTAAATTGATTTTTGCTTTCCAAGAGAAAACTGCTGTGCCCTTATACTTAGTGTGGACAATCATGAAATACTCTGAGATAATAAGATTTCCCTACCCTGTTTTAGCTGCTGGCTGAAATTATGGGAGCACAGATCTCCCCTGGAATAAACAAGTTATAGGGATAACTGCTGGCAAGAATAAAGTGTACATCTCCATTTGCTTACTACAGAGACAAGGAGTGTGTGCAGTGATTTCCACAGGCTCAGCAAAGATCAGGGATTTGTGTGCTTCATTACAGCAGAGTTACTGCTGCATCCACCCATTTCCCACTTTAGCTCTCCAGCACTGCCCATTAAGGCTTTATATGTTCATGTATTGCAGAGGGGGTCTTAAATCACTATAAACATGTCTTATCAGTTAATTTTACAGAAGAATTAAACTGGCATAATTATCCACACTGATACTTGAATTGTTTTGACTTAGTTGTCTTTCTGTTTTACTTTAAAGATGATATGGGAAATTGGGACGTTTGGTTTTCCTTGACAGACTTTAAATGGCACCATTCACATTTTGAACCTTTCCCAAGAGAGAATGTTCAGCAGTCATCTGTGTGGGTGTATTTTCGATAAATATGAATATTGTGGGGAAAATTATTCTAAGCATTAGTTTTTAAGAATTGGATATGTATTTGTTATATTGTATATATACAATATGTTGCCATGGACTGAGAAAGGTTTCTTGGCAAACATCTTTCCTAGGGATGCCCTTTCCTGGTATCTCAGATTGTGTCTTCTGCTTGTAAAAATCTATCTGCATTTCCATTTGTGCTGTCAGCTACTGTTCTGGACCTGAAGAAACTCTAAATGTAAAAGAAATAGCACATGGCTGCATGTACCTGTAAAGTACATGTTCCTGCACCTTCTGGCTTAGATAAGAGGAATACGAATAAATCATTGTTTGACAGAAATCAATGCAGACACTGTGTCTAAAAGGAGAACATATAATCAACAGATATTTAAAAACATTTTTCTGCCAGTTGTGCTGGTTTGAAAGCAAAACCAGTGAAAGACTCCAAGTCAGAAACACAATTTAATAAGAGGAAAAAAAAGAAATAAAAGAAAGTAAAATAAAAGTAATAGTACAAAAAACCACTGACAGAGTCAGAATACAACTTGACACCCTGTTAGGGTGGTAGTGGCAGTCCAGATGCGATGGTCTTGTCAAAGCAGTGATTCCTGTAGAAGTCTGGTAGCTCTTGTCTCCTCTGGGAGTCCAGTGGATAAAAGCTGCCTGTGCTGTCCCAAACCCTGGATTTATCCAGGTGGGAATGCTTGGCTCCTCCCCCTGGGCAGAGCATCTCCCAATGGGCTGATCTCATTCTATGAGTCATGCAGTGGGTCCTTGATGGCCCATTAAACAGAGATAGCTCCCGGAGGGAGTTATCTATGAGTCATGTGGCAAGGCATTGTTAGGCTCGTTAACAGAAGATAAGGAAAACACTGCCCCACCTTGGCTCCAACGGCTCATGGGGATAGAATACATACCTTGGGCATAATTTTACATTGTAACCTAGGACATAATCCACCCCTTATTCTATCACCATCTACATCATACACCCTCACAGCTACATACATATATACACAGAATGAAACCTTACACACTAATTCTAGTTCAACTTAAAATTAGGTCTCCTTGTGGTACACAACAGGTCTCTCCATCTTTTTGCATTACCCACCAAGTATAACCAGGTCCTTGAGCAAAAACAATCCCACGGATGGGTCTGCCTTTGCCTGAGGTGGGATTAATCCAAACAGTCTTTCCTAAAATCCCTTTCATGTGTATCACAGGGACTTTATCTCCATCCACTGTGTGCAAGGGTTCAGACTGGGCAGGAGCAGCTTGATTGATGGAGCCTCGGGTGTAGACCATCCAGGTGGCTTTGGCTAAGTTTATGTCCCAATTCTTGAAGGTCCCTCCGCCAAGTGCCTTCAGGGTAGTCTTTAACAGTCCATTGCACCGTTCAACCTTCCCGGCGGCTGGTGCATGGTAAGGGATGTGGTATTATCCATTCAATACCATGTTCTTTGGCCCAGGTGTTTATAAGGCTGTTCTTAAAATGTATTCCATTATCTGCCTCGATTCTCTCTGGGGTGCCGTGTCTCCACAGGACTTGCTTTTCGAGGCCTAGGATGGTATTCTGGGCAGTAGCATGAGGCACAGGATAGGTCTCCAGCCATCCTGTGGTTGCTTCTACCATGGTCAGCACGTAGCGCTTGCCTTGGCGGGTCTGGGGAAGGGTGATGTAGTCAATCTGCCAGGCTTCCCCATACCTGTACTTCAACCATCGTCCACCGTACCACAGAGGCTTCACCCGCTTGGCCTGTTTGATTGCAGCACAGGTCTCACAGTCATGGATGACTTGTGAGATGCTGTCTATAGTAAGGTCCACCCTCGGTCAGGGGCCCATCGTAATGTTGCATCTCTTCCCTGATGACCAGAGGCATCATGGGCCCAACGAGCTAGGAATAATTCTCCCTTGTGCTGCCAGTCTAGATCCACCTTGTCCTTCGGTAGCTTGTGCAACTCGTCGTGTGGGGCTCCATACTGCAGCTTTCCATTTCCGGTCAGCGCCTATAATTCGGCAGGAACCATCAGTGAAGAGGGCGTATCGTCTCTCAGTCTCTGGTAGCTCGTTATATGGTGGGGCCTCCTCGGCACGTGTCACTTGCTCCTCTTCTTCTTCAGAGGATAATCCAAAAGTCTCACCTTCAGGCCAGTTCGTTATAACTTCCAGAATCCCAGGGCGATTTGGGTTTCCAATACGGGCGCGCTGTGTAATGAGGGCAATCCATTTGCTCCAAGTAGTGTCGGTTGCATGATGCGTGGAAGGAACCTTCCTTGAACATCACCAGCACAGCAGTCGGGGTGCCAGAGAGTTGTGCTTCAGTGCCAATTACTTCTGAGGCGGCTTGAACTCTTCATAGGCGGCCAAGATTTCCTTCTCCTGTGGGAGTGTAGTTGGCTTCGGACCCTCTGTAGCTTCGACTCAGAATCCAGTGGTCGACGAGTCTCACCAGGCACCTTCTGCAAAGGCTCCAGGACAGGCCATTGTTCCGGCTGCTGAGTAGAGCACATTCTTCACATCTGGTCCTGTCTCACTGGGCCAAGGGCTACCGCATGAGCGATCTCTGCTTGATCTGGGCAAAGGCTTGCTGCTGTTCAGGCCCCAGTGGAAATCATTCTTCTTGCGGGTAACCAGGTAGAGAGGACTCACAATCTGGCTATACTCAGGGATGTGCATTCTCCAAAAGCCTATGGCGCCTAGGAAAGCTTGTGTTTCCTTCTTGCTGTTGGTGGAGACATTGCGGTGATCTTGTTGATTACTTCTGTGGGTATCTGGCGACGACCATCTTGCCACTTGACTCCCAGGAACTGGATTTCTCGAGCCGGCCCTTAACCTTACTTCGCTTAATGGCAAAACCAGCTTTCAGTAGAATCTGGATAATCTTCTCTCCTTTCTTGAAGACTTCTCCTTCTGTGTTCCCCATACAATAATGTCATCAATATACTGGAGATGTTCAGGAGCCTCGCCTTTTTCCAATGCAGTCTGGATCAGTCCATGGCAGATTGTGGGACTGTGCTTCCACCTCTGGGGCAGTCGGTTCCAGGTATAGTGCACACCTCCAGGTGAAAGCAAACTGAGGCCTGCACTCTGCTGCCAAAGGAATGGAGAAGAAGGCATTGGCAATGTCGATGGTCGCGTACCACTTTGCTGCTTTGGACTCAGCTCGTACTGAAGCTCAACATGTCTGGTACAGCAGCGCTCAGTGGTGGCGTGACTTCATTCAGACCACGATAATCCACAGTCAGTCTCCATTCTCACTGGACTTACGCACTGGCCATATAGGGCTGTTGAAAGGTGAACGAGCCTTGCTGACCACCCTTGGCTCTCCAGTTTACGAATCATCTCATGGATAGGAATCACAGAGTCTCTGTTGGTGCGGTATTGCCGACGGTGCACTGTTGCTGTGGCGATTGGTACTGTTGCTCTTCAACTCTCAGCAGTCCCACAGCAGAGGGGTCATCTGAGAGACCAGGCAAGGTATTCAGTTGTCTGATGCCTTCTTCTCTACAGCAGCTATCCCAAAAGCCCAACGATATCCTTTTGGGTCTTTGAAATATCCATTTCTGAGATACTCTATGCCAAGGATGCATGGAGCCTCTGGGCCAGTCACAATGCGGTGTTTTTGCCATCTGTTCCCAGTTAAACTCACTTCAGCCTCCACTACAGTCAGCTGCTGGGACCCTCCTGTCACTCCAGAAATAGAGACGGATTCTGTTCCTACATACCTTGATGGCATCAGGGTACATTGAGACCAGTGTCAACCAAAGCTGTATACTTGTGGGTCAGATGTGCCAGGCCATCGGATCCACACAGTCCAATAGATCTGATTGTCCCTTTCCTCTACCTGGCTAGAGGCAGGGCCCCCCTATTCCTGGTCATGGTACACGCTACTCTCTTCCTGTAAATATGTTCCTGAGGTTCCTTTGAGAGGATCAGTCATATCATCATTCCTATCCCGTCTGGAGTTTTGTGCTCGAGAGACTGGAGCAGCATTGACTCTAGATGAACTTCTTGTGGTAGGGGTCTCTCTTTTCAGTTCACGTACCCGGGCTGCTAAGGAGGAGGTGGGTTTTCCATCCCACTTCCTCATGTCTTCTCCATGCTCCCGAAGAAAAGACCAGAGGTTACCTCGTGGAGTGTATGTTCTCTCCCTGGCTGGGGGACGCCTGCTCCTAATGGCAGAGACTCTTGTTGGTTCTGGCGAGACGTGGTAAATTTCTTCTTCGTTCTTTTTTCAGTTTCTGATGGCCCTCTTCAATCAAGCTTCGGACTTGCTCAGCCAGCCTTGTTTCTACGGATGAGACATGGGTACGAAATGGGGCAGTGACAGTGTCTTCATAAATTCTTAGTTTATTGACTAAGATGCCTACCTTGTCTTCGCCTGCTTTCTATTGCAAGGTAATGGGAGTACATCTCTGGTCCAAGTTGTGCGAATCTCAACCACATCTGCGATGTGCACTGGACTTCATCTGGGCTTTTAGGAAATCTCTCGTCTTCTGAGAAAATGATCTCCAGCACAGCTAATTCTCTCAGGCATTGGATACTTTGTTCCATTGTGCTCTACTTTCCTTGGTGCACCTGGAGACCTTCTTTACAAAGGTATCTGTCCTTCACACTTGTTAGCAGTCGTCACCAGAGGCTGAGAGTTTCTTGGGTTCTCTCGATCCCCTGGTCAATGACCACATCCCGGGACAGCGATCCTAGTTGCCTGGCCTCACTTCCATCCAGAATGGTGTCATTGGCTGCAGCGTCCCAGATACGGAGCAGCCAGGTCAGGACGGATTCATTTGTCTGGCGGGTGAATTCCCTCCGCAGGTCACGTAGCTCACCCAGGGACAGAGAGCGAGTGATGATCTCTGGCTCTGTCTCTTCTGCTGGGTGTGAAGGTACTGCTGCATCTTCATCAGTCACTATGCGGACTGATTTGCTCTTTGCTTTCTTCTTCTGAACAGGGGCAACTGCTACCGGTTTAAGCTGTTCTAGTTCAGTGATGGTTTGTGTGGAAATGCTGGCATTTTTGGCTTCTTTCTCCTCTGTGACAACCTGCACAGACACAGACATTGTGGCTTTGCTTGGTGCTTCTTTCTCTTCTGTGGCAGTCTGCGTAGACGTGGGCACTGTTGCTTTGATTTCGGTTCCTTTCTCCTCTGTGGCAGTCTGCGTAGATGCGGACACTGTTGCTTGGCTTTTGGCTTCTATTTCTTCTGTGACAGTCTGTGTAGACTCGGACACTGTTGCTTGGCTTTTGGCTTCTATTTCTTCTGTGACAGTCTGCGTAGACTCGGACACTGTTGCCTGGCTTTTGCTTCCTTTCTCTTCTGTGACAATCTGTGTGGACACGAAGGCTGTTGCTGTGCATTTGGTTCTTTTCTCTTCTGCTTCAAGAAGACGCTGCATTACATCATGGAGTGTTTTGTTTCTAAGCATGGTGCGGGCTGTGCAGAGAAGACAAAGCAGCACTAACAACAACATTATGCTATCCTTGGTATCTAGAGAGAACTCAATATTTTCAAAAACTGCTGTATCAGGCCTGAAAGACGGGAAAAAATTATTCTTTACCCCTCCCCACTGCGGCTGGGTGAGATTGTTGAGACCCCAAACAAAACATCTTAGACCAGGACAAGACAACAAAATTGAGTACATATCCCGAATTGTGCTCATTGCTTCGGAGGTTATCATGCAATAGACATAATAGACTAATAAAGCAATTTTAGTGCTGCACCCTGATTTACACCAGAATATTAAGATCTGCAGATACTGCCCCATGTGCGGAAAGATATAGAGAGCTAGGTACAAGACACATGTAAACATGCTGAGCATCATAGTGAAAAAGTACCTTTTTTCTTAATACAAAATTGTAATTCTGACTTTTCTCAGTACCTCGTGCCCCACATTGGGCACCAAAAATATGTGCTGGTTTGAAAGCAAAACCAGTGAAAGACTCCAAGTCAGAAACACAATTTAATATGAGGAAAAGAAAAGAAATAAGAGAAAGTAAAATAAAAGTAATAGTACAAAAAACCACTGACAGAGTCAGAATACAACCTGACACCCTGTTAGGGTGGTAGTGGCAGTCCAGATGAGATGGTCTTGTCGAAGCAGTGATTCCTGTAGAAAGGTCTGGTAGTTCTTGTCTCCTCTGGGAGTCCAGTGGATAAAAGCTGCTTGTGCTCTCTCAAACCCTGGATTTATCCAGGTGGGAATGCTTGGCTCCTCCCCCTGGGCAGAGCATCTCACAATGGGGATGATCTCATTCTATGAGTCATGCAGTGGGTCCTTGATGGCCCATTAAACAGAGATAACTCCCAGGGGAAGTTATCTATGAGTCATGGGCAAGGCATTGTTAGGCTCGTTAACAGAAGATAAGGAAAACACTGCCTTACCTTGGCTCCAATGGCTCATGGGGATAGAATACATACTTTGGGGGCAATTTTACATTGTAACCTAGGACAATTTTCATGTTTGTATGATAGCATCTATGTTTAATAATATGTAATAATAGAGATTATAAGCTTGCATATTGCTTGTGTAATATTGCATATTACACATCATATGGATATCTGTAGATCTAGAGACACACATGAAATTCCTACAGTTTCATATAACATTTAAATGTGGGTTTGCAGACTCAATCCTCCAAATTGTTAATTACATCCTCCAGGTGGATTACTGCCCTCAGGTCCAAGTTCAATACATCAGGCGGCTTTAAATGGGTTTAAGATAAAAATTGATTCCTTTGATGCTCAATAAGTCTAGTTGTTCATTTGGGGAAGAAAAAAAAATGCAGAAAAATAGTAGACTATCTTTTGAAAATTGTTCCTGTAATTTCTGCATCACTTGGGAGAAATAATCCCTTTTAAACGTGCCCAGAGAGTGCCATCACCCCAAAAAACAAACACCCCCCAAACAAACCCACCTCCATTATGTCAATTCATACAATTATTCATTTTCATCCTGTAAGAATAATAATCTTGACTAAAATAGGACAATAATGAAGTTCATGAAAGAATTGTTTGATACTTATATTTTTGCTTAGGAGGAATTGGTTGATACTATTTTAGTTGGAAAAATGCACGTTCATTTTTGAAGCTAGTTAAGCTCACTACTCTCCTACTTCATTTATACAGAAAATATAAATATAGCATAATGTCTTTTCTGATGTAGAGATCCTGCATAAATCAATACAGATACCAGAGCCCTGGTTTTCAGGAGTGCCTCGAAGAGATACACAAATGAGATCCAAATTGTGTGTGTGTAAACAAAAATAATTTAAGGGCCCTTCTTACTATAGTGGAAAACGATAGGATTTTGTACTTTACTTCAGTGGAAACAGAATCTTGCCTAATTTTGCAGAGTTTTAGAAAACCAAACATGTACAGTCAAGGCATGTTCAAAAGTTCTTATTTTATTACTTAAATACATTTTTATAATAGCATCACATTCAAACTTTAAAAAACAACTTCCAAGGAACACATCAAACTTTCTGTCTTGGTTTTTGAGACTATTCAGTTCTTCGCTTGGAAAAGCATCCTCTGACCTAATGAAAGTTTTGTGCAAGTTTGAATTAAGCAGTGGAAGTCTTTATTAAATTATTAAAACAACTAACACAAAAATAATATATCTCACAGTTATCATGAATTTCAAGCAATTTAATCTTGTGAAGAGGACAAAGTATGGTGGTTTTTTTTTCAAGATGAATTCTACAATATGGAGTTCTATAGACATCTTTCCTATGGCAAGGCATGTACTGACTGAGGACTGTGATTCTGGCTTTGGTACTTTCATTGCTTGGCCAGATAATTTTCAGTGGCCTACTTTATGCTCACAAATGCAGGTATACTATTTGCACATAGAGTTCTGAGGAGAGAAAGTCATTAGAGAAAAGATGCAAAAATAGAATTAAAGCATTACACCTTGCCAGAATAATTAAAAAAAAATTTAAATGTTTTATCTCTATTTTTTTATCCAGTATTTGAAGTTGTATGAAAGATACTTTTTAGAAGAAGTTGTCTTGCCAAGTGGCTGGTGCTATAAAATCTAATGTATTTTGGGAGTAAATAATTTTAAATTCAGTAGTGTGTTGTCTTGGTTTTGAAAAGAAGACAGGTATCTGCTAAAGAGAGGCAGGGCCTCTCTTGGAATGGATAATTCAAATCCCCTCCCCTCAAATTATTACAATTTAGAAAAATTAAAATGGCTTTCAGGCAGAGATATGGGGATAGGAATAACAGTTCTTTACTAATAGGTATAACAAGGCAAACAAACAACAAAAACTACAGCAATTAATAGCAAAACAGAACCAGGGACCTTGACAGGGCTTGGTTTCATAAAACTCGGGGCAGTCCGGTCTCCCGGGACTCTGAAAAAAAAGTACCGAGCTGGAATGGTGAGGGATCCCGGGCTGGTGGTGGATCGGATAAAATCCAGAGCTCCGTCAGTGGTCACTGGAGGGCAGGGATGTCTGGCAGGGAGGGCAGCGCGGGGCCGCGGTGCAGAACAGCCTCAAAGCAGCGCTGAGGAAAGCAGTGGCAGGGGGACAGGGCCGGGCCAGCTCCAGCAGGGCAGCAAAAGGAGAACTCAGGAGTTTTCTTGGGCACACGAGCAGAATGATGGTAGCTCTCCTCAGGATCAGATCCGGGTGGTGCCAGTGAAAAAACTCCCACAGCAACAGCAGCCCTGTCCTCTCCTGATGTAGAGCACACCAGATAGCCCATACAAGAAAGTGAGTACATGTAATCTCATAGCAATGTTTATAGACAGTGTAAAAAAAAATTTCAATTTCCAGAGCTAAGTCTTTGTATTTATGTGCTTCAAGTAATGGTATGTAATAGAAAAAATATGCAGACAATTGTTCTAAAAATAACTCTTCTGATTTGAAAGAAAATCAGTTCTAACATGTTTTAATGTCTGTTTTGAAAATAAGTAAATTAGAAGAGAAACATTCCCATGCTCATTAGAATGGAAAACATTATTTGATGGATTTTATTTTAATAATTTAAATAATAGTAGCTTTGTACTTAGTCTGACTCATCTGCTTCTACTTATTATGTTAATCATTTTATGCAACACCAAAATAGATACAAAATCAAAGATCATGTTATGCTTTCAAACAAAATATAGAATTTTTACAAGATATACTGTGGGGGACTGTTTATCCTAAAGCATCAAAGACTTTTTTTTGTAGTGTGACCTATTTATAAAATATAGTTTAATTCTTATTTTCTATTATTATTTCAACACCATTAATATGATCTCTCATTAATTTTTTATTAGGATATAGTATGTATCAGATAAAGGCATCTTAAAACGTTGTCAAATTCACCATAATTAATTCATGTTTGCTATTTTTCACTCTGAACATGAAATGTACATAATCCAGAGTCTTTCTGTTGTACCATTCTTTGCTCCAATTAGGTAAATAGCAAATCATATTTTGCCATCATTTGCCTTACAAAGGAAAGAAGGCTTAGAAATATGCCATCTCTGGTGAGCAAATTGTTAATTATTTGTTGTATATTGTAACTATTACAAATGTGGGGATTCTATTTCAGATGAGGTCTACTCAGACATTTTTATTCTGCATCAGCTCTGGCAGATATAGATACAAGCATATTTTTGTGTGTCAATGAATCTTTTAGAAAAAATTACAATTTGTCAAATAAAAATGTAACTAAGAAAATCAGGACAATTACTGTGTCTGCAATATTGAAACTTTTGACTTGGTCCACTACCAGCACCCCGCCAACTCCAGTCTCTCACAGATATAGGTGTGCTGCAAGTATGTGAAAGATCAAGGGAGGGACCACAGTTCATAAAGCTTCTTGTATTAATCACGAGAACCTGTGTTACTGTATTCAGTCGGGAGCCGAAGATGTTACTGTACTAATAAGCAGACAGCAAACCTCACCTCTGATGAAGCAAAAAGTCTCCATTCCCTGCGGAGACACTTCTAATCTGTTGTTTAAAACAGTTACTCTTGCTTCTCAGCTCCAGCTGTCATTTTACATTTGCAAAGATCTTTAAAATTAATTATTGGTATAATTAGGAATAACATTAAAAATAGCAACAGGAAGGAGGGGAGGGGAGGCTATGCTCGCTGGAGCCGGCAGCCCATTTGTATCCCGTGCAGTAGCCTCACACTTCGGAGCTCTGCACGCCCCACATGTGGCATGTGATCCCCATCTGGGCAGGCGAGCGGGCATGCCTCGGGCCGTCCTTCAGGCCCTTCCTCCTCCTTTTCTCCTCAAACGCTGCGCCCCACAAGCAAAGTCCCTGGGGCGTCGCGGAAGGGCCGAGGCTCAGGGGCCAGTGCGCGGATGCTGAGAGTGCCTCCGCGGAGCCCCAGCAGCCAGCACGGATCCGTGTGTCGTCCCTCCTTCCCGTGGCTTTCTGATTCGGGGCGGGAGGAAGGAGGTGAGTGGGTGAGAAATGTCAGGGAGAAGGGGAGGGGGGAGCCACGTTGCAGTTCAGTGTGAGGCAGCACCCGTGGCTACCCCTCTTCTTTCATCACCCTTTATGTTTTCCTCTCCTGCCTACCGTTATATGAGCAGGGTTAGACTCGAAAAGTCACAACTGATCTCTGCGAGGATGAATGTGACGTATGTCTTGCTGAGGGGGCTGCGGAGGGGAGCGAATCGGTGGCAGGCATCGCGGCGGTAAGTACTAGGGTACAGAGCAGCCCTGCCACCCTGCGCCGCGGCAGCCTCGCCGCTCCCACGCACGCACTCTTTCCGGGGGCTTGACTTTACCGAGGGCTTGGTAAGACCAAACAATGCCCCTCTGGGCTCCAGAGGAGGCCACGATCTGTCACCCACGGGCCAGGAAGACAGTGTCTAGGGAGGGCGACCCTGCCCGCAGTCTCCCGAGGGCTTGGGGGTAAAAAAGCTGGGCATCACCTCCCACTCCCCCGCCGGCCTCCTCACCGCCCTTCGATTCCTCAGATCCCTTGTTTGCTTTCTATGGCACTTCAGTCTTCTGAAAGTTTATGCTGGGCTGAGTGGGCTGCGACGGGCGCAGTAACCCTGTACAGCAGCAGAATCTGGGAGAGCAGGGAGAGATTTCTCTGCGCCTTCCTTCCCCGCCCCCCCACTTTGTCCTTACTCCCATTTCCTTAGGTTTTTTTTTGCTCTTAATGATAAATCTCATTTAATCAAACAAAGACTATTGGATTACAAGCCTGATCACCTGATAGCGGTTTACTTATTGGTTTGTTAAACACACACAAGCACACGGGCGCGCACATATCTATGGAGGCTGCATTGAGCTGGAAGCGGTAACACTTGTCGGGAAATTGGTATTCACACCGTTTCGGGTAGAGCTGATACACGTAAGGCAATACGTACACACACACGCTCGTATCAGAAAGAGAGAGCAAATTGTCATGTTCCCATCTGGCTGCCTTTTAACAAATAATCAAAATAATTAAGACCTTGCTGCTGGTTAGGGCGAGGTGGAAGGATTTGGTTTTTTTGATTGACCTGGGTGTATAAGGCTGACAATTGCTTTTCCCAGGACTGTCTGTCCATTAGTTGGAAAAAAAAAAGAAATGCCATTGGGAAACTGTCTATGTGAGGGAGACAAGTGGAAGAAAATAAATAAAACTTCTGCTTCGTTAAGTCGGCAAAGTAGGTTAGCTTCAGAAAGCCTTTTATAATGACTATGCAGGTTTTAAAGTCCATATATACACTTCTTTCTACTCTCACTGAGTTCAGTTTTTGGGGTGTGAGGGGAGGTGCTCTGGAAAGGTAGGTGACTGTTTTATCCCACTCTGAATCTGTTAATCGGCTGCAAACTGCACTCCTTTGCCAACCATTCCCAGGTTTTCTGCAATATGCCTACTACTTATAGGCTACCTTCTCAGCCTTGACGCTTCTTCAACATGACGATTGAAGATTATAGGTTTATATGTTCTGATTCATTTGTATTTGAATATGCTACTCTAGTTTTTGATTCATTCATTGCTACTGAAAAGCTGGGAAAGAAAAGGGAAGGGGGAGGTTGGACACACACGCTTGTAGGGCAAAGGACTATAATGATTTTGTGCATTTGGACTGTCAACACCCTGTGGTGTTTTATGAAATAAGTAGTCCTAGTGTTATCAGACAGAAGAGAGAAATGTATTAGATGTCTGACACTTTTTGCCAAATAGGCATGCACACAGCTCTTAGCAAAATGGCAAGGTTTTAATGAAGGTGCTGCAATTCTCTTTTGGGAGGTTCTAAGAGTGTGGGAATGTGTCAGAGCAGCGGCGTCGGTCAGCTGCAGGGCCAGCGCTCCTTCGATTCGCTCGTGCACCCTGCCAGCACAGTACGGAGGTGTGCTACCACCAGCCCTAGCTGCTGCTCTCTCTGGGTTTGGGGGATGAGTCAGGATGGGATGGGAGGATGTCAGCGTGTCTAGGGCAAAATGAGAGACACCCATTACTATTATTTTAGTGTAAAAACTATTATCAAGAGTTCCTGGAGTTAGTAAAACAAGAGAACAATGTTCTTCAGAGAAAAAAGAGCCAGGAAAATGTTAGCGCTTGTTCTTGATTTTGGACTAGGTATGATCAACCAATATTTAGAGACATATTCAGTACTTGAGGATACAAGCTGATTTTTCGTTGATTTTAATGTTATATTGGTGTTACAGTCGGGGTCACCAGTTGTTACAGTGATTGGGCGGCAAGGAAAAGCACACAGACAGTTCTAGGTGATCAGAAGGCTTTTACTTTTTGAATCCTTGTGCTTTTATAAGATGCTCCGCAAAGGAGGCTGCAATTGGTCAGAGAAGGACTGCGTTTCTTCTCCTTCAGCAAACAACAGGTGATAGAGATTGTTTTGGGAAACTTGCGTGAGAAGGGCAAAGCTCTCTTTAGTGTTTACAAAACAACAAAGACACTGCCATGAGAATGGGAATCTGTTCCCATGGGAAAGAGCCAGCAGTAGCCAGCAGTAAAATCCAAAGCCCCAGAAAATACACAGGGCGACATCTCACCCTTTCTTCTGTAATAAAAAAGAAAAAGAAAAGAAAAAAATGCGATTTTTTTCTGGTCACGAATTTTCCGGTTCTTGTTGATCTGGTTCTGCCTTTTGTTGCAGGTCAAAGCCTGAATCGAAAGGCTTGTGTGGGGTTACACCCTGCATTCCCCATTTTTAGGTTTAAATTTTTTTTTTTTTTTTTTTTTTTTTGCATTGAAGAACCCACTTCAAAATAGCATGAGCATGTTCAACAATGCAATGTGTGACCAGACTCCCTTTCAGGAGGGGCCACTGGTTCTCAACACAGTGGCCTTCATCAAACAATCTCATCCTGATCCACATTCCCCAAAACGACAGCACATCCCGCCCCCAGAGGTTAGCAACAGCTACAATGACGTGAGGTCAAATCAAAGGCAACTGTCCCTCCGAGTTCATGATCAGCACAGGCTGCTGACTTGGCGAGTCTCTGACAAAGTGGGACCAGGGAGGCACAGAGTGCACCACATGTCAGGACGTTTTCCAGGCAGGACTGCAGCTCAGGGACTTGAGGTAGCTTGGTAGATCCGAAGCAGCCGTCCCCTCAAGACTGATTCTCAGTCCTGGGAACAGAAGACTCAAAGGGCACAAGTCAGCAAGATGTATTTTACAGGGCACAAATGAACAATACATATTTCAAAAACACAAGAGAGCAATGCACATCTTCTCAGGAAAAGCGACGGAGGGGCTGGGGTTTGGGTGGAAGCAATGGCTAGAATCTTTGCAAGAGTCTATAACAACTCTTGCTATTATACAAACGTCAAATCCGACCAAATCGCAGGTGCTGCCTGCGAGCCAGCCAAATAAGCTGGCATCAGGAGTTGAGGAGGAACTGTTCGTTTCCTCTTGGCTCTCTGCTTCTTGTTCCCCAGAACCGGCAAGGGCTGACCATCGGCAACAAAGTTTGCCTTATCAACGGTGGGACTAGCACACCGAGTACACAAACACAGAGGAGCTTTCACCTTGCGTCTCCTCTTTCCTCGGTTTCTGTTGGCCCCTGCGTTCCCCTGTCGTGATGGATCAAAGGTGCCTGCCTCAGCAGATACTGTGATCCAGTACTGCAGAGACTTTAAAACTTCTGCTGTCACTCTGTCTCGAAGACGCTCCAGGTCACTGATTGTGACCGGACGCGAGGGAAGCGTCCCTGAGGACGAAGGGGAAGGCCTGCCAACCCGAGGCCGTGGGCCCCGTGGGGTCATCGGCCTCCCTCCAGCCGAATCACCATTCGCGGCAAAGGCGAGCACTGCAGTGTCTGCACTCGCCGGAGCCCTGGCTTTCGCCGGGGTCCGGGGCAGGGGGGCCGAGCGGGCCGCCGCCACCACCGCCGCTCCAGCTCCGGCACAGACAAAGGGTCCCGCAGCACGGGCGGGTCTTGATGCGGCTCGCGCACTCCGCGTGGCCCCCTTCGGGGCCGCCGCCGCTGGGCCGGTCCTGGCCGTGTTTCGGCGTTTCCGCCCCCCAGCAGCTCTGGCCGCTGCAGCGAGAGCTGGGGGTATTGCGGCGGACGCGAGTCCCGGCGGGTCCCGGAACGGGACCGCCGCGGCGCCACCCCCCCTCACCGCGGGGGGGGAACAAGGCGCAGATGGGGGAGCAGCCGCGCCTCCCCTCCAGGGCGCCGGCACGGGAGATGCCGGGGCGGAGCGGGCAGCAGAGCGGGATGCAGGTTTCGGCGCATCCCGCAAAGCCGGGTCCCCGCCCCGCGGCGCCGGCACAGGAGATGCGGGGGCGGGGCGGACGGCAGAGCGAGGAGCTGGCACAGGCGTGGCTAGCGGAGCCGCGTCTCCGCCCCGCGCCCCAGCCACGGGCGCAGGCGGGGAGGGCGGGGGGGGGGGTGTGGCGCGAGCGGGCACCGGAGACTCCGCTCGCCGTGGGCGGGGTGGGGCGGACCGAGCGCCCCCCGACCCGGGGTCTGAGCCGGCACCTGCCGGCTGTGCTGCTGGCTGCGCAGGCGCAGAGGGCAATGTAGAACCGGCGCACCCGTCCGGGATCCCCCCAACAGCGAGGGTCAGCCGCGCCGCAGCCGCGGCGCTGCTTCCAACCACAGGGGCCCCGCCACCGTTACCGGCGGGCCCCAAGGGGTGCCGTGTCGTAAGACGACACCCTGGACACTGCACAGTCACCGCGTCCGGTGTTAACACCAGCGCGGGCGGCGCCTCCAGCCAGCTCCCCCCCCACATCGCGGGGGATGCGGGGGGAACTGGCTGGTCCTGTCCGCTCCACGGAACCGAGAACGCGGAGGGAGACGGCGTCCGCGGGGCCGGGACAGGGGAAGCCCTGCAGGTACCGAGCCCACCCCCCTCCCCAGTGCCGCCCTCAACGCGATTCAGAGGCGCCCAAACCCCCTCCCAAAGGTCCAATCCGCGAGAGAAAGAAGCTGAACCACACACGGAGGCTTGGGTGGGTGGGGGGGAATCCGACTCGCGGCCAGGCTCCAGGTTCGAGCTAGCTGCCGCGGTCTCTTCCGAGAGTCCATCCTCAATCTGTGCACCTGAAGCAAAGTCTTCACTGGAAGAGAGAGCCGAACTCACAGACGAACTGGAAGTGCCTTCCAAGCTCTGAATCACTGCGACAAAACTTCTCCACGAGAATATCAAACTCGCAACATTTCCACGTCCAGAATACAGTGTGTCATGTAGCATGGCACCTAGGAGCTGCCACCGTTCCCCGGAACATGCCTCCTTAGCAGTGGGAAACAAGCCGCGCTCCTTGCCCCAGAGATAAAGAGTTTCAAACTGTTCCCTGGGGAATTTTGCCCCCTCCAGCTCAAAAAATTTTTGCCAGATCCCCATCACAATTTCATCGTGTTGATCTAAGGCAGAGATCACCATTTTCCCAAAAAACCTGGCTTAAATGGAGGAAACTGAGCTGGCAAAAGTCACGGGCCGGTTTTACCGAAAAAACCTTCCTTCCTTTTAGTTCAGTGAAGGGAAAAAAAAAACCGGTACCTTGGCCGCAGACTGCTGAGGCGTCCAAGTCCACTCGCTGCCGTTCCAGTCGGGGTCAGCAGATGTCAGACAGTTCAGAGGTCAATGTTCAGGGGTCACCATTTGTTTCAGTCGGGGTCACCAGTTGTTACAGTGATTGGGTGGCAAGGAAAAGCACACAGACAGTTCTAGGTGATCAGAAGGCTTTTACTTTTTGAATCTTTGTGCTTTTATAAGATGCTCCGCAAAGGAGGCTGCAATTGGTCAGAGAAGGACTGCGTTTCTTCTCCTTCAGCAAACAACAGGTGATAGAGATTGTTTTGGGAAACTTGTGTGAGAAGGGCAAAGCTCTCTTTAGTGTTTACAAAACAACAAAGACACTGCCATGAGAATGGGAATCTGTTCCCATGGGAAAGAGCCAGCAGTAGCCAGCAGTAAAATCCAAAGCCCCAGAAAATACACAGGGCGACATATTGGTTCCTTTAAGTAGACATACATTTTCTAAGACTGAATGCTCCTCGGTCTTGTGATGCTAGTACTGACAAACTCATTCTCAAGACTAGGGTTATTTAGCAAAATTTTTAACCTGCAGGTGCACAAAAATGTAATTCAAACCAGACAAGTTATTTTTTCCTCCAATTATAGCCTGTTGAGGAAAGCCTATTGATATACGAAACAACCAAAATTCCTAGAATGAGATCTCGGAAATTAATTATCAAAGTACACCTGGCTAATGAACTACTAGAATAAAAACAATAGAAAGGGGCAATTAATCCAATCAAATGTAGCCTCCAGGTTCTCAGATGCATCTCACCCTCCTAAAAACATGATTAGTGCTCCTCCATTTTATAAAAACTGCCTTTTAGTGACATAAATCTGTCCTTTTCATTTTAATTCTTTAATTATTAAAAAGAAGAAAAGAGAATATGGATAAGGTAAAGAGTAATACGATCAGATAGAAAGTGTTTCAAATAAAAAGTTCTTTCCCCGCAGCATCAGCACAAAAATTAAATAAAGAATAGGGCCATTCCACTGGGGCAAATAGTAAAATTTTACTCTTGCTTTGGATAACATTGTCGTTCCCCTTCTCACGGTTTATAAGCCATGCTTTTCTTCAAACAGGAATACACAAAGTGATCCCTTTTTTTATCCTGGCAATTAAAATGCAAAGTGCTGAGAAGGCAGAGATTATTCCTGCTGAAATGTGTTTGTGGAATATTACCTTTCCGCGTGTATATAAGACAATACAAATAAGAGGAGAGATGCTGGGGTGAGATAGTAGTGGCAGGGAGAACACACAGGTGCTGCCCTTCCCTCTGCTCTCAGTGCGTCCTTCTCGAGCTTCTCTGGGAAGACTGCTCGCAGTGGAGGCATTTATCATCCTGATCAGGTTTCTAATGTTTGTGGGATACAGCCCACATTTGGAATCAGCAGTGCATGGATGTGTAGGTGTGCCCAATGAAACGGTCGCTCTAGTAGGGCTGAATTCTTGCTTTGCAGCGGGTCACTCAGACAAGATTGTTGCCTTGATGTCTTCTCCCCAGACTGCGCTATGTTGGGCAAAGGAGCGCCGTGCGGTGTGGCCCCTCCTGTCGCCCTAAACCCGCCGATCGACCGCGCTCGTCAGGGCCGTGCCGAACACCGGTAGATGTCGCTGTCTCTCTGCCGGACGCAGCCTCCGCGGAGGCTGGAAAGCTGCGCCTACTGGGACATCCCGAACTGGCTCGGGTTTCCTGGACTGCAGGCAGCCGGGCTCGAGCAGTGGCATCCCCCTCCTGATGTCACCGGCGTGCAAAGAACCCATCACAGAGCGGAGCCAAGGAGAGGACTTTGGGTAGGAAACATTCTTTCGAGGAGTCATGGAGCTGAGGGATACCCACGCCCTGACAACTTATTCCACTTGGTTCGAAGCTGATGTAAAGGAAAAAATTATCCAAACCAAAACAAAATCAGGTTTAGTCCTCTCTGTGAGTCAGTTACAGAAAACAGAAAAATAACTGTTCATTTCAAACCTAAATTTATTGATTGCTTATTTTATGCCAAATTATAAACTGATTACAAAAATAGAACAACAGAAAAGACATCAAGACAATTTAGCTGTTAGTACTAAAAAACATGAATATATCATGTATGGGAACTCAACTGCATTGGCTACTTATCCTAGATTGCTGCTGAAGTTAATGTTTTGAATGCTCACCAAAAACCATATTAAATAGAGTTTACTCTACATCACCCCTTCACTCTCCTGCTTGGAAATCTAACAATTTGGTGAATATTTTAAATATGCATGAAAATAGTGAATATTAAAATTCTCACTCCCTCTTCCTCTGCCTCTCCTCTTGTCTTTCTACCTCTAATCAGGGGAGACATTATTAAATAAGGAGACATTAGCATGGCTTTGGGTTTTTTTTCAAAAGGATGTGTATTATTAGGTGCATTCACACAGGACATATAAAGAGGTCCAAATTATGAACTTTTGTGAGGGCAAAAGCCACTAAATCCAGCCTTTTCCTTAAAAAAAAATCTCATTTTAAGGTTTGGTTATTCTACCTAGAATTACATAGTTGTAATTTTTCAAATTTTCCTTCAAAGGTTTAAGTTTAGTGAAAAATAAGAAAAGACTTTTTCTTTACCTGTCTCCCTTCTTCTAACCGGATCTGTAAATAATGCCTAAACATGAATGTTCACACATAGAGCATATTGGCGCAGATCTGATTATGATTAAAAGATAGACATGGCTGAAGAAAAGGAAAATATAAGTTTAAAATATTGAGTATTTAGATTATTTTAGCCATTAAAAGTATTGCAAAAAAGACCAGGGAGGGGGATCTATTTCATTGATGTCCATCGCATCAACCTGACACCCTCTCTCATCCGTAACGATCAGCTGTAACGATTACCCCAAATTTGAATATTATTAATGCTAATTTTTTTTTTTTTTGCTATCTGAAATCAATTAAATCGTCACTTCAGTGACATTTTGAACTAATATGTGAGTTTTACATGCCTTTATTTTTAGCTTTAAAAGGCTAAGTACGAGGGTAACAAGTTATGGGAGAACTTATTGTTCATATTCTACCCGTGAAATTACCGCTAAAGTGGCAAGTGACTGAGGCAAGACAGCTGTCCCCACCATGCCTGTGGCACATGTAGGGGCAGGGGAGGAGCGGACGGGCTGAAAAAACGGCCCACGCAGAGCGCTGTCCCTGCAGGAGCCGGTGCTGCTGCCGGCTGCGGGGCTTATTCAAATGTCGCCCGTTGCCTCTGTGATTCGCGGGGACCCAGCCTCCGTATGGTAATGGAGGGGGGGAGAGGGGGGCAGGTATGTGGTTGTAGCGACGAGAGTAGAGGCAAAGGGGAGCTGGAAGGGAGGGGGCTCAGGCACTGCTCCTGAAGCAGCCCAACTGAGGCAGAGCAGTGGCATCGGCGCCTTACGTTCCGTCCCGCCGGGTGCGGTGCCGTCAGGGTCAACGGCGGTGCGCAGCGAGGCGACCGCGGGGGTAAGCAGCAGCAGCAGCACGGGGAATGACGGGGCACGGGGTCATTGCCCTGCGCCACCGAGGCAGCCGGGGGCAGGGAGGTGGCCAGGGCTGCGCTTCCGCACCGCCGCACATTTGTGCCATGGGCAGAGGGGATGTAACACACCAATATACCCCTGCTCACCAAAATCTACACACACTCCTCGCTCTCCCTCTGTGCCATCTGCTACCTGTGCACACACCCGAACTTGGGCTAGACACTCACTTCTGTGGGTCTATCTGCACATGTTACTACAAATTTATAAGGGAACATGATTCATATGAGCTAATGAAAAGCAGTGGAAATAACAAATTTTGCGGACTGAGTCCCCAACATCACTTGTAAATGGGCACCTCTAGATACATGTGTTGCCCTACCATTATTCATAAAAATGTGCAAAAAAAGAGTACCTACTTATATAAATTATTGCTCTATATGATAAGGTAAGAACTAATCTAATGGATTATAGTATCTGTTTCCATGATTTTTTTTAATGTTTTGCGGGTAGGCATCTGACCACTTTTTTTGGGAGACATATATGAGCACTTTAGTGTAGGTCTCGTGCAACTGGAACTAGAGGTAGTGCTGGAAATACCATAAGAAATCCAAAGAAAGTATACATGCTGTGAAATAGGTACTGAGCAATACAAATCGAGTATGACATTCTGATTTTTATTTTTTTAAAAAATATATGCATGGCAGTCTTGAAGGGGAGGTAATTTTCACCTTATACATTTATTCAGGTAAGTAATCCATGGTGTAAGCAATTATCTATGCATGTACTTAGATTTTTTTTAAGAAAAAAATGTGTATATGGTTGGGCATTGTTCTTATGGAAAACATTACTCCTTTAAAATATATTTCTAGAATTTAAAAATAGAGTAATTTTCTGGGTTTAATAATGTTTAAACTACTCTCTTTTTTAAAATAAGGTTTTCCCCATGAAGGTAAATAGAAATAAGCTAATATTGTTTTTAAATGTAATTCAAGACTTGTGGATTTTCAGATAAAGATATTGTAATGATAACATAAATATTTAAAAATAAACTTTAAAAATGCATTTTCACTAGACTTAGGTAGTTCCTTTAAAACTACCCATGTTAACATGAATTGTAATACATTTAATAAAGTAAGCAGTTAAGACAGAATGTACAAAATGTCTTCCTTAGAAAATGCACTCCATACGTGGGTCTACACATTTTAAGATAATATTCTGAAATAAAACATTCCTGAGATCCAGAGATATATAAGTGCATTTACAGGTCGCAATTCTGCAATGAAATACTATAAATCATTTGAATCAGTTCCCATTACATGCATCATCTATATTGCCTCATACTTTAAAACAGTAATTTTTTCCTAATATGAAGTTTGTTTGGTGGTCAAAATTCCAGGTTCAATCTATTGGTATTATTGCTGAACATGACAATGATATCTGTCTCTCCTTTTAAGACCCGATAAGCATGTTTTGGACCTTTATTTGCTTTATCAACTTTGTGCATATTTTGTAACCTTATACAAACAGAAGCGGGGAGGAAACTTCATATAAAGGCACATACACATCAGTCATGCCAAAAGGGGAGGGGAGAAAAGAGGGGACAAAAAAAGGAAGGAAAGAGAACTTTTAACTTTTGGTTAATTAAAAAATGCAAATATAACTTTACATATGCATCAGTATTAAAAATAATACACGGTGGAACCAACAGGATGAGGAGGAGGGGAGGGGAATAATGGAGAATGGTGGAGAATGGCGCAGCGGTGAAGCCCTGATTATGCATAGGGAGCCGTCTGCAGCAGCTTGCTCTGAGACGGGGTCTTTTCCGTGCTGCGTCGTCTCCGGTCCCAGCCGGTGCACCCCAGGCTTCTGCGTCTGATATTTGTTACTTCAGGGTTTTTACTGTTGTTGTTTATGATGCTTGGCGGAGGGGAGGACGGGAGAACGGATTGTTTGTTTCATTAATTGGGACGATCGCTCCAGAAATGTTCAGTCTCTTCTCCAAGCAGTAGGATTTGCATATTTATTTAATGCCCCAATTTCTTTGATGTATGCAAATGTAGTCGGACGTACAGTAAACTTCAAGCTGACGTCAATTAATATGACCTCGCTGTTAAACCTTGAACGTGAAGCGAGGATGGGGAACGCGAAGGCGGTGCATAGCCAGCGCCGCTCCGAGACGAGTTTCATCGGACCCTGCCGGGCCAGTCTAAAGCGGCGGCCGTAGCGGGGATGTGGCCGTACTGCCGGTAGGCACCTTCCACAGCAGCGTTGGCTGTTTGGCTCCGCTCGTCGCTTTGCTGTACTGATCAGACCCCCTGTCCCAATAAAATAAATATATAAAAAAAGAATTAACCTGGCTGGCCAGCCCTCTCTCCCTACACGGAGACAAAATAAAGCCCACCCTCTCAGTGCCCTATCACCGTCCCTGGAACGCCGCCGCTCCTCTTCATCAGGTGGTGAGCGGGAGATAGAAAACACCGATCAAGACAAAAACTCCCGCCCTCCCAGTATTGCACGACACACGCAGTGCAGGTAAATCATAATTTCGAATGACTGTATCGATACAGTGTTAGCAGTTCTGTGTAAGGGATTCACTAATATCAGTGCTGATTTAAGGAAGAAGAGGCAGAAAATGAAAAAAGTTGCTAGGCTCTGGGCAAGTCCTTCACCCCTCCAGCTGATCTGATCTCCAAGTCAAAACTACTCTCCCATGTTTGTACTGATTTCACCCATTTGGCAAGAGAGGTGGTATTAAAGGGCTCTCGGATATCTGACTGTAGAAAGTTGGATTTGTTATTAAGGTAGAAATGGGTAGATGTGAGCAATTTTTTAAAGATGTCTCCTCTATATCTTTCCCTGCAGTCTTTTTCCCTTTAGAAACACCTCGGTTTATAATGATTTGAGAACTTTTAGCTCTAGGGGAATTTTCACTGGTGAGGCTGTAGAATTAAATGCAATTGACGTTTTGAAAATGAATGGTAGTCTTTATCAGGTTCTAAGTATTTTTTTGTGTTTATCTGTTTTGTTATGTTTCAGAGCATCTCTTTAGAACTTGACACAGTCACTCTTGGAGCAAAACAGCTGTAAGCCAGCGGCTGTACACATGCATACATGCTTATACCCACACACACTCATGTGCTGCTTCTCTATTCAAACATCTTGATTAAACTTAAATGGCCAAGCCAGGAAATGGAAACATGAGTGTATTTCTGATTGAGAGACTGATCCAGGCTTTTATAAGTCCTCTCAGCAGTTTAGTGTAGCCAGGGTTTGCCCTGAATTGTTATTTTAGTCTGAGATTGCATTTTTACTCTTATAGAGTTCTGTTGGCAGGAGAATCCATGGGTGCTGTGCGTGTCTGGGCTGCGACAGGGGCTGTGAAGGGCCATGGCCAGGACAGGATGGCTGGACTGCTGTCCTTGGCAGTAGCTGGCAGAAAATCCATGCCTCTGCAGACTGACTACTCTCTCCCTGGACTCGCACTCTGGATGGGATTCCCATATAACGTATATTCATATATATGCACCATACACATATGACATAATATGTATATATATATATGCACATTTTTTAGTATTGTCCCTGCCCCAATACCTCCCCCGACATATTCTTCACACATACTCACACTCCTTGACACCTGCCCACATGACTACAACAGCACATGGAAAAAACACCATGTGTGGATGTCATGCAGTCACCCCAGGCAGGCACAGGCTGTCTGTCAGACTCCCAAATCCCTGGCCCTCCCCAAATTCCCTCTGAGGATAGTCCGTCAGCACCTCTGCCCTGTAACCACCCCTAGCAACCCATTTCCTGCCCACCGCAAACTTTGAGCACAACCCCATTGCTGCATCCTCCCGGGCACATACCAGAGAGCTGTCCTGCCTCCCTCTCTTGTGGTGCACCCTCTCCCTCTTCCATCACCTTCTCTGATCAGACACACCCAAACTTCTCCGAAGGCACCATGCAGCTCTTTGCTTAGTTCCTGCGCCCTAAAAAGAGCTGGCGTTTTCATGGGCAAGGTGTTGGTTCTGTGCCACTGGTTTTGAACCTGAAGCATTGAATGAGAAGGAAAAGAAGGAAACCACAAAAAATTTTAAGAAAGCCTCTTTCCAGCAATCACTGTATTGACAAGAGGTCACACTACAAGTTTCATGATAACAAATTGAAAGGGATTCTTTTTGTGGTTGTTATTGTTGTTGATGACTGGTTGATCAATTTTGATAAGCTGCACAAAATGGTAATATTTTCCAAAACCAGGACCCAGAAGAATCAGTTCTTCAGAAGTTAGCCAGAGGAGAACACCTTAGAAAAACAACCATTTGGTGGTTCCAAAGAAATGTGTGTTCCTTCTCTAGGAATATGTAGCCATTGCTCTTCTTTAGACGAGGTATTTCTAATTTCTTCTGTCTGTCAAAATGGGACTATGAGAGGTTTTGGTATAAATTCATTATCTCTGGCAATGCATAAACATATAGTAGGAACAGGAAAAGACCATGGCAATGGATGAACAAAAAGACTTCAGTTCATCAGCAACAAAAGCATTGGAAAAACTGGTTGAATTTCAGAGCACGTCCTCCTCAGCAGAGAGGGCTGGACTAGACCTTGGCCAATCTGTCTCCCCTCTGCCAAAAAAAACCCTTGTAGAGCCTCACATGAACATTTTCTACTCTGGGGCTTAGGAAGCAATATGGAAAAAAAAAAAAGACACCCCAAAACCACACCCTTTTGCCTCCCCTCCCTTTTTTTTTCTGGAAGCTTTCTAATTAATTTAGAATCAATCGTGCAAGAATTACACCATGACACTTTTAAATAGAGATCACAAAAAGAAAGATCTGAATTTCTGGAGATGTGAAAGGACCTGCTTTCTGTGCTTTAAAGGGGTCTTTACTATGGTGGGAATCTTTGTTTTCTACTAGAGATTCATTTAGATCTAGGGTCAAATCTTTATTTTATAAAGAACAAATGTAAATATTGTGAGGGGGATTTACAGAACCTGAATTCCTTATAGAAGGGAGAGAGATCAACTTTACTGCACTTCCATATTTTCCAGTTGAGGGAATGGGTATATGGGAACCTGAGCTCAGTTGGCAGCTCTGTCACAGGTTCAGGGGTAGGGGCTGCCTCACCCGGTGTCAGACAAAACAGGTGATCTTGAATAGGACTCCAGGAACTTCCACTGGTGACCACGAGGGAAATTTGATTAACAAGGCACAGTTTTATGAGTTAATACGGTGGCTTATATTGGTTAGCTGATTTTGTATGTCATGCTAAACTTGTTGGTCTTGTGTGTAGTTAGGTGTGGGAACTCTTAATTACCAAGCATATTGCCAGCAAAAGCAGAGTTATAATGTTTAAGTATGCAGAGAAAAAGATTTTTAGCAGTATTTAGGTAGCTTTTAAGGTGTATAGACATAGGAACAGTTGTTCACTGGGTTTTAAACTAGAGTAATGGAACTAACTTCTGTTGACTACATTTTCAAAGGGTTTTGTAAAAAATGAAATTGAAAAAAATTAAAAAGTTGAACTCATATTTTTGAGATTGTCAAAGTGGTGGACATTATTCACTGTAGTTAATAAATCCACGCACCTCTGAGCTTTGTGGGCCACTTAATTGCAAGCAGGCATTACTGGGTTGTCCAAAATGTAGCTTGATTAAAATATGTATCCCTTTGAGCAGGGGTGATTTAATAAATGTTTCATGAGGTTATAATTATTCTCATCTTGTCCGGGGTGGCAGGGGCAGGTGCAATGCATCCGGCATAACTCAAGCTGACTAAAATGTACACCTTTTTGAGGGGGGGCAGCGGCAGCGGTGGCAGTCTGCACCATGCCGCGGCTCTAGGTGCCACTGCCCCGAGAGTCCGGGAATGGTTGCTGGGGCATCGCACAGTACCGGCCGCCGCTGCCTCCAGCCCTGGTGTGAGCCCTCCAGGAGGCCAGTAGGCAGAGAGAGTAATTGAAGAAAGCGATTTATACAATGGTGCTTTTAGTCCTCCATCTCACCCACCCACCAAAACACCCACCCACCGATTAGCATACCTCTCCAAGACCAATTTTAGCCCAGGATTCATGAAATGGGGGGAAAAACTTACCATAAAATAGAAGAACTCAGTTACTTTAAAACAAACAATATGCTTTAAAACTAGAGCTGATGTAATCAGTACGATGCAAAAACAGTGTTATAATTATTTACACATACAACTCTTGATATACTAACAGTTTTGTAAATATAGATCATGCCTTTCTAATTATCCTGATTTCAGGATATCAGTGATGTGAAAGACATGGAAATTCTATCAAGAACATACTGGTTTAAATGTATTTCACATGTTTTGAACTGAAGTGTAGATGGAGCCTCCATCTCCTCCTTTTCATGAGACTGAAGTATTAAAGTAACTGTCAGCTTACAGTATGCAAATATCATATATGCCTCTGTAGCTTTCAGCATCTCTATTCAGCAGTCCCAAATATTCTTAGATTATTTTCTTTTTCGTGATAGCAATTATAATATAATTATGGAATTGGGGGGGTTTTTTGTTAATAATTAGGTCCTGCAAATATTAATTACCACATTTAACCCTGCAGATACTGGAGTATGTTACTTGTATCTGTTTTATGTCATATTAGATCATCTGTGGGAAATGTGGCTAGCTATTTCCCTGTTTAATCCAGAGTCAAGCAATTTGGTAATTTATTCAATAATCTCCAAATGTTGATATACACACTACTTCCTGAACGCATATGCATTTATGTATTTACATACATTCCATGAACAAGAACAGTGAAATCATTTAAATTATGAACCTTTGCCTTTTTCGTAGCTATTTTTCAGATTTAATCAATGCAGGAAGACCACAGGAAATGACAATCAGGACAAGGAATGGTATTTTTATTTTTTTGTTTAATAATAAAAGTCAGGTGATAGAACACGTTCTTTAACAGCGCATAGTGTATTCATGTGAAATTACTGAATGTTTTTTTTTTTCCAAAATTTTGCATTCTTGATAGTCTGCCTTATCTTATTTTGTACTATGGATATCCCTTTGCATACCATATGTTCAGCAA
Source organism: Acrocephalus scirpaceus scirpaceus (assembly GCA_910950805.1). Classification (NCBI taxonomy): domain Eukaryota; kingdom Metazoa; phylum Chordata; class Aves; order Passeriformes; family Sylviidae; genus Acrocephalus; species Acrocephalus scirpaceus. Next base: position 6,718,818 of record OU383795.1, on the reverse strand, counting down.
AACAGAAATGTAGTCTGCAGCTGCCTGTAAAATTCAGTTGTGGTCACAAAAGAATCTTTAAGACACTTATTAGAAGGCAAGCCAGTCAAGTGACTTACCTGGCTGAAAGGAAAGGGATGTTATGCAGGAAATTCTTGCTTGTATTGTATTGGTGTGACTTTTAAAATTTATGAGTCCTATTCTAATTTAGTAGGAAAAGAGTATTCATATAATGCTATACAGTTATGTACTTCATAGCAGTTTAAATAGGGTTCTTATGAATATTCTATACAGAAGATGGGGATACCATCATTGGAACAAGTCTCTGCAGTAATTACAGAATCATAACTATTCCTCTTTAAAATGAATAGAGACTGTTCTTTAAAAATACATAGAAGATGTTTCTTCTTTACATCACAGCCATCTGGAGACCTATAAAAATTAGAAAAGCATGGCAATCACATACCAATTTAAAGGCCACTAATGGGCATTTACTAGGAAGGCAGGAGGAAAAAATAAATGTTTGAATCCTATATCTTCCAATATGCAGATCACTCTAAAGTGATTTTGGAAAAAAATAGCAATTTCTGTATAGATTTTTTTAGTATTCACAGTAAGCAAATATTTTTTGTGCAGTCTTATTGGGCACCCTTTGATCTCAAGGCCCTTCTAGATGACTGAAAGTTAGAAAATTTAATTGGCAATAGGGCTAATGAACAGTTAGGTTATAATTTTCATGTTGGCTCTTTTGACTTTCTGAGGCACTAATGATTATTCAGCAAAATGTGTATTGCAGTTACTTCTTAAGTCAGTGTGTGAGTAAGGTGGTCTTGAGAACAGAGCTTGATGTTTTAAAGGCGTATTTTGCATCTTTGAAACATAGCAATGCCTTGCATTTAACTGCAAATCCTGTGACATGGTAACATGCTTTAATGTACGCATTAATGTGTACATGTATCTGTGTAAATATGTATTATATATAGAAATATCTGTATAAGCATAGACATATACACACATACACAAGGAATACCTGAATTTTCATGCCTCTGACAATGCAATGCATAAATTCACAATCCTATTGGATGTAACACATGCCTAAACCACTAATACTGCTGCCTTTAGCTAATGCAAGAAAAAACATCTTTCAAAAAAACCCTTCCAATTTAGAGAAGCTCATTAGAATTTTACATATCAAAATGATCATGTGCCTTTAGATATATCAGATGTCTAATTGTCAAGCACAGTAATGAATAGTATAGTGTTATAAGAATTCTAACCATTTTATGCCAAACTGTATAATCTGAAAAGAGCACTGGCATAATTAGCTCATACATCTCACGTATACCAAGCACTGGTGGCAAATTGTAGTGTTTCCTTATACCAGACTATCTAACCCACATTTTAAAAAAAATACTCAATTTCAGAGGTTGATAATCTGAAAGTACAAATTAATGGTCTTATTAGTAATATGACTACTGAATTCAGGATTTGGCACATTAGTAATATTTATGTGTTACTTCTTGGTAGCAGTATTAATTTTGGGCCTTGTCTGATAAATTGTTTTCCCTTTTTCATGCTTTTATATCACGAATCTATGATAAAAAATGGACTGGTTACACAGATGTAATTTTACAGTGTATCCACATATATATATATGTATTTAAATGCAAATACCTATACACATGTACTTAGTCCTACACATGTATACACAGTTCCCCTGTGTACATACAAGCACACATATGCTTTATTATGTGAGCAGGCTATACAGACAGTACAGAACAAGAATTTCAGTTCAACTTAATGCATTTAAAGATTTCTCCTTAAAAATAGTAATAATGCAAACAGGTTAATTTACAAAGAAATCTATTTAAATGCAGCGAAATGTATTCACTATAACAGTACGGGAACATAAAGCATGATGTATTATGCTTTATTTTACACCTTAAAAGAATAATAGCAGCATGAATTTCCAGCAAGAATTCCTTTAGAAGTGTAGAGCAGTTCATATTGTCTGTGCTGAATTCTTCAATATGCATCTTATACTGACCACAGTATGTATGAGCTTTTGAAATACATTTATTAATTTCAACAGTAAATACTGTAGATCTCAATTCAGACTTTCATTGTATCATGTATAGTTGAGACACCTTTCTTTTTTGCACTTTGGACTTAGAAAAATTCTGTACAAATTATAATGTTAAATAATTCAAAGTATAATGTGGAGGAGAGGTGAATTGAGAGACTTAAATCTTTAAACAGTACATAATTCATTCTAACAGTTTAGAAAGACTTGCCTTCATCAATTTCTTCAGTAATATAAGCAGTATTCCAAATAAACACATAGAGGAAAATGCGTTGCACAGTCATCCTGGTGTAAATACCTGCAAATCCCTGTAGACACAAAACATCACCGAGTTGTGAAGCCATTAAAAACACATCACAGCAGGGCCAATTTTCAAAGTAGTTATACATCGACTACAGTGTAATGCAGATCTGATCCCCAGTCTCAGAAAGCAAAGGCACCACTTTAAGATATAGCAAAGTGTCTCACATCTCTCTGCACAAGCAGAGGTTGCCAAAAGAGAAATGCAGGCAAAGATGTTCCACAGATCTGAAGTGCTTTTATCTATCCTTAGAGAGAATTCTTCCAGTCTTTGGATATTAGAGCAATCTATGCTAGCAAGAAGGAAAGTAAAGGCAGCAGGTGAATTTTCCTGTAGTTGGGAGCAACAGAGGGCTTAGTCCCGGGCTGCTGCTGCTGCTGGTGTGGCTTGCAGGGGCAGATCGCTTGATCACTCATGCATATCAATAACCACGCGTACTTGAAATTTCTCATGACATCATCATTACCTTTGTCTCCTGCGGTCCAGGACCTCTGATCTTGCTGGGCTGGTCCACATTTTGGCACTAAAGGTCCTCCAATGATGCCACTTTTCTCCTTCTTTCAGACCAGGGGCAGCAGCAAGCCAGCAAGACTGCTTCTTCCCAGTTCTAGGAGTCCTGAGAAAGCAAGGATCTCATCCCCGCAAAACACACATACATGCAAGATATTTACAGTCGAGTTGCCACCGTCTGGTAAAAATCTCTATACCATGCATAATCTGAAGGGATCAGGGGCTGGATCCTCAAATCACCTTGTCAGTTTTTACTGAAATGTGATTTTTTTTTTTTAATTCCTTACTCTGACGATGGTTTTACATCTTTATAGAGTGTAAAGAGTCTTTCGTGAGGCTGAAGCAATTTATAATGCAAATAGAAACTTGTGAAGGGATGAATGCTTTTTCAGTCTTATCACATCTTGATACACCTTAATAGCTGGGTTTTTTCTGATATTAACAGATGAATTGTTGGCTATCCCTGCTGGAAATTACTGACTGAAAGAAAAAGTTCAGAATAAACTTTGAAGACAACAGACCTCTTTTGGATGTTATTAGCTGAGCATGCACACATGCACACACACACACATCAGGTCACAATTGCATAAAAGGATGACTATTTTAAAGCAGCACTGGTACTACTGGAGGAAATTGCACATCTATCAAAAAAAAAAATTGGATTCTAGCAAGGAAAGTTAGAGGGAAGTGAGTTGTTATCTTTGGTTATCTAGCTGTATGAGTGTTTTGGTCTTCATAAAGCTACATAACCGAAAGTAAAAACTCCTTCAAGATCATCGTACACCGTGTGAAAATGAAAGACTACTGCAAGAGACAGTAAAAAATAACCCAAATAAACAACAACAAAAAAAAATCAACCAAAAAGGTCAGCAATTCTATTGAATACACATTTTTATAGCTAAAGGTGGGAGTGGAGGGAATTAAATAGCATACTTAGTCCAAAATATGAAATTGTCAGATGCTAAATGCTGCAACAAGAAATGGTACCAATGGTAAACATTGCATGTGCAACTACTGATGTTAAATAAATAAATAAAGAGAAACCTAGACCAGTTAATGTTTCACTGAGCTGAGATTTTTTTTTAAATTATTTGGAAATGCTGTTTCATTTTGCAAAATTATTCATTGCAATGAAATGGCTTTAAAAATAAAGCTGGTAGTTGGTTAGGGTGATGATGATAGTTGCTGTTGGTGGTGATGATACAGTGTGGACTGAACTGGAAAAAAATCAGTCTGCATTCATCTTAGACAAAGCATTGAGGGATTTATTTCAAATAACATGAAACCAGACTTTCAAAAAAAGTTTACATAGGCAAGCTTAACAATATAAAGCTACTGAGAACTTGGTGCAACTGCACAAGGATGAAAAAAGTGATGGCTGATTTTTATTTTTCTGTTCAAAATGCAAGCACAGATGCTTCTCAGTTCTGAGAACGTTTCCTTGAGGAGGCTATTGAAGCAGAAGGACATGATGGAGATGAGATCACCTCCTCCCTTGTCAAAGTCTTAAAAATGTTCTGTTTTACTCTGTGCCTAGCATTGGAAATGGAAGTGACATTTACTCAAAAAATCCACGTGTGTGCCTTCTCTCTTTTTGTTTAAGGATGATCAGATCTATCTAGGAAACAGTTCTGGCATCCCAAACTGAAATAATTAGGACGTATATAGACCTGACAGAAATGGGAAGGGGGTGGGGAAGCTGACGGTCTGTCTTGCCTAATTGATTCGGTTAAACGACCTGCAGGAGATGTGAACTGCTGGGCACTCCCATTCCCACGCTCAGGGCAAGTGGCAATTCCATGCCTCGGTAGCCCGTGACAGACAGCTCTGCTGGGGGCTGCAGAATGAAAAAACCCTCAAGTGCACTATACCATACTCATCTCCATTGCCTCCATAAGTGGAGGTATTTCCCACCCACAGCCATCTGCAGTCTCCCAAGTGAGAACACTAACTGCTCTGTGGCTGCACACTGTCTCTTTCTGTTAATTCTGGAACCTCAGTACAAGCTCCTTGGGAGCAAGTTTCACTTTTCTTCCTTGGCCCAAGTATTGCAGATTATTTAGGAGAGGCAAGGCAGAGGCAAGGCAACCTGGGAGGTGCAGCTATGGAGACTGTGCCTCTCTTCCCTGATGGAAAAAAATAGCAGACACAATGTGTTGACCTTGCAAACATCTGATGGGTTTTAATAAACACTTTTTTGGGTGCTATTCATATTTATCATTATTGCAGTTTAGGCACCTTTTACAATGAAATTGAGCAGGTTTAATTTTTAAGGGCAACATTTTCCTTTGAATTCAACCTAAATATCTTTCCAGAGGCAGACTAATGTCTAATATGATCTTAGAAATTGAACATCTCTAAGGTAGATTAAAATAAGATCGGAGATAAGGAAAAAATTCTCAACATTCTTCATAAATTAAAGGGTTGACTTTGTACAGGCTGTTTGTTTGTGGGTTTGGCGTTCTGAGGGGTTTTTAGATTTTTTTTTTTTATTTTTTCAATTTTTACTTATGAATAGGATGACACATAAAATACTGTTTGGAAATACCTTTACATCACATACTCTGAGAGGAAGGAAGCAGAGAACCATTAAACAGGTCCTAGAAACAAGACATGCACTGTTGATTTAAAATAAATACCTTCCAAAGTCATCTCATCTTCCCTGCAGTTCCAAATATATTCTATAGGATTTTTAAGGCTTACTCAGTGGCTTTTTTACTGAGATTCAGCTAGTACCCCAGCCAGTCTGTATTTACATTAATTCCCCCTTTAGCTGCTGTACATATGCCAAAGTTTTACTACTGTAGTGACTGATGAGAAGCCCCTTGTTTATTTACATTTGAAGCACTGTATATGCAACCAGTCTTTCATTTTGAGTGCCTATATGCCTTTCATTTACTTCTATATAGAGTTGCTATTTACCTAAGAGCGATTGCCTATGACAATTAATATTTACATTACAAAGTATGTGGTTTTCTTTCTGAAAGACCTTCAGTTAAGTCAATAAACTGTTTTCTGGGGAAGCCTATTGTTTACTCAGGCATCCAATGGAGTCAATTAACTTAAGCTTTTGCTTGCATCTCGGTATTTTATGCAAATTTGTTAAGAAAAACACTCAGAAGAAACACAAATATTATAATTGTGTTGCCCATTGTAATATTAAATTGATTTGTACCATATTGAAGTTGCATGACTATAAATTAATAAAACACTACTACTACTATAACTTCTAATTATATAATTGTTATTGTTGTTATTATTTTTTCCTTCATTGCTTAGAAGCAAAATGCTCCATCTCCTGCAAATCTGACTAGAGAAAAGAGAGCATGTTAAAATGTAGCATGCTCTCCAAGTTTATGCTTGCCTCATGTAGCAAATAATGTTATACAAAATTATCTATCTGTAAATTGCTGTTTCCTTAGAACTTGTAAAAAAACTCTAACAATATACATCTTTAAATAATAAAAAAGTGTAAATATCAGTTGAGCAGTCCTTTGAAAGCTTGTTTTAGCACTAGGAAAAACCAGATCAAATTCATTTAGCATGCCACTTTGTCATAATACAGAGTGAAGTTGCAGGTTGTGTGAGTATGCATGTTAACTAGCAGGAATCCAGGCTTATTCTCGGTGAAAAGGGAACAGCAGTTGCTGTGCAAGGCCAATGTTAAAAAGGCAGCTGAATTTAACACCATCTGGAAAAAAAGATCCTTTCACAACTTTCTCACACCATCAGACAAAACTAGCATCTCCTGTTCTGGGCCCTTGTCTATGCAACCATACAATACTGAGTCATTATACTTTTGCTGAGAGAAAATTCGAGAACACAATATGGGTAACCAGTGAATGACCAAGTTTCCTTGTGCCTGTTTAAGTCAATTGAAATCTAGGTCTAGAGCTATGAATGGCAGTATTGTTTTCCTCACCGAGGCTGTACTAAATGTCAGCACAGTGTAAAGAAAAACCTGAAATCTGCAAATAACTTACCAGATTTCAGTTATAATATTTTCCCACACTAGAACTAATATCATTGCTAAGATCTACAATGCCCAAAATACAAAAAGAATCAGAGAAAAATGAGTTCATTTACAAGTGATTTTATTCATATAAACTTATTCATTTTCTTAAGGGAACTTGAATTCAGCATATAGAGGTGGCTTATTGTTTCCTGAGAAGTTCAAGTTATAAACCAGCTTTTATGTAATTAGGAAAATAAACTGTGTCAGCAAGTTTGTATCTTGCAACTATTCCAACTCTGACTTGGAACTGATAAAACATAAGTCTAATCCACATTACACAGGTTGCTTCTGAGTTGAGTATAGGGAAAGATTTATGCTTGAATAATTAGAAGAAATAAGGCTGAAGTTGATAAGCAAAGTAATAGGTAATATATTTCTGTAGGTGTTGATGAAATATATTAATAGATCTCAATGTAGAAATGTTTCCAGTTCTCTCAGTTTTAGTACCTTTTTGTTCCTGCTTGATAATATTTTCTATTATAGATGCTATTCAATTCAGTCCTCTGTTTAGGATTCATATATCAATTGGCACAATGCAGACTAAGAAAAAGAAGCAGTTCAAATACATTACAAGGAGTTAGTTACATATTTTATTAGAACATCTGTGCTTTTAATCTAATTGACTGTGATTTTGTTAGCTTCATTAAATGTCATACAGTTCTTAGCATAAAACTGCAAAGCAATGAGTAACTATATTTTTGATGAATAATACATTTGTGCCAACCACATTAACTAGTAAATTTCTAAGCAGGAACAATATCTGCAGCATTTGTCATTTGTAGTTCTATTGTGTAATACTGACAGAGACCACTCAGAGTGGCTTGTGAAAAATTAGTGCTAGAAAAGTTGCACTTTCTTAAAATCCTTTGTAACAAATTGTAAGTTAAGAACAATAGGAATTAGGATAATCCAGACTTGAAGTATAAAGAGCAGAATGACACTAGTACACATTTAAATTCCATTCATAGCAGGTAGAAAGAAAAGGTCAAACTCTGTAAGCCATAGTGCTAGTGAGGCTGTTGCATTGATAGTAAAAAAGCTGAATATTGTACAAAACTTGGCAGTGAGGGAAACTATATTTACCTGTCCAGAAATTGGTTGTATGAATGGACATATTCATGAGGGAATCTTTGCCTTCCTAAAGTTGCCATTAATATGCATTAACATAGAGAAATTCATTATTTGTTTCAATTGAAATGGAAATACTTCAATTTCAATATGTGGAATATTTCATTTTATGAAGAACTTGAGTGTGCTGTCTTTTAGGGCAGATTTGGCCTTTCCTGTGTGAATTAGAAGTTGTTTTCTTGTTTCTGTTGACTAGCTCCAGAAGTAATGGTGAAGTAGCAGACCCACAGAGACACAATGAAAAAGTCCATTTAGATTTTTAAAATGCTCAACACTTGCATAGATTGCATACTCTGGGATGAGTCTAATAATTAGCTCTTACCTCCTTCATTAATTTAATTTAAAGGAAATAAAATGCCAGGCTTCTGACAACTAAATTTCCCCACTAAATGATAAATACATGTGTCATGGTTTGACACTGGCCCAATGCCAGGCACCCACAAGAGTTGCTCGCTCACCCTCCCCTGCTACAGCTGGGCAGAGGAGAGGGAAAAAAATTAACAAAGGGTTTGTGAGTGAGATAAAAACCAGAAGAAAACACTTCAAGGGCAAAACAGGCTCAGCTTAAGGTTGCAAAGTGAATTTATTACTAACAGAGTCAGAGGAGGATAATGAGAAGTAAAATAAGCCCTTAAAATACCATTTCCCTCAGCCCCTCCCTCCTTCTCACCGACAACACACGGAGACAGGGCATGGTAGTTTTGGTCAGTTCATCCCTGAGATTTTCTTCTGCTGCTCTGAGAGAGGAGTCCTTCCCCTGTGAGACCGTGGGGTCCCTCCCATGGGAGACAGTTCTCCGTGAACTTCTCCGGCATGGGTCCACTCTCACGAGCAGCAGTCCTTCTGCACCTGCTGCAACGTGAGTCCCTCCCACGGGCAGACAGTCCTCACAAAACTGCTGTGATGTGGGTCTCTCCACAGGGTGCAGTCCTCCAAGGACAGGCTTCTCTAGCCTGGAAGCAAGAGCCTCCTCTCTCCACTGGGTCTTCCACTGGATCACAGCCTCCTCCAGGCATCCACCCACATCGGTGTAGGGAACCTCCCCCATGGGCTGCGGGTGGATCTCTGCATCCCCCATGGATCCATGGGCTACAGGGGAGCAGCCTGCTTCACCATGGTCTTCACCATGGCCTGCAGAGGAATCTCGGCTCTAGCACCTGGAGCACTTCCTCCTCCTTCTCCACTGACCTTGGTGTCACCATGTTGTTTTCCCCCACATGTTCTCACCTCCTCCTCTTCTCTGACTAGAAGCAAAAACTGTGTGACTTTGTTTTGATTTTCTTCTTAAATACATCATCACAGAGGTGTTACCAACCTTTCTAATTGTCACAGTTTTGGCCAGCAGCATTTCTATCCTCAGAGCCATCCGGGATTGGCTCTGCCAGACATGGTGGAAGTTTCCAGCAGCTTTTCACAGGACCCCTTTTTGTGGCCCCTCTGCTACCAAAAACCAGGCTGTGCAAAAACAATACAGCATGGGATGAAAATGAATACATTTTTATGGACTTCTCTTGAGGGAATGGGAAAGAAAAAGGAGAAAGGAGCCCTTTGGATTTGTAGTTGTCTAGTAACAATAGCCTATTTTGTTATTCTTGAACCTGTTGCATGTATTTAGCTATATACATATGTACATGTATATATACACCTATAGATTTATAGTGTGTGGTGTAAAGCAGGTGTGAAGATTATCTGCAAGGCCCAGTCTCTAATCTGGATGAAATTGTTGTTAGCTTTGCTGGGAGCAGGACTGAGTCTCATACCAGTGTTGTTGATTTATATACATACATATATTAGGAGAAAGGAGGGGGAGTGGGGTGTTCAGTCTGTCATTAAAGGTAATGCAATTCCCCCCCTAATTCAATATGATTGAGACTAAGCTATTAATGAGCCAAATTTTGCAGTCCTTGTTCTTAGAACTGCCATTGAAAGATTGGATTAATGCCCATACCCATACATGTTGAAGACTGTGATTTGCTTTTGGATGGAAAATAGGTCAATGAAATAGCTATCATTAGTCTTCATAGATTTGGGTCTCGATCTTGTGTCATATCTGACAGTATTAATTGGGGAAATCTATTATTAAAGTGTAGCTTGCCAAGGAAGGAGCTCTGGCTGTCTACAGTGAACAAACATATAGGTCAGGGGAGAAGAAAGATTTTTTGGGACCTACCCCAATGAAGGAAATTCCCTGTGCTTTGGCCCTGTAGGGTCCATGTATGAGGATTCCCTTCTAGAAAATGAAGCTGCAGGCAGAGCTGACAGGGGCCTGTGCCTGCTACCCTCCCACCCGAGCTCACCCAGTGTGGGTCCTGGCCATCCTTGGCAAGCTTCAGGGTTACCCAGGCTGCTTGCTTCCCAGAGAAGGAACACATCACCCTTTAACAGCTTTTTCAGCTGAATCCAACTGAATTAAACCAAAGATGAGCAGAAACCTTGATGTTCGAAACTGCTTGTTGCCCTGGTCTCAGCCTGAAGCAAGGGACTTGCAGGAGGCACCCCTGCAAGACCTAACCCCCATGACCTACCACTACTAAGGGCTGCTGCTATGCAGAGATGGCAGTGGAGCCATTCTGTACCAGTGGAGCGTTGAGTGTCTCCTGCAACTAGGGTGCTGATTAGCATTTCCTAAGAGACCAGCAGCTGCATCAGGGCTCTCCCAGGTGCTGCTGGGCCAGGTTAGTCATGCTGGGGATCAGCGCCCCGCCCCTTGGCTGCCTACCTTTTTCTCCCCTATAGTCATATATAGTTACATGCATATGTATTTAGCTTAATGTGGTGGTTTTGCAAGGAAGTGATTTTTCCAAGGAAGTTATAGCAAGCTACACTTGTATACATATATATACTTATATATAGTTATAGACACTTGCAATTAATAATTTAGGTTTTTCTATCTGTTGGGCTACAAAGTGCGTTATTTATTACAGCTATTAGTTGTTGCTAGTGATAATTATTAATTTGCACTTCCTTTACTAAGAAGCAGTCATTTGTGTCCACAGGCTCACACAAACAAGCTATAAAAGCAGTTCCCTCCCAGCAGGTATTGCAAAGTAATTGAGTTATTATTATGCTGATTTGTCATTATCTCAAGGGCTTTTATTTGCATGCATGAAAGCTCCTTCTGTGAATAAAGTGAAAACTCTCCAGGTGAGCAACTGTCCCTGGCTTGAGGGTTGCCTCGTGGCCCCTTGCCTGGCACACCCTGCTGCCTGGCCATGAGGACTGCATGTCAATGAAGACACTGGCAGCCAATAATGGCTCTGACATGCCTTTGTGCAAGTTTACATCATCACAACGGGCAGTAAGGATGGTGGTGACAGTGGTACTGGGAGCTGCTCCCTGCCCCCCTTCTCTCCTTGCACCTCAGGAAAGCCATCTGTGCAGTGGAGAGTTACCTCCTGACACGTGTTCTCAGAAGGCTCTGCTTTCCCCTCTAGGTAGAAAAAAGTTGACAAAAGGTTGTTTACAAAAAAATTATGAGTCTTAAGCACTTACTAAAGCCACTTAAAAACATCATGCATGGACATTTAAACTTGTTGGAAGGATTAGAGAGAAATCATGCTGTCTGCAGCTAATGATACCATCTTAACATTTCAATTTTTTAAGATGTAGCTAAATCCACCTCAGTATGGTACACGACCACTTTCCTTTTTGTCTGCATGGTGGCTGAGGAAGGTGAGGAGTAAGGGCAAGTACAAGGACACCTGGTCAGACAGGGACATCCTCAGTTCCAACTGCCTGCTATTGCCTTTTCTAGTTCAGTGTTCCATCAACAGTCAGGGTAAAGTTGCATTTCTAAAATGCACCCTAACAACTAATGTTGCCTCCCCAGTATCAAGGCCTTGCTAAGTTTTTCTTTCATAGGTAAACAGCAGCAGTTCCAACAGATCTGAGTTGCTCTTTCCTAGGGCTCTGCCATAGGCTAATAATGAGGGGTAGTTTTTCCATGCTAGATTTTTTTCTCTTAAGCAATATTTGATACAATGGAAATGCTGCTAGTTAGTTGCTGCATCAATAGTAGATTTACAGCATCTTCTAAGAAGCAGAATTTTGACAATGTTGTTTTGTTTGTAATGTTATTCAGTTTGGGGTTTTTTTTTTTTTTAATCTGGGCTACACCTAAATAGAGGTATATGTAAAATAACATAGTAGAATGGCAAACACACATGTAATGTAGACATAATGACAGGATACATAGAGTTCAGGGCAAGATCGAGCTTGTTCCTCCAGATGTAGGTGGCCTGATGTGAGAACATAATTTTCAGTTCCTTGATCTGTTACAAAAAAGCTGAGGTAACATTCCTAACATTGAAAGGTAATGATGAACTGATATTTATTCACTTATTCTAAATAATGATTATTTAAATATCTATGCTAAAGTGCAATGTGATAAGAACACAGATTATCTTCATTTGCTTAATGTTTTGTAGACTATTACGGCTTTGATGATGCTGAAAACCATGTGAGTAAGGGCACAACAGTGAGCAGGATCACCAGCCTCCTCTGATATGGAAAAACTAAGGAAACTGCCAATATAAAAGATTTCGGTAAGGAACTGCCTTCTGTTTAGCCTTTCCACTTCCATTTTGTGTATCAGTATGGAGAAAATAGAAACTAGATCAAAATGAACTTTATAAATTAATGACTATAAGAAATGATCAATATTTTGTCTTGTTTAAAGTCTAAGAGGTGTTTGTAGGAAAAATATTTCATGTTTTGGGTCAAAGTTTGGTCAGTGTTTCTTTGGACTTGAATAGTATTAGCATTTGGCCCTTTGTAAAGAATCTGTATGGTCTGATCAGGATCATTTTATTTCCGAAATAAACTCTATGCAAAGACAAAGTGGCTTACAGTTGTTTTTTAAAATCAGAATTTTTAAGAGATATTTTTTCAAATAAGTTACATTTATTCTGTTATTAATGTCAGTTCTCTGAAAGGGATATTAACATAAAAATACTCTGCTGTCATTGCCATGTAGAATATTATCTTTAGGAAACAGAGTTGGGGGTGTTATAAAATAATATCATCATGATAATATCAGTAATAGTTTAGCATAATTGGAATCTAATACTATAACCTTGTATGAGAAAGCTGTAGTCAGTAACAGAAAACCTGCACAATAAGGATGGAATGTACATGTGTGATTTTTTTCTCACCTAAATCAGCAGCAGTTGTGGTACATCAAAAAATGTAAAATTAACACTCTTTTGTATAAATGTAAATTATTGGTTTTAGATGTTTTCTGTCACAGAAAGCAATTTCTATTGAAGCACTGTAGAATTCTCTGAAGGTGCATAGAAAAGTATAACCTTGTGGTGCTACCAACTGAAATGGAAGTGAAGCTAATTCTTCACTTACTTTTCTGTATTAAATATTTGCTTCAAAAAAGACCATTAAAACCTATTTTTTCTGACTGTAATTGATATAAGCATAAATTATAGAGGTTATTGTTTAGTTAATTACTAAGGATTTTATGAGCTACCAATATTTTACCAGTAGTCATAAATATATCGTTGGAAATATATGAGTAATAATTTCTATCTTCTTCTAAATCCACACAATACTTACATGGCATAAATCAGTCTCATATGACAGCTATGTAGATTATCTTTTTACTTTAGAAACACACATGAACAGAATTGACATATGACTCAAACTTGTTTGTGTATGTGTATGCATATGCAAGTTTAAATCCTTAAAAAACTATAAACTATATGTTCATGTGCACTTTGATTAAATAAGTTCACTACACGCAGCAACCATAAGCTTTACCACATTTGCCTCAAATAGACTTCACGTGCTAAAGGAAGATTCATAGTACAACTAAGTTAACAAGAATGAGTTACCTCTGTCACCGGTGTGTCTACACTGATGTGAGAAATGAGACTCACTTTTTCTAAAATTTAAAAGTTTAATAAGGGATAAAAGGGACAGTAAACAGCACTGGGTACTTGCCAAATTGCCAGTGACACATCAGTTGGCTGTAACAACTTTCCTTATATACTTTTTCGTTGCACTGATCAAATGCATAATCATGAGGATTATACATATTCAAACATTCCTTTGCGCTCTTTTACATGTTCTGGGAATTCTTTAGTTTAGTTTGACCCCTGACCCACCGTGCAATAGTGTAGATTTGATTTTAGGGAGTCATGTATGTAATTTCCTCACAATGTATATGCCATTTCCTCACAAAAACAAACGGGGAATTATTGATAGCCGCAGGGTCAGTGGCAGAAGTCCTTTTCACATCCTTTGTTTCGATGTTATCTGTGTGGTTCCTTCAATGTTCTCTAATCATACAGACTTTTAGCTATTTCCACAAACTTATCAAAGTTATTCTCACTATTGCCAGTTAATTACAAAAATAAAAGCATTCTGCAGAAGTTAACATTACATAGTCTTTATTTAAACATTTTGTGAAAGCCTAAACTACAATATATGTTTATCACACTAATACATATATAAGCTACACATGGCCAGGGCATTGGCCACAAAAGCTGACAAATTATACTATATTAAAAACAGTTTAAAAGTGATTACAAACTGTACTACATCAAAATCGTTGTGATTAATAATAATTTGCAAAAGCTAATACATAATAGCGAAAGCCAACAACTACATAGTTATTTATAACAATTTTCCTCCTTTGTTTTTTCTTATTGTATTTGGCTTGAGCTACAGTTTTAAACCTCTGTATTTGTGGCACACTGATACCTTTTGTAGATGATAAGTGCCTTTTTTAGGGTTTTATTATTGTTTGTTTTCTTTAATATCATGACTCTGCGTTTCTCTCGAGGTTCCTGACTTGGGATTGGTGGGAATTGCTATAACCTGCATATTTTGAACCACATGAGTAATTAAGCGGATAAGACATGGAATCAAACATGGAAGAAAAATTAAACTTGTTATTCCATATAGCATTATAAATCCCACCTTCTTCCACCAGGATATTCCAAAAAAAATTTCCCACCATCCTTTAATAATTATAGATTCCCACTTTTGGACTGGTACATGGGCTATTTTCCAGATGTTTTTGGCTATATCCAAAACTGCATCTCCATTATCATAAATTTGTAGACAACAATCAGTTGTGTTACATTTTCCACAAACACCTCCCTCTTCTGCCAATAAATAGTCTAGTGCCAACCGATTTTGATACACTGCAGCTCTTGTTTGCCTTTGCTGGCTGGTTATTAATTCCAAGGCCCCAGCTGTTTCATTAGTTATGATTTCTATAACTGCTTGGAGTCTTATGATACGATTTAACATATGTATTGGGGTACGATATCCCCAACTCCCATTATGTGCCCAGGTGGCGGGTCCATATGTTTCTATTATTCATTCAGGAGGCCACTCCTCACTACCTCACTTTTGATATCCCCAAATTTCTCTGATTAATTCTCTTTTGTTTCTTTTTAAGCCATCGTAGACTGGTATTCCTAAATTATCTCCATCTTGATTTGATAACAGAAAAAATCCTGGTTGTATAATTCCTAGAATACAACTTCCTTTCCGTAGGAGAGGGATTTTTGGATAAGCCCTTTTTCCACATATCCAGAATAAGCCATTTGGTGCTTTCCAGTACTCCTTTCTTTGGTTATTCATGTTTTCCCAAAATTTAGATATTTTGGGAATCCCATAATAGGGTTTTTTCTCAGTGTCATTGCACAAGAAAAGTTTAATTTCTTTCTCATATTTACAATTCTTTTTTCTTTCTTGAGTCCAATATTGTGTTGGTTTTTCAGGGATCCACCGCATGGAAGTTCCATTAAAGACTTTATATCTTTTTCAGGGGGTTTGTCCTACTTTAAGATTTTTTTTTTCCCATACGCCAGAGGCACTCCTCTCCTATTATTTCTGAACTTAATATCCACCCTTCTGGCCGGTTTTCTTCTTTCATGTTGGTTCTGTTCCATTTGAGAAGTTCAACCGGGCCTAGCTTACTACCTTTCCATGGCCATTCATTAACACTCTCCCATATACCCAGCAGTCGGTAACATTTAGTTCTTTACTGGTTCTCTCTCCCAAATCTACAAACAAGTTCTTTCCTAATCTTGGGATTTCTACCTCATTTTCTGTTTTTTCTTTGAGTTTTGTATATAAATCTCCAAGTGGAGTTGGCTCTGGATTGGATTGCTGTATCTGCTTTTTTTGCTCATTTATTATTTGTTCCTGTATTAAATCTTGAACTAAATCTTGTTCTCTTTCCCATTCTTGGGTCTGTCTTATGGAAAAACAAACCCATTTTTCTCCCTGTGAGCATCCATGGTTCAATCCTAGAATTTTTGTAACCCAGAACCTTTTTCCCATTCTGTAGGCAGGTGTCTAATTTAGATGAATTATAAGTGTTGGCTGAGGAAAGTATGAGCATAAAAAAAAAGAACCTTGAGTTTTTCTGTGATACAGAGTTTTGTAGCACTTGTGACATGGATCATTCAGATTCCCAAGAGGGAAAAGATTAACAAGGAGTAATAGGAGTCCAGTATAATGTGTATCCCCACCTTCCATGCCTTATGGGAATGCTGCCCACAGCATGTAAATATGATCTTCTTGGTGGTGAGTATAGTGGTTAATCTGGTCTTGCCTCCTATCTCCTTACCAAGAAATTATTTATGTCACCTGCTTTTCTTATATTGTGGTTCTTTGCTGTTCCTCAGTCAACCGGCATTATTAATTTCATTTGCAGAATAGGGTCTTATTACATCCACATCATATAGAGTTGTCTACACTCAAAGTATGGTCTCCATTTTTGATATATCACAGCCTCCCACTCAGCTTCTAATAGCTCATGAGTATTGGAGAGTATCAATTCAACTCCACAACACAGTGTTAAAATTTGCACTTGCCCTTGATTTGTATTTGATTTTTTTCCTTTCTCTTGACAAATTTTGCAATACATTTGCTGTTTGGGAGAGCTACACCACCAGAGCTGGCCACAGTTTTCACACTGACATTGCACCCAGCTTGGATGACTTGCATTGGGGTGCTTTAAGCAGGATATGTGATCAGGAATAAATCCGGGGGACATCTCAGCAGGGAGAGCTGGTGGTTTTTATATTTGTAGGTCACAAGCAAAAGCAAAAACTCTAGGGTCACCTATGGCCCCGGTGTCTTTTAATTTATATAACCCTGATCCACTCTATAGGGGAGTAAATTACCACCCCAAAGGTGGTAATCAAAAACATTGTGATTAATAAGAATTTGCAAAAGCTAATACATAATAGCGAAAGCCAACAACTACATAGTTATTTATAACAACCTAGTCAGAAATCTTCAATTTCTTTCCTATATTGTTGTTTACCATTGATTGTCAATACAATAATCTAAGAGAGACTCAAGGATTTTACTGTAAATTATAAATAAATTCACTTACATTCTACTAGGAATAATATTTTATTTGCTGTAGAATACTCTAAGCCTATACTGTTGTTAAAAGTCATATTTTTCATAAAAAAACGAAAAGAATATCAGTATTTATGCTTTCATAATTTAAAAAATATTAATCACATATCATGTTAGATATTAGAACATATATATATAAATTACTATAATTTTAGTTGAAATACAACTCAAATTCTTAAGAGCATTGCATCTAAATAATATTGTCTTTGTTTGAGACAATTTTAAGAGGTGGACACTAAAATGAGTTTCGTCCCCTTATAGTTTTAACCAATCCCTTTCCATCAATAAGGAGAAATGATTACGAGTAAATATAAGGTTTTTTTAAAAAGTAGTTTAATAAAAAACCCAAAATAGCAACAGGCAAAAAAATACGGTAATAGCACTAGTTACAAAGTTGCTGAAATCTCATGGACTCCCTGGGAACAATGAGAAATTCAAAACGGCGTAGTGACCCGTTCCTCAAGATGGCGCCTGCCATGGGTTACCGCGTAGTCTGGGACACAAAGGGAGATGGGAGAAAAACCCCGCTTGGCTCAACCTTCCCCCTCGAACAAAAAAATTGCAAGGTAGCTTACGAAGCAGTTATAGTGGCAGATGGGAATTGCCATCATAGTATGTGAGGTCAGTGCTGCCGCTTGCTGCAGCCTCCTGCCACCCACTGAACTTCACTGGTGTTGGTGCTGCTGTCTCCGATCCCTGTTCTGATGGGGGGGAAAGAAAAGAAAGTCTCAAGAACCGATGAGCAGTGGCCCAACTCTGGACCAGCTCTGGCTCTGCGCTGGCAATAGGTGTTGCAAATTTCACTCTGAAACAGTTTTTGATTGTGAAATGCAGCTTCTCAGGTTGCTACTGTTGCAAGTAGAGCCAGGAGGCAAGAGGCAAGCCAAACCGCAAGAGGGAGCTCTCCCTGCGTGCTGCGACTTTAAAAAGCCTGGGGCACCCCCCAACTCCTGCCCCGCCGTTCCATTTTCTGGCTGCAGGGTCTTAAAGAGACAGTAACAATTTGAGGCACAGGTAGATATGGCATACAATAACATTTTGGGTTACCCAGGAAAATATGTTATGCATTACTTAATTATTTATCAAAACTAATTAAAATAATTGTAGGCCAAAGCATAAATTTATTTTCAAATAGTCCTTTTGTTTTGCACCAGGTACAAATATGTGCCAGATGTGTAAAAAAAACCCAAAATAATCACCCCCAAAAAATATCCAACATCCAATTTTCCTTCATTAAATGCAATATTTTTGTTAGGAGTAATAATACTTTTACAGTGATGCCATTCTTATCATGATCGTGCCGTAAATTCAAATGTATGTCAATTGATATGTATATATAATTTCTATTAGCAGGAATAAAAGAATGAAACAATTAATGTGGGTGGGAGTGAAACCCAAAACTGGACAAGAAAATGAACTCTGTAGTCAGATGGCTACAGAGCAGGTATTTGTTTATTCAGCGCTGGGAGTGAGGGGGATCTTTCCACCAAAAACTCACTTAATCTTCTTTAGCCTTCAGTTACATTTTAAAAGTCCTTCTGTGCAACATCAAGATTACAACATATCATTAGCATACTCATATTTGCATAAAGCTGTGTCATTGTTTGACAACAGTTTGTTGCTTTCCCACATGCGTCAGTTCCTTCTGTGGTGGTCGTCAGTCTTCTGGTGGCCTTTTGATGAAGGATTCTGTAGTCTTCCTCACATTTGAACTTTTTACCCCATCTTTAGCACATGCCTGGAGCTTCTTGTTTTTCAGTCTAGCTTGTTTTTAGCTAATTTTGCAGTTTGCAAGTTGCATAAAAACTTGCTATCTTGCTCTTGATGGCGCTTGTTATCTCACTGGCTTTGTTATCTTGCTTGCTTTGCTATCTTGCTTGCTTTACCTGCACATCTTGTTACAATGTTACTTGTGGTTAACATTTTGTTACATACCACTTAGGATTCAATCCCCCCTTTATTTTTACTTTTGTGAATTCTTTCACAAATTATCATGTGTTTATTCTCTGGAAATATGTTCCTCTTTCTACTCTGTCTCAATTTATATCTCTTCCTATCATCATAAGACATTTTGGTTCACTGGCAGCACCACAAAAAGCACTGGCTAAATATGCATGTACACAAAATGATTATTCCTATCAACAAGATTCCCATGAATTATTGTTTCAACCAATTTAGATTAGGGAGCCAAGTTTTGTCTCCCATAAGTGAGTTGACTAAAATGTATCATTCTTTGTCATTTCATGGAGCGTTTTTGCATGTTGCCAGATTGTATGTATATCTGTTTTTATTTGCTCTGATTGATCTATGTAAGTAAAACTACTGGTATTTATCAACATACAGACTCCTCCCATTTGGGCTGTGATCATATTTAAAACCATAGAGTTTTGAAATCCTCCTTCTTTTAAAGAATAAGTTTCTGTTTGCAATTGTCCAATGGCATCTGCCATTGAGTTTGCAATTATTTCCATCTCTGCTGAGATGTTCACTATTGCTTTTTCTAAGTGTACAATTCCTAAAGTTGGGAATAAAGCTCTGACAAAGCTGTGAAAGCCTGTATTATATCTATACAGAGGATTAGAAGGTATACTTCGACTAAATCGGTTTCTCCAAATTCCTCTAATGATTCCTGTAATTAAACTAGTATGATTTATTACTTGTATAGGTGGGACGAGATACCCCATAGTACACTGACCTGTCCAATTTCCAGGTAGTTGCTTAGGGGCTTTTCTCAAAGACCTATTCATTCATTTTGGGTCAGATCTATGCCATTGATTTTTACAAAGAATTCACCACTGACTTGAACAGGAGGTTCTGCTCAAATGTCAATTGCACAATCTGGATGACTGTGAAATTCTTCAGAAAGAATCTGATGCTTCAAAAAATAGGATAAGTGGAAGTACTGATAGTGTGGCAGCTGTACAAAAGTTGTAAAATGAAAGAAGACTTGATAGCAAATGATACCCAAATAGAAACTGAGTTAAAGGTGATGTTTTGGCTACTGAGACTTGTTCATGTCATGAACTGAAAAGTAACCTTTTTTCTGTTTTTCTTCAGTATGAGGAAGGCCTTGGCTGTAACAGACATAGGGGAACCTTTGAGTAGCTTCTGACAGAAGCCACTCCTGCAGCCTCCCCCATTACCAAAACCTTGCCATGCAAATCCAATACATTCTTAAGCAAAGCAATCAATTACATTTTAATTTGAATGTTGAGAGCTAGTGTTTGCTCAGCATCCGACAGTTGGAAGAATAGTTTCAGGAACACCAAATTAGCCTCAGTAAAAACTGAAGATCTTTTGAGGTTGCTACATTGTTTTTCTTGAACACAAGACAGTCTTCTGAAACATTATCACTTCTTACATAATGAGAGATGGAGGAAGACCAACAATAGATGCATTAGAATATGCTATTTACCTTCTTCCAACTGCTCTGGCTCATTGTCTGGTCTTTAGTTATGTTGTATGCATAGAGATTACACATTTATTTTATTAACAGGTCAAACAGATTTTAAAAACACACACACATATCAGAATAAAAATATAGGATTCCAACAATCAAAGAAATTCAGAAACTGAAAATGACAGCCTGTGTCTGCAATAATTTCCCCCTGAAGATGCTATTATTATGGGACTGTGCTGATTATACCCTTACCAGAGATAATAGCAATAAGGAAATTACGGTTGAAAACATTTAATCTGGGCCTCTGTTTTAAACTATTTATGGGATTTTTTTCTGTTCCTATTGAAGTGAACAAAATGGGCAGGAGATTTGTTTTAACTCCTTTTTGTGCCTTTATTAAAATAGCTCTTTTAGAGAAGGGGGGGGTTGGGTGGAGTTTTGCCGTCGCCGCTGCCGCGGTTCCCTCGGGGCACCGCTGAAGAGGAGGTGTAATTCGATCCTGCGGTCGCGCTCCGTCTCCTCTCCGCAGAATCGGGACTCCTTCCTCGCGAGGGTTTCCCGGAAGTCTGATCTGCCTGGCTCGGTCTAGGGGTGTCTCCCTTTTCAGTCACTCTCTAGGTCAGCGAGAACACCTCAACCAGTTGGAGACCCTCTCCAGGTAGCTGGGTGTCCTCTTCCTACAGCAGTGTCCTCCATAAGTCCCGGTTCTGGGTGGGCTCGTTGGTCTAGGGACCATTTGCTGCTAACTGGACTTCTGCTTGGAGCTGAGCATTTCGGGGGTCTACTCGATTTCCATATCAGGCGGGGTCTCGTGGTTCGGGCAGGCGGGGAGCGGCAACGGCTTTTAACTCGGTGGAAAGGGGAAACTCGGGACTTGGGGAAAAGGTCAACACACAGCCCGGAACACAGGGCACAACACTGGCACAAACAATTCAAAATAACAGGTATGTAATACTGCAACTTCAAATACAACATCTAATAGCACAACTATACAATACACAACATATACTATGCACAACATTGATTAAAACTTGGAGTCTCTTTGGCTCTATTCATTTCAGTCCCCTCTCTATTTTTTTGATCGGGCTTTTGCCCGCATCAATTAGCTGTTTCTAGTTCGTGGGAGTGTATTTTTCTTAATTTCTGGTATTGGTTATAAATTCTTTTTGCTGTGCTCAATTCTTCTTCTTGGGGCTCTAATCTTATTATATCTGTGGGTTTTTGGATTCTTATAGTTCGAATTAGACAGAGGAGTAGGCAGGGGAGGAGCAGGAGGCTGGCAAGTGCATTTACTGCAATGAACACTACTTTTTTCCACCAGGCTCCTTTAAAAGACCAGAAGTTATCCCACCAGTCTGTATTAATTAAGGGCTTCCACTGTTGGCTATTTATGTAGGCAGCTCTCCGGATTTCTTGGGAAATGTTTTTGATTACTTCACTTTTATCATCAATTTCGAGGCAGCATTCCGAGGAATTGAATTTTCTACAAATGCCACCTTCATTGGCCAATAAGTAATCAACTGCTAGCCTAGTTTGATAAACTACTGCTCTTGTCTGTGCTAGTTGGTTACTTATATGGTCAAGAGTTAAGGTAGTTTTGTTTGATACTATTTCTAGTACTGCCTGCAACTTGATGATTTTATTTAATATATAAATTGGAGTTCGGTACTCCCATGACCCATCTTGTGACCAAGTTGCTGGTCTATATGTTTTCACTATTTCTTTAGATGTCTAAATTTTCTCTTTCTACGTTTGGGTGCTACTTATGTCAATTACTGTCCTCCTTTTTCGATTAGCTCTTTTTAAGTTGTCATATAAGGGTATACTTAGATGATTTTCTGATTCTCGTGGGAGTAGGAAAAATGCTGGTTTAATAATTCCTATAGTGCAGCTACCTGTCCAATCCCCTGGGAGATGAGTATAAGCTCTGTCTCCACAAATCCAAAAAAGGTGTTTTGGGGGCCCCCATGATGTGTTTTGTGTGTCAAATGGATGCTCCCAATATTTGGATATCTCCCTAATTCCCCAGAATGGGTTGATTCCCTGGTCAGTACACTCATGTAGACTATAACCTTCATTGTAAACACACCTTGTTTCTTTTTCTTCAATTGACTAATATGTATCAGGTCCCTTGGGGAGCCATTCTTGCTTTAACTCTTTTATTATTAAGTACCTCTTACAAGCCATCTTTCCCACAAATGTTTTATACCTCGTCCCGGTCCTTCTTATGCATTCTTCCCCAATTACTTGGGATTTTAAGTCCCATTGTTCTTTTCTCCTTTCTCCTTTACCTGGGGGCTCTTGTTTCATTAACTTCCATCTCAAGATGTCTAAGGGTGCTAAACTCGTCCTTTCTTAAGGCCATACATTAGACATCTGTGTGCTCCCACATATCCAACAGTTTGTTATATTTAACTCATGGCTTATTCTTCTGATTAGATCAATAAATAGATTCTTACTGGGGGATTCTTCTATTTCATTTTTCTTTACTGCTAGTGGTTTTTCTTTTATTAAATCTGCGACTCCTTCTAAATTATTTAACTCTTCAAAACAGAACCACTCTCTGATAGGGCACTCTCCAGTCAGACGCTGCTTGAAAGTTGCAGCATTTTTTGCTATCCAATATTGTTTCCCGTCTTCCTGACAGGTAGATAATTGATCCATATCAAAGCATGTGGGATTCACATTTGTGTGAACTCTTATGAGGGATTGCAGATTTTCCCCGTCATAGATAGGATGGTAGCATTTGGAGCAAGCTCCTTCTGTGGACTTGCTCATCAATAGGACTATTATCAGTCCTCCCAAGAGTCCAGTATGAACCATCTCTGGGTCTCACCTGGTCTTGCCTCTTGGGTCGGGGAGTTCTTAGACTGGGTCTATAGAGTTCTTCCTGGTGTGTTCCCACTTCTCTTCAATTTCTTGGTTAGTCTTTCTGGGGTGTGCCCTATGAGAGATTTGTGGTTAACTTTTAGCTTTTGATTTTTACTTAACACTTTTATATTAACTTTTTATAGTTGCTTACTGTAACAATTTATAACAATTCTTAACAATAGTCTTTCGTTAACAACTAGTAACAACTCTTACAGTCTTTTACTGTCTTTCACTGCTTTCTGGTTTCTTCCTGAGAGTTATCTTAAATGTGTCTGGATCTCGACTGGCAGTCCACTCAGAAGAAATCTCTGTTGGGGTTGCAGGGTTTGAGTCTGATGGGTTACTCGGGGGTGGTAATGGTCCTTTCACTCTGGTAATGTGTGTCCAGCCTTTCTCCTGAGTTCGCACTGCAGTGTGGGTAGTGAGCAAGACCTGGAATGGACCTTCGAATTTAGGGGTTAGTGGGGTGGTATTCCAGGATTTAATTAAAACCCAGTCACCTGGTCTTATTTGATGCATGTCTGTATCTAAGGGGGAGGTTTGAGGAAGATACCCTCTTCTTTTAAGATCTGCCAATGTCTTTCCACTTGTTTTTACATATTCTTGGGTTTCTGCCTCTCCTTCTAAATAATCCCCAGTACTATAGGGGGTTAGTAAGAAGGGGAGTCCAAACATCATTTCATATGGTGAAGCCCCCATGTCTGATCTTGGTCGGACTCGGATTCGTAGAAGGGCTAGGGGCAGACACTTGAGCCAATTCATCCCTGTTTCTGTTATTAATTTGGTTAATACATTTTTGAGGGTTTTATTCATCCTCTCTACTCTCCCTGAGCTTTGGGGATGCCAAGGTGTATGTAACCGCCACTTGATTCCTAAGGCTTTGATGACATTTTGTAGGATTTGGGCTACAAAGTGAGGGCCTCGGTCTGAATCAATGTTATTCACTAGCTCATACCGGGGGATGATGTGTTCTAATAGTATTTTTATTACTGCTTGTGCTGTCTCTTTCTTAGTAGGGAAGGCTTCTACCCAATGAGTCAAGTGATCTACTATAACAAGTAGGTGTTTGTACCTTTGTACTGAGGGCATTTCGGTGAAATCTACTTGTATGTTTTGAAAGGGCCTCAGTGCTATCTGCTTTCCTCCTGGTGTGGTTTTTCTCATTACTTTTTGATTCACCTTTTGGCATATTAAACATCCCTCAGTAACTGCTTTAGCTAGACTGTATACTACAATGCATAGATGTTCTCTTAGGAAGTGATCACATAACCCTTGGGTACCCCAGTGGGTCAGATTGTGTATTTCTGTTAGCATTTTCCGAGCTAGAGCTTTATTTAAAAACTTCCTCCCGTCTGGGGTTAACCATTCCCCTTGCTTTCCTTGATGCAATCTTAATTTCTTTATTTCTCTTAGCTCGTTCTCATCATAAATTGGTTCCCTTATTTCGCTGGTAGGTGTGTTACTTAGGTTAAAAATTTTTATTGGCTCCCCCGGGTTTTGGGCTGCTGACTTGGCGGCTTGATCTGCTAATTGGTTACCTTTTACTTCTAAGGTATCCCCTTTTTGGTGTCCCTTGACATGCACTATTGCAATTTCAGTGGGCTTCATGAGGGATTTTAGCACTAACTTGATCAGTTCTTTGTGTATTAAATCTTTTCCCTTAGAATTTAGGTATCCCCTTTCTTCCCATATCCTTCCAAATGTATGTACTATCCCAAAGGCGTATCTCGAATCTGTGTAGATTGTACCTTGGTCTTGTTCTAACAGGTCTAATCCTCTCTTAAGGGCATAGACCTCACAGCATTGGGCGGACTAACTTGAGGGTAATTTCTCTTTTTCTATGACTTTCAAGCTTTCCTTTTCAATGCTCTCGACTATTGCATAGCCTGATACCCTTTTCCCTTCTAATACTTTAGAGGATCCATCAGTGAATAACACCCTCCCATATGGTAGAGGTACATCTTCAAGGTCTTCTCTCATTTTTGTTTGTAAGTCTATGACTTCCAAACAGTTGTGCTCTAATTCTGGTGTGGGCTCTCCTGAGAGGAATTGTGCAGGGTTTAGGCTCTTGGATGTGACTAATTCTAGGTCACTAGCATTTGTTAGAATCACTTCATATTTCAGGATCCTAGAGTCAGTTAACCATTGTTGAGCCTTTTGGCTTAACACTGCTCTAAGGTCATGAGGGGTATGTGCAGTGATTTTTCCTTGTAGTGTCAGCTTCTGTGCTTCTTCTACAAGGGTTGCTGTGGCTGCTACAACCTGGAGACAGGTTGGCCACCCCCTTGCAACTGGATCTAAGAGTTTCGAGAGGTATGCTACAGGCTTTTTGTGCCCTCCCCACTCTTGGGTTAGTACCTCATAGGCGATTCCCCCCTCTGCATTGATGAATAGGTCAAATTTCTTTTTAAGGTCAGGAAGACTCAGCACTGGAGCTGAAGACAATTTGGTTTTCAAATTTTCTAATTGTTTCTCATCTCCAGCTGTCCATTTTATGGGCTCGGATTGGACTAATTTCTCATATAGAAATTTAACACTCTGTGAATAGTTTTCTATCCACAGCTTACAGTACCCGAATAGGCCTAATAGTTTCCTCACATCTGTTTTTGTGGTTGGGGCTGGGATGGACAGCATACCTGAGATTCTCTCAGGGCTTAATTTCTTATACCCTTCTCTAATGATGTGTCCGAGATAGGTGACTTGTGATTCTACAAATTGTAATTTGTCTTTAGATACTTTAAGGCCTTTTTCTCCTAAGAAGTTTAGGAGTTCAATGCTGGTTACTCTTACTTTATCTTGCTCTTTCCCTGATATTAGGATATCATCAACATACTGCAAGATCTGCACGTTGTCTTTAGGGGTGTATTGCCCTAATAGTTCTTCCAGAGCTTGTCCGAATAGATTCGGAGACTCTGTGAACCCCTGGGGGAGGCGTGTCTATCTTAGTTGTTGCTTCCTCTGACTTTTAGGGCACTCCCATTTAAAAGCAAACCAATCTCGGCTCTCTTTGGCTAAGGGACAGGTCCAGAACGCATCTTTCAGGTCCACTACAGTGAAGCAGGTATGTTCTCTGGGTATTTTACTTAGAAGAGTGTAGGGATTTGACACTACTGGGTACTTGGTTACTGTCTTTTTATTTACTTCTCTTAGGTCTTGCACCAGCCTGAATTTATTCTCTGCCTTCCTCACAGCTAGAATGGGGGTGTTATGGGGGGACATACAGGGTTCTAACACTCCTTCGGTTAGTAGGTGAGTTATAATTGGTGCTAGACCCTTCCTGCCTTCTATAGAAATAGGATATTGTTTGACCCTTATGGGGGATGTTCCCTCCTGCATCTCTATTTTTATGGGTGGGATATCTAGATATCCGTATTTCCCCTCTTCAGCCCATACCTCTGGCTTGATCTCATTCAAGTCTTCAGTAGTCATTCTCATCATTCGGACCACCATTTTACCCTCTCTAGGAAAGATCCCTACCCCCAGCTGGACCTGCAGGTCCCTTCCGAGTAGATTACTGTCTAATTTGGGTAAGTATATAAGATCAGTGACACATCTCCTTGAGTTTCCTTTGACTTCCACATTTTCTAGAACTGAAGCTTTGAAAGGTTTCCCTTCTGCTCCTAAAACTTCACACATTCGTTTTCCAATTGCAGTTCCAATTGGAAGTTGCTTAATACTTGATTTGTCTGCTCCAGTGTCTACTAAAAATTCAAATTCTTCATGATAGGGACCCACCTCAAACTTTACTATGGGCTCCTCGTGATGTTTCATCGGGTCCCCTAACGCATAGAGCCCATGACACCCCTAGTCTTCATTACCCTCACCTTTTAGCCATTTCTCTAAAGTCTCCTGTTCCCTGGCAATTGCCTCATCAAAGGATATTTTCTGGCAATGTCGCTTTAAGTGACCTACTTCCCCGCAGTAGAAACACTTTCGTGTTTCTCCGGGCCTCTGAGGGGTGCCCTAAGGTGGCCAGACTTTTCCTTTCTTCACTGGGGGCTTTGTGTTTTCTTCATCTTGTGGACTCTTATTATCTTTTACACTTTCTCTGGCCACTGCTACCATGACCCTTGCTTTTGTTCTCATTTTTTCTTCCTCTCTCCTCAGGTAGACTCTTAAGGCTTCTTTCAATAACTCATTTATTCCTTTCTCTTGCCAGTCTTCTATCTTTTCTAGTTTCCTTCTTATATCTGGCTAGGATTTGGTAACAAACTGTAATTTTAAAACCACTTGGCCTTCTGGGCTGTCTCTATCTAAATTAGAGTACTGCTGGAAATTCTTTCTGAGCCTATTTAACCATGTTGCTGGAGTTTCATCTTTTTCTTGGGCTCCCTCAAAGGCTAATTTGGTGTTGTTACTCCGGGGAACTGACTCTTTAATGCCCCTTATTATTAAAATTCTATGGTCTTCCATATTCCTTCTATCCTCCTCCCTGTTTGGGTTCCACCCTGGATCAACTATTGGCAATTTCTGGTCACCTGGGGGACCCATCCGATTCTCCCTCTCCCAAATACGCTTTCCTGCCATTCTAATCATCTGCACCTCTTCTGGATTGAAAAGTATGTTCAGGATGGAGTTTAACTCTCCCCACGTGTAGATGTTTGGGCCTAAAAATTGATCTATTTGAATGGCAATCCCCACGGGGTCTTCAACAAGATTCCCTAGCTCTTTCTTGAAACCCCTGACTTCTGAAGCTGTTAGAGGGGCGTTTACAAACCCTACTCCTCCAACTGCCCCACCCATCGGAACTTCTCTTAGGGGGAAGAGTTTTGTTTTTGACCTGGTATTATTGTAGGGCCCTTCTGGGGTTTCTATTGCTTGGGGAGGATCCATACTAGGAGTTGGCAGACTTAATTCCCAGTGGGGGGGAGGTGCAGGGACTGTGGAAGGTGAAGGGGAAGAGATTGGACCAGTGTTAGGAGTCATGGAGGACAGAGCTGGAGAGTAGAAGGGGTTAGCTTTTGAAAGAGTTAAGTTAGGCTGAGGTGGTGGAGGGGATGTGATCGCTGGGGATGGTCCTGTTGGAAAGCCAGCTGGGGAAGGGACAGGGTTCGTAGCTTGGGGAGACACTGAGGAATTTACAGGGAAGACGGGAGGGTTTGCGGGGATAACTTGGGGTATTTCAGGGTGAACAGGCGGGGGTAAATGGTCAAGAGGGTCCCAAGCACGACTACTCTCTTTTCTGTCTTCATTTCCACTCTCCTTTTTCTGCTCTTGGAGCTTACAAATCTTGGCTGTCTCACTCTTAGCTATGTGTTTCTGCCAGCAAGTAGCATAAAGCACCTGCTCAGTATTAGAATCTCCCTGGACTCTCAAGTATTGGTTTAATTGTGCACACATCCAGGGATCCTTGGTCCCAAACCATGGCCACCTTCCAGGTAAATTTAAAGCAGGCCAAACTTCTATGCAATAGTGAATCATCTTCACTTTACTTAAACTTTTCGTGGCCTCATTAGTTTCCCATAGCTCAAGCATCTGCCCGAGCGGACTGTCTGGTGGAATATTCTTAAGTTTTTCTCTTCCTTTTTCTCTTGATGGTCTTTGTTTGCCCAAGCACGCTCCCATTCTCCCTGGGTCTAAAATAAAAGCTATACGGTGCCCTTACCCAAACGAAAATCTTAAGATAAGGCAACACAAATCGTAAATATTTGACCCTTATTCTAAATCAAGCTTTCTTTAATGTGCCCCTACTCGAACTTAAAGTTAATGACGGGCAACTTAAACTTCAACTTCACACTCACTCCAGTACCCCGAAGGTAACCCCCCTTGTTACCCCGGCCAGTACCCCCAAGCAGGCGAGTGCCCCGTCGGCAGCCCTGAGCCCCCAGCCAGCACTTCGCTGGTACCCCGCAAGCAGCCCCTGACCGCCTGGTACCCTGTGGGTAACCCTCTGTCACCCCAGCCAGTACCCTCTACAGGCTTCGGCAGCTGCTTCGGCCAGTACCCTCTCTCACTCGCCGCGTGCTACAGGCCCCCGAAAGTGGGCCGGACAACCAACGGCCGCGCAGGGCCGTTGTCCCCACCGCAGCCAGCACCCGAGCACACGGTGCACAACTCACACACTCCCCCTACTTCGGACCCCTTGTGCTTAGGGCCCCCTACCACTCACACCCTGCACCCCGGTCGGCTATGCCGGTTATAGCCCCAGCCAGTGCAGCTCTCTCACTCTGTGCCCTGTCCACTACCCCAGCCAGCGCCTGAGCACTCTCCCTGGGTCCGAGCCCCCGACAGGCAGCACTCGGTTCCTTAGTGCCTCAGACACCCCGGGCTATAGTCCCAGCTGACACCTCTTTCACCCTCTGTGCCCTGACAGCTACTGCCTGGCCTCCCGAGCCAGCAG
Organism: Acrocephalus scirpaceus scirpaceus; assembly: GCA_910950805.1. Lineage (NCBI taxonomy): Eukaryota > Metazoa > Chordata > Aves > Passeriformes > Sylviidae > Acrocephalus > Acrocephalus scirpaceus. Next base: position 6,688,789 of record OU383795.1, on the reverse strand, counting down.
CACCTCAGCCGGCACAGTGTGCGCCTCTCACTCCCCTGGGCAGCCCGCGCACTCCGACTGGCCCAGTCGTCCCACCTCCCTATGTGCTGGGGGAGGTCCCTTTTCACCCTAGGCGTGCCACTCACACCTACTGTCCTCCGCACGCCAGGAGGGGGGCCCCTCTATGCCCCTGGAGGCGCCTCACTCACTCGTTGCCAGTCGCTTCCCCCTGTTCCCGGCTGGCCCCCTCGCGGGGGAGTCCAGAACCGCGGTACTAAAGGGTCCAAACTCGCTCCGGGGATCTGAGCTGCCAGTCCCCGTCTCACTCACTCCACTCACTCGTTCGCCTCCACCCCCGCCACCGGTTACTCACCGGTTCTCCTCAGCGATGTTCCCACGGCGTCCTGTCCTCTGGTCCTGGGGTTGCCAGCTGTCCTGTCTTCAGGCGTGGCTTGAATCCCGGACGAGCCCCCAATTGAAGTGAACAAAATGGGCAGGAGATTTGTTTTAACTCCTTTTTGTGCCTTTATTAAAATAGCTCTTTTAGAGAAGGGGGGGGTTGGGTGGAGTTTTGCCGTCGCCGCTGCCGCGGTTCCCTCGGGGCACCGCTGAAGAGGAGGTGTAATTCGATCCTGCGGTCTCGCTCCGTCTCCTCTCCGCAGAATCGGGACTCCTTCCTCGCGAGGGTTTCCCGGAAGTCTGATCTGCCTGGCTCGGTCTAGGGGTGTCTCCCTTTTCAGTCACTCTCTAGGTCAGCGAGAACACCTCAACCAGTTGGAGACCCTCTCCAGGTAGCTGGGTGTCCTCTTCCTACAGCAGTGTCCTCCATAAGTCCCGGTTCTGGGTGGGCTCGTTGGTCTAGGGACCATTTGCTGCTAACTGGACTTCTGCTTGGAGCTGAGCATTTCGGGGGTCTACTCGATTTCCATATCAGGCGGGGTCTCGTGGTTCGGGCAGGCGGGGAGCGGCAACGGCTTTTAACTCGGTGGAAAGGGGAAACTCGGGACTTGGGGAAAAGGTCAACACACAGCCCGGAACACAGGGCACAACACTGGCACAAACAATTCAAAATAACAGGTATGTAATACTGCAACTTCAAATACAACATCTAATAGCACAACTATACAATACACAACATATACTATGCACAACATTGATTAAAACTTGGAGTCTCTTTGGCTCTATTCATTTCACCTATGTCATTGCTCAGAATATAAACATAACATCAGTAAGGATAGTCTACAATTTAGAATTGTTACAGTAGCATACATAAAAAAAGACAATTAGAATAATGCGGGGGGTCACAAGGTGGTATGGTAAAAAAGGCAATCGTAATAGTGAGGGTCTAGGATAGTGGTAACACAGGCACAACAACAGTACCGACCCCCCCCAAATCGTGTAGCAATCCCTATCTGAATAGTAAAAACAGGAGAGTTCTACAGACTAGCTGCAGAAACGGCATGCTTAGCTCACAGCTGCTCCTGCACAAGCCAGTGCAAATGCTGCAGTCCCCCCGAGGAAGGGGCTACCTGTCCACCCAGGTCCTTTCTCCAGTAGTGTTAGCTCACAAGGGTCCGCAGGACACCGGACCTTGGCTGCAGCAGGAGCGGCAGGATTTAGGTGGCCGTGCTGGTGCCGTTCACAGGGTTTCGCCGGTGCACAAGATGGCAGCTGCGCCTCCTCGGCAAAGCCTGCTGTGTGCAGGGAGCAGGGACTTGAGACACTAATTTTGAAGACCTTAGAAAAACTATGTATATTGCTGACCTAGCTGAGAAGATAAGCTTTGCGGAAATCGGTTAAAACTTAGAGGATGGTTAAAAAGAGACCGGATTTCAGATAAGTTATCCCGGATCAAATCACTCATTGCTTGTCAACTCTGTGTTTGTGTAAAGCTTCCTTGCAGAAGCTAATCAATACCCCAGGAATGCAAAACAATTGCAAACCTCCTGTTTTCAGAAACAACCTATTGAAATAGGCCTGGAAAACAGGAAACAGGAAGTCCTACCAAGGATCCATGAATCATGACACAGCAAAAGGTTGAAAGGTTAGAACGAGGAAGACTCATTTTACTTCCTCATTTCTAGTGACCCCTCCTCAGAATAGACCCCCGACTCATTTCAGGGAACAAACTACGCATGTTTAATAGCCTTTTTGTTAATTAGCATACGAAGCGGAGAAGAGGAGGTGACAAGGGTATGAATATGCATTTGTATTTTGTGTATTCAACACTATTGTGGATAAAAGGCTTTGTAATCCCCTGTGATCTTTGTAGCGCTCATTAGGGAAATATCCCAGCGCTGCCCGGCGTCGTAATAAACATACACTTTCTAACTTTAACAGTTAGGGAGTCTTTTGTCCGTCACAGTTGGGTATCGATATTAGATCGATATTCATATTTTAGTAAATCAACATGATGCTGCCCCTGCCAGTGCCGCTGGGCTCCCTGGGTTGCTTTCTCACTGCCCACACGCAGAGAGCTGCAGGCATCTCGCCGGACCCACTGAAAAGGTGGCTTGCTGCTTGCCACTGTCTCCCGGCTGTGCCGTGTGCTCGGTGGCGTGCGTGGCCATGTGCTCACACCCATGCTCTCTGCCGCCGCTACAGCACCACACTCTTGTGGCTCCGCATTCTCCCCCCCTGCTGCCTCTGCTGCCACTTCTCCACTCTTGCAGAGGGCAGGCTGAGAGGGAACACGCTGCCAGAAAGGGCCTCCTCGGCTCCAGCCACTCGCTGAGACACAGCTCCAGCTGAGGCTGCATGGCGCAGGGCAGCACGAACGCTTCTGTGATACTGTCAGGGTCCTCTCCAGGATCAAATGGATCAGGGGACCAGGGGCCATCTTCTGGTTCTCCTCCCACAGCCCTGACAGACTTACGGTTGTTTGCTAGCTGCACAGGAGGGGTCAGCACGGCTGCAATGGTGGCACAAGCGTCCTTCTTTGTTCAGTCTGCGGGTGTCGCATGTTCCATGAGCGCCTCGCACACAGTCCTCCAGGACACAAAAGCTTTGGTGCAGCGTCCCGCGGCCCTGGGTGCCGGCAGCTCTGCGTATGGCACAGGCACATGCGGCCCCAGGAGGGCTCCGGCAGCGTGGCAGGGCAGTGTTGCAGAAATAGGGGGCTCAGATGACAGCCGTTCCCCTTCTGGTTTCTCACCCGTCCTTTCCACTTGTGCACTCAATGCAGCACCTATTCTCCCAAACATTCTCCCCCACGCTCCGCCATCACTGGATGTTTCGGCAGCTGGTACCTGCAGTGCCTCAGCTGCCGGTTTTGCATTCCACACAGCTTTCACCAGTGTCAAGGTATACAATACCAGCCTCCAGGCAGTCCAAATATTTTTAGCAGTCTCGTTGCCTCAAAAAGCAATTTACCAGCCCGTTCCCAGTTTTTAATATTAAAAAGGGTCCATACATTCACTATAGCTTATTCTTCGTTTGAGGCTCAAGTCCCCATGTCCCCAGCAGCTAACCTTATTTACACATCTGGACTTTTGCAGCTCTCCTCTCTGCCTGCTATGCTGGGCTCCATCTCCCAGCTCTCCACGCGCCTGGCTGCTACCAATCATGTCAGGGTCACCATATGTCATTGTTGAGACGGACACAACTTGACACTCCAAGATTCATGAGGCAACAGCAAACTTAAATGTTCACAACTCACATTTATAGGGTTTTCAAAAATTGTATGCTCAATCCCAGTTGGCTAGAAACTTGTTACCACCCAGTTCACTGACCAATAGCTGCCTGCGTATGTGCTCGCCAAAAACTGGCCGGTGTCCGTTCACCTGCAGCCAAGTCCCTCCTCCCTTCGTGCCTTCCTCCCCAAAGATATCTACTTCCTTTCTTTCATGGGTATAGGCTGATCAAGTCAAGGTCAGGGTTACTTGTGTCTGTGAGGCTTTCAGGCCTGCTGTTAGCCATCACATTGTCCTACTTTATTTGGCCTGCCTCTGCCCTCTCTTTTCTACTAATGATGTTACTCTTGGTGCCCTGACTGACTGCTTCTTTCATCTGTCTCTTTGTCTCCTTAGTGACATACTCAGTGAACTGTGTTACAAACCACCCACCTTCCTCTTAGTCAGATCTCTGGTTAAAGTCCAGTTTTCTGCATTAAAATTAAAGCAACCCAGGTGATATTTTTGAATACTTGGGAGTTTGTTTATTTATTTAATGAGCTATATGCATTGAAATAACAACCATTAGGTAAACTTTTTTTTGCTAGATAACCATAGTTAGTGTTTGTGTCTCTTCTTTGTTCTCAGACTTACATTGTCTTCTGATTTCAGTAAAAGTAAACTTTTCTGGGAAAAGAAAATACTTACTTTGGGAATACAACGCCTAACTTAAAAATCGGTCATTCTTAGTAATAATCAGTAGCAATATTAGTTTCATCCTTAAATTCTAAAAAAAGCCTGTAATTTTTACTGGGCTTTGTACTTCAACATCAAATTCAGCTTAGGCCTCATCTAAATTAATAAATAGAAAGCATTTAAAACAAATTTAATTACTGAGTGTAGCTGTTGAGTAAACATTATCTGTACATACAAACTGCTCAGTTATAAAAGGCACAAAGAATGAATTTGGATGCTAATGTCTAGTGGTGACTTACCTATTTGATAAGAAGTTAGAAGTGTTTGCTATAAGCCTGAGCTAGATTTTGAACTTTATCTGCAAATTGACAGTTATTTACTCAAATGTTATGGGTACTATTTTATAAGCTCTGTCAAAGCTCTCTGATAGATAATTATATGTATCTATTGCTCTCTGTTGGAAGTTTCCGCAGACTTTTCAGGTTGATGTGCATAGTGAATTTGAAGGTGAATTTGTTTTGTTGTGAAAGGTTATTTGAGGGAAAGAAGGCAGTAGAAGTACTGGTGGTATATCAAATGATCCTGGGTTGAATGAATGACCAGAGGTGGTCATTCAAAAAAAATCCACAGCACTCCCTTTCCCCTGCTAACTATTCCATGTTCTTTCTGATCAGGCACCTCTCTCAGTTTCTATGTCAGTTCAAAAATTATTGAGAGTGGCCTTGCAGTGACCCTTAGCACTCTTGGGTCCACCCCATAAGAAACCATGGACCATGGTATGTCTGATTTGCTTAAACTCTCCCTGACTTCATCCTCTTCCAACAAGGGTAAATCTTCCTTGTTCCAACCTTTCCCCCTGGTCTCTGGAACCTGGGATTCCTGAAGGCTGGTCTTGCTTGTAAAGACTGAAGTGAGAAGACATTCAGTTTCTCAGATTTTCCCCTGTCTTATGTCACCAGGGCCCCTGTCTCATTGAACAGTGGGCCCATATTTCCCCAGTCTTCCTTTTGCCACCTATATACTTCTTGCTTTTGACATCCCTTGCCAGATTAATTTCTAGTTGGGTTTTGACTTTCATAACTGCATCTTTGCAAGCTCAATCAGTGCCTCTATATTCCTTCTGTTTCCTATCCCTGCTTCCACCTTCTGTATACTTCTTTTTTGTGTTTGAGCTTTAATCAGCAGACTAATTTCCTAGAAAGTGCACAGCTATAAAAAAATATACAATTATATGCAACATATACAGTATATACAAAGATATATATAAAAGAGTGTACAAATATGTATGATTTTATATATATATTATTTATTAATGGTAAACTATTTTATATATATATTCATAAATGTTTATGGGGAAATATATATTTGTCCATGGTTATGTGGGTTCTCTAGAGCTACCTGTAAGACTATTGTGTGGGATGTCATGGCAGGCAGTGATCAGTGCTGCGACCTTCCTGGAGAAGCATCCTTAGAAGGACGTCTCAGAGGCACAGACACATCTGCTGCCTGCTGAGTGATTTCAAGCTCTTCAGTGAAATCAGCTCTGTGGGGCGACACTGAAGGAAGAGACGGAGCCTTCGTATGGAGTTCTGCAGGAAGCTTTATTCAGCTTCTTCTTCGGAGGTGTCCAGTGACGAAGTGCCGGAGGGCCAGGGAAAACAGGGGGTTATATAGGGAAGGCAGGGGGCAGGGTAAAACATCTGAGCCAATCGGGTGGAGGATTGAGAAATGAACCAATCAGGGGAAGGATCAAAAATGGACCAGTCGGCTGGGGTAGAAAGCAGGAAGTAGGGAAAGAACCAATGAGGTATACCTGATTAACACATTTCTTCACCATAACAGAGAGAGCTGTCTGCCAGGATTTCTCCCTTAGGGGGTTGTGTTTATATACTGTCTGGCTTGACTGCTCTCTCTCCAGGGGAATGTGTTTATATTACTGTCTATTTTCTCTCTAGGGCAGTGTGTTTATATTAACACTGTCTGGCTTAACAGTCTCCACAGTGGGGCAGTGTCCTGGGGTGACTTTATGATGCTTGTATTCCCAATCGTCTGTTCTGTTTATGCTGGATATTAAGTTCTGCACCTTTAAGACTGGTTCTGAGAGCAAAGGGAGGAAAAAGAGCAGAGTTTGTTTTCAGAAACAAATCCCTCTGGACCCCATCCAGACTATCTTCCTGGTATTTAAGGGCTGCTGCTATATGTGTTTCCTTATCCTTAGGGGAATGCTGCAAAGAGGCAGAGGACCAAGCATGCAGTCAAGACTCTCCTGATAGACAATGAGTACTGCAAAAGCAGCAAGATGCAGACTTTGGGAAACAGGCTGCAGCCCCATGCTCTTACTGCTGAAAGAACAAGCAGATTAGTAAGAATAATGGGGGTACTGCAGAGCTGAAAGACCATGATTATCTTTTGGGCACAAAGGGGTGGTAGGCAGGGTGGTGCTGATAAAAGGACTAGTGGGACTATTAGTTCTTGGGCCTTGGCTTATAGGCTAGCAAATGGGAAAAAAAAGTTACAAGAAAGTGCTAATTAGGAAAATTAAACAAATTTTGTGTTGCTGCAAGTGTTGTGTTGTCAAGGGGTTACCATAAGGCCCCTTCAATACAAACTGCTTTTCTGAACCTGATGGGCCAGTGAACATATCTCCTACCAGAGTAGAAAATCTCCTCCTTCACTCCATGAAGCTTGCAAAACATTTGTTTGGAGTGTAAAGCAAGTTTTTGACCATTTATGCCAGCTATTTTAACCTGGCAATTATGCTCAGTTCTGTCTTGAAGCTGTCAGCATGCACAACTCTATATTCTCCCACAATTACTTTAAGCAATATGAATGCAGAGACAATTTTAGACTGATTTAGTACTCTCCTACAAATTAAGAGAGCTGTGTTTTAACCAGACATTCCATCTGGCTATCATTATTGTCAAAGCTGTTGGGGGTGGAGTTCACAGAATCCTACAGTCTATCCTACATTCCAAAATTATAGACAAAATCCCTGAGCTATTGAATTGATTTTATTAATAGTGACAGTAATCTCTGTTTTGCTGGGAGTCTCACAGCACTTTGAGAACTGAAGGATCTGACATGCAGAACTGTAAAGCAGAGCAAAGGATCTACATGACAAACTGAGATGGTCTGTGCCACCAAATGCTGAGTGTCATGTTGAGTGACATCTCCTTGCTTGAGGATCTGCTACGTTACTATATCTGTTTATACATATTTGAATACTCCTTTATATATATTTCTATGTAGATATTGTATATAAATATATATATTTTTATAGCCATGTGCTCCCTGGACCAAATGAAATGGACAGCCAGTTGGAGGGTGGTCTGAGATCCTGTGAGTATGACAGTGTCAAAAAATGGCAACCAGTCAATCACAAAACACATGGCAAATGGCACTGTCAGAACTGGTGGTCTTCCTGTATGTAGTGAGATGGGGCTCCCTTTTCTGACATACTTCTGGGTACACTGGTAGGGGCAGATAGTCTTAGCAGCCAATTACAAGGCACTATGAAAACACATGGGGCATGAGATTGTCAAAAATGGTGCCTACCTGCCATAAAATGGTGGCTGAAACATCATGGCATACCCTGTATATTTAGATGGAGGGGACTTCCTGTAGCATATGAATGTGAGACACAAGCTGAGAGCAAGTGAATCTGTTTTATTGGGAAGTTAAGACAGTACTTCTACACTTTATTGTGAGAAACTATGTTCAGCAGTTCACTCAAAACCAGTTTCAGGCCTGTAATAAATCTGTTGGCTTGACAGTTTGTTATTTTTCTCTCAAGGTTTACAGGCTTGACAATCAGGACACCTTTCCTGTTTTCAGATTGTGTACAATCAGCTTTTTCCCCCGTTTCTCAGCATTCTTGCTGCTGCAGCAGTGGAGGTTTCCTGTGTAACTGCACAACTTTCTGCTATAATATGCTTCTGGGGTAAACAGGAAGTGGGTGGCTAGTTCAGCCAGCCAATCACAGGGGTGTCTGGGAACACATGGGTATGACCATGTCAAGAAATGTCTGTCAGCCTGTAGTGGTTCCAAGTTCGCCAATTTCTGTTTCCCGAATTATGTGTAGTGGTTTGAGTGTCCATTAGAATTATTTACTCTTTTTCTGCTGTGAGATAGGATTAGGAGAAAAGCAAAGCAGGCTCAAAACTTAAGAGTATAAAGACAGGTTTATAAACAAAACTACAAGAGAGAAAAAAATAATAAGAATCAGAATAAAACCTTCAAAACACTTTTCCTCTTCCCCAACAGCTTCTTTTCTTTCTCACAGCCAGCATATAAAGACAAAACTTGGAACTCTAGGTCAGTTTACCACTTGTAAAATAGTCTTTTATCAGTTCTTTTAGAGAGAGAAGTCTCTTTTGGTCTGCCATGGAAACTTCCCCACAAGACATGAACAGTTTTCTTGTGGCCTTTTAACTCTCACAAAAGCAGCCACCTGGGAATCTGCAATTGTGAAGTCCCTACCATATTACACAGCCTCCCACTGCTGCATATGGACCATGGACACTCCTGGGGTATCATTTTAAAGATGAACGGTTCCAAAAGCAAAGGATTTTCTTCATCTCTAGGAACAGAGGTTTTTTTCTCTTTCTGGGGGCAGATCTTCATCTTAATCTCATCTCTCTCTCTCTCTCTCTCTCTGTTCAAGCTTCTCATAAGATCACAGCTACTTCAATATTTACTTAGTCCATCACAAATAACTTTGCTTCTGTGTGCAATCTGAACATTCTTATAATCTCCCCAATACATATTTTTTCCACAATTTAAAGGGATATTCTAGTATATCACAGTCTATTCCCACAGCTCACAAAAGACTTTCAGCCTAAAACCAAGGCATCTTCTCATCTCTCTCATCTAAGATGTAACTCTTCCTTCACTGACTTTGATGTCTTCATATTGTCTCTCTCTGTGTCTTCACTCTGTCTTTTCTCTCACTAAGAGAAAGGTTAGTGCTTTGCAAGTTTCATCTGTGCAAGGAAAGAGTTAACAGCCTGTAGAGGGCATGATGATTCTTCTGGGCAGTGGCCGAAGGTGGCAAAATCAGGCCACGCCAGGGCTGTGCCAGGATCCCTGGGGCTCCAGCCACACCCAACTCCAGCTGCAGATCCACTCTGCACGGCTGGGCCCCCCTCCCCTAGTTGGATGATTTTGTAGCAGCGGTCAGAGCTGTCTACGGTGGAGGATTCTTCAGAAAGCCACCTTGGGGGGGGAAGGGAAGGGGCCACGTGGGGGGGGGCAGCATAGCAGCAAAATGTTAGCAGCCGCTCGGGCCCATTCCGGCCAGGACTGCTGCAGTAGCAGGGGCCACGGCCCAGGGGCCATGCAGTAGAGTGGGGCCAGCCCTGCCACATCTCTTACCTGTTCCAAGGCCAGAAGAAAAAAGAATTTTTCCTGGAATTCTCTGATTTTTAACCTGTGTAGTCCAGAGGTATTTCTAACTCTCTAATTGGTTCCACAGGTTGTCAGTATTCAAAGCTAGTCACTAATTGGTGGTTTTTTTGCCACAGCTTTCTTCAGTCAATGCAAAACCAACACACAGCCAATCACAGGGCAGTTCGAAAACATGGAGTTTATGACAGTTAACAAAATGGCAGCTCCTTGCCATAAAATGATGGCTGAAACAAAATGGTGGTCCCCTATGTACGTAGGGGAAGGGGCTTCCTTGTCTGATGTACTTTTGAGTAAATTGGAAGGGGCAGCTGGTCTGGTCAGCCAATCACAACAGAGCACATGACCGTAAGATGGGAATGACTTCCAAGGGAGAATGAAGCATGTGGTTGCCTGCAGGGAGCAGGACTTCTGCTGGAAGTTGAAGGTGGGGTAGCTGTTACTTTTTATCAATGGTCCCTATAATACTGATAGTGTCATTATTTTACTTTATCTGAGTAAACATTAGGGAAGGTTTAGATTAGATATTAGGAAAAAATTCTTCACTGAAAAGGTTGTAAAGCATTGGAACAGACTGTCCAGGGAAGTGATAAAGTACCTATCCCTGGAAGTGTTCAAAAAACATGTGGATATGGCACTTGAGGGCATGGTTTAGTGGTGAACTTAGTGGTGGTGCTGGGTTAATGGTTTGAATTGATGATCTTAAAGGTCTTTTTCAACCTTAATGATTCTATGATTGATTGTTTCTTCTCCCAAAGATGTTTGAATCTAGTAAGCAGATCAGAATACGGATTATTTTTTCAATTGTGGCATGCTGTGAACAATTACAAAAATCATAGTCAACATTTGTAATGAACTCTATGACTGAAAAAATTGTATGAGTTGAAATGTATTCACATCAGCACATGTATTACTTTGAGCCTGATGCCTTGGAGTGGCTACCTAGAACAGAGGCTAGATAAAGAGATTAAAGTGGGTATTTTATTAAAGGCCTTCAATAGATAGACCTTGGGCAGTCAAAAGCCTCCCAGAGACTACATCCAAGATGGATGACAGTCATGAGTTTTTCAGACAGATATAAGTTTGGTCTATTTGCATTTCAGGGGTAAATTCTCCAATTACAGCTTCAGGTAATGAAATCATTTTCCCCCAGTTCGCTCCTCCCCAATTCACTTTTGTTTATACTTTTCAGGGCCTGAGGCTGTAGGGTGTCCTTGGATCACAGGCCCCAAGGGATTGTTTTGTCAAACCAAAACATGAAGACAGTTAACTACACTTTATATGGAGTTAAGAGCTATGCACTGATGCAGTATACGATTTGAAAAATATAAAAGCTAAAATCTTAAGGAATCAAGGCTTAATAATTCACATAAATTATAGATGAATGGGAAATGCTCAGAGTATAATGTTAATTAATACAGGGGGATGAGTTTTTGCTCTTATGCAGATAATTGTCGAGGTTTTTTTACCCAGTATACTATAGGACCTAGATTTTCTTCTCAGCCAAATCATATTTTGAGTAAAATAATGCAATTGACTTCTCACTTGAGTATTTATTTTTACACTCACTTATGCAGAAGCACATCAGCTACTGATACACAAAAACATTTTCTGGTATCATCTATTTCTTATCTTGGTCACTGACATTGCCCGACAGTTTATGAAATATGAACACTCTTTGACTATGGATAAGTAAATTCTTGTATCACTGAACAATTCTTTTCCTGGACTAGTGATTACAGTTTAAAAAATTTTATACTAGGTTCTTAAGTAGAATCCATGCTTTTACAGAAGATGCTAAGTTTATTATAAACTTTTGTCATCCAGTGCTTTATTTTAATGTTACTTGAAACTGGGAAATATTTTGCTATTAAAGTTCTACAGTAGAGAGCACAGCTGATGAGAATTTTACTATCTTCCAACCCACACAGAGAAGATCTAGTACGTCTCAAGTCTGGGATTTGATGACATTCTGTGGGAAGCTAAATATAACAGCCTTTTTTTTTTTGCCAAATTACATTAATTACATTGAAAATCTTACTTCAAACCTATTGTCCACAGAGAACCAAAGTCTAGGATCAGAGTATAGCTACTAGATTTCATAGCTTCCTATATAAAAGACTTGCATATGTATGTAGCATTGAAACACCAAAATTATTTTGCAGGTGTATTTCAGTAGTCTGCTTTCTTCTTTTATTTCTTTGGTGTGCTTTGACATATGACTTTGATGTGATTCTACTATATGTATGAGGAAGGGACACAATCAGTTCAATCAGTTTTGATGACAACAGATAGACACACTATTGGAAGTTTGATGCCTGTATACTGTAGAAGCCTAGAAGATAAGGGGATTAATATGTATGTCTCAGACACTGATAGCCAGATGGCTGTGGAGACAACCAAGGATTGTTGGTAATAACACACTGTGAGAACGAACAGGATGTGGTTGGAGAAGGGGCCAATGCAGAGGTATGGCATCACTTTTCTGGGACAAACATCCTTGTTCTGGCTCCTGGAGATAAGCACAACACAGTACAGCACAAGCACAGGAATGAGGTCGAGAAGTGGGCATGGACTGCAGGGGGAGATCAAGACCACCAAAGACCCCCCAAAGCCCTCTGACCCATTTACAGAAAGGTCTAAAAGAATGGACTGCACATGATAGCTATATTGCATAGAAAGCAAGAATCTTATCTTCAGAACAGGAAAAACTTAACTATGAAAAGGAACCCCCATAAAACCCTAGGAAATGGCATGGAAAACTACTGGGAAAACTAGCTACGAATGCAATAATAAGCTACAGAGCTCCAAATATATGTATAAAGAATACAGAGAACATATAAAGGAAAAAAGGCAAAAAATCAATAGCCATCAATAGAATGCCCTGGAAGACCCTTGAGGAAGGGATTCAACACCTGAGAGAAGTGGCAGTATTAGAGGTACTCTTTGGAAGGGACAGACAGCATGATAATGCCCCTGACAAGGTCAGGTGCACAGGGAAAATGGTGTGAAACCTGGCAAATCTAGAACCATCCCAATACAGGGCCTTCATTTCAATGATTAATGCTGAGGACAACCAAGAGACAGTGGGTTCTGTCATCAACAGGCTCAGGTATTATGAGAGTACGGTCAATGGCCTGATGCATGCTCATGTCTCTGCTGTGATTAGGGACCTCAAAGAGGCATTTAAAGAGGAGATTAGGGAAGTGAGGGAGGAGGTGAGGAAGAACAGTGTGGCACCAGTGCAAGTCACAGGCCCCAACATCAGAGCCCGATGTCCCCCAGCTAGAGAGAGAGGGTACACCCCACAAGCTGAGCTGTGGTTCTTTCTGTGTGACCATGGGGAAGACATGAGGAGGTGGGATGGGAAATACACTTCTGTCCTGGCAGCATGGGTGCATGAACTCAAGGAGGGAAACACTAACCAAAGGGATTCCACTAAAGTGGAGTGTAGCATTGTGTTTTCTACTGCCTCGTGGTTCATCCCCTCCCCCCCTCCTCCCTGGGCTCCACACAGATACGGGGTCTCCTAGCCCCTGCAAAATGCAAGGTAGATCCACCCAGGAAATTGGATATCTTGGGAAAAGCCACCCTCCTCCTGTCAAGGGTTTGAGTCGCTGGCCTGATGCCAGTGCACCCATGAGAATATAGTTCTTTAAAATAACACTGTGAGACAGACTGGGAATAAAGCAGAGCAGGCTCCAACTTAGAAAGAGAAAGAAAACTTTATTAACTCACACTATATAGGAAAAAGAAACAGAAAGAAACATCAAAAGTGAAAAGAACCTCCAAAACTACTCCTCCTCTCCCCACCAAAATTCCCACCAAAACCTTCTGAGACGAAACCTGGAATTCCAGCTTAAAATATTAAGGGAGAGGAGTCTTCCTTGTGCCCTATAGAAACTCCCACAAGAAACACAGTATCTTGTGGCCCGCACTCTGCACAAATGACCCATCCCATACAGAGGAAATGTACATTTGAGAAGTCCTCCTTTCCACGGACAGTGCTCTCACCACCACCCATGGACCAGAAACTGCTTGTAGAGTTCTCTTTTAAGGATGCTTCTGGGACACCAGTTGCCCCCATTTCTCCCTCGGGGCAAAGGGTTTTGAGAATAGAAGCCTCTTCTGAGGGCACCACCACAGCCTCTCAATCTTCTGTTCACTCACTCTGGCACTGGCATTTCCCCTACACAGTGCCAACCTTGCATCCCCCTAAACACAGTTTCCATAAGTTACAGGAGCGTTAGTGCAGTCTCTATGGCCACTATAAGGAAAGTCCAGCCAAAAGCCACTCCGTCATCTCTTCTTATCTTCTGCTGACATTACAAGTCCCAGGCCGTCTCTCCCATCACTTACAAAAGCTGCAGCTGACAAATCTTCTGATAAAGCAGCGCTGGTCTAACACTCCAGGGAGGGGGGTAGTGGGGGCTCAGCACCGAAGACCCAAAGACATCCCAGGTGTTAGAATCTTCCACCCCTCCATTCTCAGTCGGCCTGGCGGGCTAGACTGTTTTCCTTCCTCCCCCGGTCTAGAGGAGGGGGGCCCAGCCAAGGCCAGAGCTCACAGGCAGCTGTGCTGGCCCAGATCCAACAGCAGCGAAGCTCACAGACAGCTGTGCCAGCAAGCCCAAGCCGGCAAATGCTGTCCAGGCTCACCCCCCCCCCAGGCACAGGCCGCATGGCAGGCCTTGGCCTTGGCCAAGGGAGGCCTTCCCTCCCTCTCCACAGCCAGGAGGAGGAGGGAGACCTGTGTGCTCTCTCTCTGGAGGCAGAAGACAAAAAGAGGACGCTCCACCCCCCCCCCCCAGACTGAAATGTGTGTTCACAGAGATGAAATGACCTTTCATTGGTCCACAGTGTGCCAACCTCTGAGCCAACACTCTCTCTCACTTCCTGGGGTGGATCAAACCACGACACTCCCCAAAAGGGATTTGACCCCTGGAATGCCTGTCCATCCTGGGTCACTCCCCCCACCCCAGCTATTGGCTGGGTCTCTGCCCTTGCCCTCCCCCCCTCCCCAGGTAAAAGCAGCATGCTTGCCATGTGCTCTCGTTCTGTGATGCGCTTTCTACGGACTGAAGACCTCCTCCGAAGCTGGAATAAAGACCTTTGATAAGCCCATCACAGATCCAGGTTTCTCTCTGCTGTTTGTCAAAGTCTTTTGCTAAGAGTCACGCTGGACTTGCCCTGCTCCTGACTCTGCTCCTCCGAACCAAGGGCCAGCCTGCTCCTCCGAACCCTTCTGCTCCCGGCACGGGGTTACTAGCTACCACTGCAGGGCTTAGAAGCTCTGAAAGAGGTAACTGTACTCTTTATACCTGGCACCCAACGTGGGGCAGAGAGAAGCAGCTGCTCAGACTGGAGCTGCTGGCTGCTGTGGGAGAGGATGGCACAGGATTCCTCGTGACTGCAGAAAGGTTTTAGACGGCACCGCGTTCATCGGAAGAGCTTTGTTCCACCAGCTCTGCGACAGAAACTTGGATTTTATCCTGGAAAAAGTTTTGAGAATGTGCTGCACTTAACGGGGGTGCTTCTGGCGAGAGGAAACCCTGGAAAGACGGACGGGGTGCTTCTTCAGCTCCGAAGAACTCCTGTCCCAGCAGAGACCACGCAGACAGAGCAGTGTTTTGCATCGGAAAGGGTGAGTATCTCCTTCTCCAGGGTGGGAGGGGGGCTCAAAAAGGTTTTTTTTTTGCTCTATAAAGGGCAGGGGTGGCTGCGCAGCCCCCATTGGATTGTAGTGAAACCAGGAACAGCTTTCCCACTGCTAACGTGGGTGTGCTTTTTTTAAAAAAGCGGTGCCAGGATTCTAGCATCTGCATGTGGCAGCGTGCCTGCCTCATTTGCAAGGCCACGTGGTTGCTAGGCCAGCTGCTTTGGGATAGCTTGTGGTTTTTGCTCACTAATCCATGGTTTTTGGGAAAATCCGAGTGCAAAGTTTCAGTTTTGTTATCTTTTCTCAGTCTGTGTGTGTGGTGCTGTGTTGCAGTATCAAAATATGGGAGCAAAAGTATCCACAGCAACGAAAGAAACCTATAACCAAATCCTTGCTATTTTAATTGCAGAAAATGTCTCCTTTTCTCAGAAAAAGTTAAAACAGTTTGTGCTTTGGCTTTTTGAAAATTTCTCTGAGACTTCTGAAAATGTCCAAAAGATTGATTTCTGGGATAAGGTGGGGAGAAAATTTGTGGAATCAGGAAAAAAGGCACAGCCTTGTGCAAAATTTGTTTTATGGGGACTGCAAATTCGCTCAGCTTTGCTCAAACGTTATGGGAAAAGAGAAAAGCCAAGGAGCAATGATTTTACCCCTGTTTCTTCTGTTCCCCCCCTCTCTGACCCCAAACCCCCTTCCCCAAAACTCGGCGTTTTAATAGAGTCAGCTTCTAGTGCTGGTCAGGAGAGTCGACGCCCTGAAAAGCATGAAATGACTGAGGTTTCTCCCCCACTGCAAAGCCCTGGCCAGGCTGAGTGGAAATCTTCCCTACCCCCTGTTTCCCAAACCCCAGATCCCCACGTGTGTGCTGATAATGGTGGGTGCCATGAGGCACTGTCTTCTCCTTTGTCTGTATCTACACATGGTGCTATTTCGCAATCGAAACTCCCTGCCCCCTCTGTCTCTCCTAAACCTCGTGACTCACCACCATCCGCCACCCCCACCCCTCCTGTGCCTCCCTCGGCATTGCCCCTATATGACTCACTGGAAGTGTCCACAGAAGTGACGTCACCCGCCCACATGAGTGTCCCCGCCCCCTGCCAGTCTCAGGGCCCCGCCTGAGCATCTAGCTGGTGAGGGTCCGTGGGCTTTGGCACCAACACACGCCGCAGAGATTCCCTTAGCAGTACTCGAGAGAATCAAAGATGCTGCTGAGAAAGCTTTCTACATGCTAGAACCTGAGGGTACCCTTGAATCATATTCTAATATCTGTCAAAAGCCATCAGAGCCCGTTATAAAATTTGTTGAAAGGTTGACTAAAGCCATTAAAATACAGGTTAAATTTGCAGATGCAAGGGAACACATATTACAAGAAATGGTTTTTAGTCATGCTAATGATGTTTGCAAAGCTGCCGTAATGAGTTTACCTCTAGAATCTTTTCCCACGATACAAGACATGCTTCAAGTTTGTAATACGAATGTACCGCTGATGAATGCGACCGCAAACGCCAGGCCACAGCAGCTGCCGAGACCACATCAAAGAATCGCTGTTGCCAGCCCAGCCCCTCCTCCAGCAACACTGCAGCACATTGCACAGCAGCGGAGATCAGCACTGATTGACCCCTTGAAACCCTGTCTGCTTTGTAACACCTTTGGCCACTGGATTTACCAGTGTCCCATGAAAAAGCAATTCAAGGGCTTTAAAAACAACAAGGGAATGGAACTGCAATTGCTCCCAGGGGGTCAACAACAAAAAAACTAAAGGAAAAGCACAATGCTGCTTAGCGTGAAGACATAAAAAGAGCAGACCTACAAAATGGGGAAATTAAAAGTATAAGCAAACCTATTCTAACCACTAATTCTATGTATGAGCCTTTCAGGTTGCAGCTGACAGAACCACTCAGCCTAAATGACACTGATTGGCATTTTGTCTCAGTAGACCCACAACAGCAGGATACTTGGGAGCAGATTAACTGTGAGTACATCATCATTGGAGATACAAAATACACACCAGAAGAGATTGAAATCACTCCAGGTCGTGTGTCATCAGACACTGGGTGTTTCTCTCTCTGCCTGCACTGTGTCAACCCACCCTTGTTCCTTCCCAAAGGTCAAATCATAGCTCAAGCTATCCCTGCGTGGATACCACCTCAAGGTACCGGGGAGCAGGGACCCACAGTCGCTCAGGTCCATGTCATCGGGGAAAATAAACCCAAAATCTGGTGCAATGTCAAAGGGAGTGGGGAGTCAAAACACATTGAGGCCCTTTTGGATACAGGTGCCAATTGTACTGTTATACCTGCTCAGTTCTGGCCGTCACATTGGCCTTTGCAAAACGTGGCTGGTCACGTTCAGGGTATAGGGGGTATACAATTGGCAAAACAATCCAAGAGCGTTGTACAAATTGAGGGGCCGAACAGACAATTGGCAAACCTCCGTCCGTTTGTTTTAAACTACCCAGAGCCCTTGTTAGGGAGAGACCTGATGGCCCAGTGGGGAGTTACCATTAACATTCCAGACTCTCCGCAGAATTTTCAGGCAGCGGTCACTGAGGTGCGCCTTACCCAGAAACTGAAGTGGAAAACAGATACCCCAGTGTGGGTAGAACAGTGGCCGCTCAATAAACAAAAACTGAAGGTGCTTGAGGAGTTAGTAGAAGAGCAATTAAAAAAAGGTCACATAGTAGAGACCACGTCTCCGTGGAACTCTCCAGTGTTTGTTGTCCCAAAAGCTGACAAAGGGAGATGGCGGCTCCTCCACGATTTCCGACAAATTAATAATGTCATTGAAAGCATGGGATCTCTCCAACCTGGGATGCCATCCCCAGCAATGCTCTGCCAAAATTGGAATTTGGCAGTGATTGATATAAAAGATTGTTTCTTCCAAATTCCCCTACACCCTGACGATGCATTGCGCTTTGCATTCTCGGTCCCCACTATTAACTGAGAGGCCCCTAGGAGGCGCTACCATTGGACGGTTCTTCCCCAGGGCATGAAAAATTCGCCCATGATCTGCCAGTGGTACGTCTTTTCTGTGTTGTTCCCAGTGTGTGCAGCTGCAGAGAAAGCCACCATTTATCATTTCACTGATGATATCCTAGTGTGTGCTCCAAATGAAGATCTACTCACCCATGCGCTTGACCTAACAATAAATGCATTGACTGTTGCAAGGTTCGAGCTCCAGGAAAAGAAAATTCAAAAGATGCCACCTTGGAGGTATTTGGGCTTGGAAATTGGGAAGAGGACCATTGTTCCTCAAAAATTAGAAATCAAAAACAAAATTAAGACCCTTGCAGATGCCCAACAGTTGTGTGGATCTTTGAATTGGGTTCGGCCCTGGCTAGGTCTGACTACTGAAGGCCTAGACCCCCTTTTCAAATTACTGAAGGGGGGGGAAGATCCGAATTCTCCAAAGGTTATGACCCCAGAGGCACGGAAAGCTCTAGATAAGGTTCAAACAGTCATGTCCACAAGACAGGCCAACAGATGTCAGCCTGATTTACCATTCAAATTTATCATTGCAGGTAAGTTGCCACACCTTCATGGAATTATTTTTCAATGGGAACAGAAACAAACATCCAAAATAAAAGGAACACCTAAAAAGGATCGTGACCAGAGGGACCCTCTCTTGACCATAGAGTGGGTTTTCCTCAGTCACCAAAGGTCCAAAAGAATGACACAACCACAGGAGCTAGTAGCAGAACTGATTAGGAAGGCCTGAACCCAAATAAGGGAGCTGGCCAGATGTGATTTTGTGTGCATTCACATTCCAGTCAAGTTAAAATCAGGCCAAATTACTAAACCAATGTTAGAACATTTGCTTCAGGAAAATGAAGCCCTGCAGTTTGCTCTGGATTCCTACACAGGACAACTTTCTATTCATCAGCCTGCACACAAACTTTTTGAGGAAGAAGTAAAATTTACTCTAAAATTAGAAAGTGTTCAGAGCAAGAAACCCTTGAAAGCCAGGCTCCTACAGGCCTTCTCCTTCATGGGTGTCCCCAAAGAATTGAAAACTGATAATGGGCCCAGTTACAAATCCAAGGAGTTCCTGAGCTTCCTGCAACAATGGGTAGTGGGGCACAAAAAAGGCATCCCCCACTCCCCAACTGGTCAGGCTGTAGTAGAAAGGACTCATTGTGAGATTAAAAGAGTCCTTGACCAACAACAAGTTTTAAAAGTAAAACCGCCCCAAATTTAGTTGTCCAGAGCACTTTTCACAATTAATTTTCTGAACTGTTCTTTTGACAATCTGAACCCTCCAATTATACGACACTTTAGGGGGAGTGGGCAGCTGTCCTTAAAAGAAAAGCCTCCAGTAATGGTGAAAGACCCTGAGACTTGGAAAATGCAAGGACCTTACAAGTTAGTTACATGGGGACGTGTCTACGCGTGTGTATCCACCCCCTCTGGGTCAAGATGGATTCCATCAAAATGGGTAAAGCCCTACATTCTCAAGGTCTCAGGGACATTTGCAGCAGTGCCTCAAGTTGCCAATGCCGCTTGGAGGACAAAGAGATGCTGCGTGTGTTCCCAGGAGGAAATTCCACTGATACCTCCTCAACGGAACAGCCTGTAATATTTTCTCTGTTTTATGTTTCTTTTACTAGTATAGATCCTGCTGTTCGTGTCCAGTCTCGCGACACCATGAGACCGAGTCTTCTCCTCGCCTTGCTCGTGATCTTGCCACCTGTGAGCCCTTGGATAGTCCCTCAGCCGAAAGCAAATGTATGGACAACTTTGGCCAAAGCCCTTGGACAAGATCATATGTCTCTCCACAGCTTCAACCTCTGATCCCTTTTCCACTTGCCTTGTAGGAGTTCCATTTAAATCTGCAGAGTTTCCAAATGAAATGTGGAATGCTTTAAATTTGGCCAAATCACTCTCACCTCCTCCAGTAGAAAATCTGGTGACCTCATCTGAAAACACTAACGTGCCTGAAAAGGAAGAGTCAATTTACCAGCCTTGGTTTGATGAGGCTCCTGGTCCCCAAACCCGATCTTCTTTTTAAACTAAACAGGGGGAGATATAGCATTGTGCTTTCTACTTTCCCGTGGTTCATCCGCTTCCCCCCCCTTCTCCTTCCCGGGCTCCACACACAGATACGGGGTCTCTGAGGCCCTGCAAAATGCAAGGCAGAGCCACCCAGGAAATTTGATATCTTGGGAAAAGCCACCCCCCTCCCCAAAAGGGATTTGACCCCTGGGATGCCTGTCCATCCTAGGCCACTCCCCTCACCCCAGCTATTGGCTGGGTCTCTGCCCTTCCCCTCCCCCCTCCCCAGGTAAAAGCAGCATGCTTGCCATGTGCTCGGTTCTGTAACGCGCTTTCCACAGACACAAGACCTCCTTCGAAGCTGGAATAAAAGCCCATTACAGATCCGGTTTCTCTCTGCTGTTTGTCAAAGTCTTTTGCTAAGAGTCACGCTGAACTTGCTCTGCTCCTGACTCTGATCCTCCGAACTGAGGACCAGCCTGTTTCTCTGAATCTTTCTGCTCCCGGTAAAAAGATACAGTTGCCACTGCAGGGCCTAGAAACTCTGAAAGAGGCAACAGTAACCTTTTTATAGGACAGGTCTCAGACGAGCATAGACCAGGAGCAGGAATGCAGAGGAGGGAATGCTGTTTTCAAAACAAACTCCGCATGTCTTCTTTCTCCCCTTTTACTCTCGGAACTAGTCTCACAGCACTGATTCTCTCTCTCCAGGATCCTGCTTCATGGGTGTCTGCTCATGCTCCTCAAGGTTGCTCCTCCATGACCATTCTTCCCTTACCAGCTATCCCTCTTTTATCTCACTCATCCTTATTGGATATAGCTGTTACTCATCAGGGGCAAGGCTGTATTGGTTAATTAACACAGCTGTTACTTATCAGGGGTTACTTAGTCTTAAAGGTACAGAACTTAACATACAGCAAAAACAGAAGAGGCAATTGGGGATACAAGTATCAAAAAGTCACCCCAGGACAGGTGGCCCTTTATATTTGAGAGGCTTTTGATGCCATAGGTATGGAAACTAATGAAGATGAAGTTGAATGCCAATGGGTAAGAATTAAGGGGGAGGCCAACAAGACTGACATCCTGCTGGGAGTCTGTTATCAACCACACAACCAGGAAGAAGAGGTGGATAACTTTTTCTACAAGCTGCTGGAGGATGTTTCAGGATCACCAGTCCTTGTTCTTGTTGGTGACTTTAACCTACCAGACATCTGCTGGGAACTTAATATAGCAGAAAAGAGGCAGTCCAGAAAGTTTTTAGAGTGTAGGGAGGACATCTTTTTGTCAACAGCTGTTGAGTGAGCCTATTAGAGAAGGGACTATGTTAGACCTGTTGTTTGCAAATAGAGATGGGCTGGTGGGAGATGTGGTGTTTGAATGCCATCTGGGGCACCGTGATCTGTGGGAGATATTGGGGTACACAGGACAGAGAGCACTACAGATTTAATTAGCATAGCCAGTTTGACAACCAAGATGCTTTGGCAAGAACAAACAGAGCTTTGAAGATTACAAGAAGATTGAATCAAACTCTGCAAGCAAGAGATGTTGTAAAATGTATAAGTTTGTTTGTGTGATGTTTAACCCAATCATTGTAGTAAAAAATTACTAGCCTTCCTAGAATAGTATATAAGATATGTAGCTCACAGTAAAAATCCGAATTCTGATCATGAATCAGTCTTCCCGTCTCTCTCTCAATTGTCGATAGTGATCATGAAATAATAGAGTTTTCAATATTTGGTGAAATAAGGAGGAGCATCAATAAAACGTTCACACTGGACTTCCGGAGGACAGACTTTGGCCTATTTAGGAGACTTATTCAGAGAGTTCCTTGGGAAGCAGCCCTTAAAAACAAAGGAGTCCAGGAAAGGTGGGCATGTTTCAAAACAGAGATCTTGAGGGCACAGGAACAGACTACCTCTGTGTGCCGAAAGATGACAAGGCAAATGTCCAGCCTGGATGGGCAAGGAGCATTTGAAAGAACTTAGGAATAAAAAGAAGATATATAATCTTTGGAAGGAGGGTCAGGTCTCTCAGGAAATATTTAAGGGGGTTGCTAGGGCATGTAGAAAAAAATTAGAGAGGGTCCTAGGGTGACTTTATGATGCTTGTATCCCCAATTGTCTGTTCTCTTTATGTTGGATATTGTGTTCTGTGCCTTTAAGACTGGTTCTGAGAGCGAAATGGGGAGAAGAAGCACGCAGTTTGTTTTGAGAAACTGCTCGGACTCCTCCGCATTCTGACTCCTGGACTGTGTTCGTCTGAAGCATGGACAGACAGAGGGACAGAGATTTCCTGTGCTTTTAGTTAGTTTTAGCTAGCAGAGGCAGAGAAGCTCCCTGGACTGTTTTTTCTCTTTTTCTTGGGACTGTTTAACCCTGCTCTGGACTGAAAAACCCAGAAGAGCACCAGGAGCGCACACCTGTGGGCCACAGGGGCCCAGGACGGCATTTTCCAGTCCCAGAGGAACTGATAAGAGACTGAGCGAGCCAAGCTACGCCCACAGCAAGGACTTCCTCAATTTCTCTCTTCAGAGAGTGTTGGGGAAGATGAAACAGGAAAGCCTTATAAATATGACTGCTTATTTTTAGAGAATATGAAACATATAAGTGAAATAGAGTTGAAGGCAAGTTTCGATGTCTAAGATGACAAGCTTTAGTTACTGAACAACTAGAAAACAATGGTATGACCATCCAAAAGTAATCCCCCGTTGATGAAACAATGCCTTTCTCCTTACTGAAAGTCTAAGGGTCAAAACAGACCCCACTAGCTCAGCAAGAAGGGTCCAAAGAGTAGTTTTTAGGGTTTAAAATATAACACTGTATAGTAATGTAGTGATTCTTATAAGTTGTATGTAAATGCTATAAGATTTGTGTCTTGTACTGGACTGGTTGGTGTAAATTAGAATATTCAGTATAGAAGAAGATTTAATGTATTGTAACAGGAACTTCTCTCTTCTTCCTCTTCTCTTGCTCCTCTTCTTCTTCGCTCTCTCTCAGACCTGTTCTGCGCTGCAGCTGGCAGCTCGTATCAGGGCCCCTTCACCCATGCCCTATGCAATAAACTGCATGCTCCAAAACTAGGCTTGACTCCAGAGATCTCTCGTCTCCATCCATCCCAACCGACCCTCGCTCCCACAAGAGAGGTTTAGTTGTTTCATGCTATTAATTTTTTATGCTTGTGGGCACTTTGTTTGTTAAATAAATAGCATTTTCCACTTTTCTCTAAGGAGATTTTTTTTCCCAGACCAGTTGGGGGAGGGGTCGTTTGGGCTTGCTTTTCCAGAGGGACCTCATTTGGAGGTTTCCTCCCAAATTTGCCCTAAACCAGGACACTCAGTTAGAACTTAATTTAGCAACTTTTGTAAAGGATAATAATAAATGTTTTTACAAATATATTAATGGTAAAAGGAAGGGTAAGAACAACCTCGGTTCTCTTTTAGATACAGGAGGGAACTTAGTAACTGCAGATGAGGAGAAGACGAAAGTGCTTAATTCCTTCTTTGCCTTAGTCTTTAGTGGGAAGACGGCTTGTCCTCAGGACAACTGTCCTCCTGGGTTGGTAGATGGTGTCAGGGAGCAGAATGGTCCCCCTGTTATCCAGGAGGAAGCAGTCACAGTACTGCTGAGTCGCTTGAATGTTCATAAATCTATAGGACCAGACGGGATCCATCCCAGGGTGATGAGGGAGCTGGCAGATGAGTTTGCAAAGCCACTCTCCATCATTTACCAACAGTCCTGGCTCACTGATGAGGTGTCAGATGACTGGAACCTGGCCACTGTGACGCCCATTCACAAGAAGGGTAGAAAGGAGGATCCTGGAAATTATAGGCCAGTCAGTCTGACCTCAGTACCCAGTAAGGTTATGGAACAGTTTATTTTGTTGAGTGCCATCACGCAGCACTTACAGAATGGCCAGGGTATCAGACCCAGCCAGCATGGGTTTAGGAGGGGCAGGTCGTGTTTGACCAAACTGATCTCCTTTTATAACCAGGTGACCCTCCTGGTGGATGCAGGAAAGGCTGTGGATATCTTTTTGGACTTCAGCAAGGCCTTTGACACTGTCTCCCACAGCATACTCCTGGAAAAGCTGGCAGCCCACGGCTTGGACAGGAGCACTCTTTGCTGGGTTAGGAACTGGCTGGATGGCCAGGCCCAGAGAGTGGTGGTGAACGGTGCTGCATCCAGCTGGCGGCCAGTCACACGTGGTGTTCCTCAGGGGTCTGTGCTGGAGTCAGTTCTGTTCGATATTTTTATTGATGACATGGATGAGGGTATTGAGTCTTTCATTAGTAAATTTCCAGATGACACTAAGCTGGGAGCATGTGTCGATCTGTTGGAAGGTAGGAGGGGTCTGCAGAGAGACCTGGAATGGTTGGATGGATGGGCAGAATCCAACAATATGAGGTTTAACAAGTCCAAGTGCCGAGTTCTGCACTTTGGCCACAACAACCCCCTGCAACATTACAGGCTGGGGACGGTGTGGCTGGACAGTGCACAGGCAGAAAGGGACCTGGGGCTACTGGTTGACAGCCAACTGAACATAAGCCAGCAGTGTGCCCTGGTGGCCAAGAAGGCAAATGGCATCCTGGCCTGGATCAGGAATAGTGTGGCCAGCAAGACCAGGGAGGTCATTCTTCCTCTGTACTCGACACTGGTGAGGCTGCACCTTGAGTACTGTGTCCATTTCTGGGCCCCTCAGTCTAGGAAGGGTGTTGAGATGCTTGAGCACGTCCAGAGGAGGGCAACAAGGCTGGTGAGGAGCTTGGAACATAAGCCCTATGAGGAATGGCTGAGGGAGCTGGGGTTGTTTAGCTTGGAGAGAAGGAGACTCAGAGGTGACCTTATCACTCTCTACAACTTCCTGAAAGGTGGTTGTAGTCAGGTGGGGGTTGGTGTCTTTCTCCAGGCAGCAACTGACATAACAAGAGGACACAGTCTTAAGCTGCACCAAGGGAAGTATAGGTTGAATATTAGGAAAAAGTTTTTTATGGAAAGAGTGATAAAGTACTGGAATGGTTTGCCCAGGGATGTGGTGGAGTCACCATCCCTGGATGTGTTTAAAAAAAGGCTTGATGTGGCACTCGGTGCCATGGTTTAGTGGAGGTGTTAGGGCATGGATTGAATTCAATGATCTTGAAGGTCTCTTCCAACCTAGTGATTCTGTGAAAGAAAGCATTAAGTACCTCAGCCTTTTCCTCAGCCTTGGTGAGTGTTCTTGTCAGCATCCCATAAAAGATGGAGATTTTCCTTGGCTCTCCTTTGGTTGTTAATGCGTTTATAAAAACACTTTTTATTGTCTTTTACGAAAGTAGCCAGATTGAGATCTAGCTGGGCTTTCACCTTTCTAATTCCCTTTTTGCATGACAATGACATCCTTGTATTCTTCCTGAGTTGCCTGTCCCTTCTTCCAATGGTCATAATTTCTCTTTTTTTTCTGTGTCCCAGAGAAAGCTCCCTGTTCAGCCATGCTAGTCTTCTTCCCCAATGGCTTGTTTTACGGCTGTTGTGGGTTGACACTGGCCAGATGCCACTCACAAAAGCTGCTCACTTACTCCCCTCTGCAGTTGGACAGAGGAGAGGAAATTTTACAAAAGGTTCATGGGGTAAGATAAGGACTGGGAGAGATCACTCGCCAATTACCATTACAGGCAAACCAGGCTTGAATTAGAGATATGAAGTGAATTTATTACTAACAAAATCAGAGCAGGATAATGAGAAGTAAAATAAGACCTTAAAAACAACTTCCCCCTACCCCTCCCTCCTTCCAGCTCTACGTCCTACCCCAGCAGTGCCAGGAGACAGGTAATGGGGGTTGTTTTCAGTTCATCACCCATGGCTTCTCCCACTGCTCAGGGAGAGGAGACGTTCCCCTGCTGCACTGTGGGGTCCCTCCCACAGGAGACAGTTCTCTGCGAACTTCTCCAACATGAGTCCAACTCATGAGCAACTGTCCCCCTCAAACTGCTGCAGCATGGGTCACTCTTCCACATGGTGCAGTCTTTCAAGGACAAGCTGCTCCAGCATGGGTGCAGAACCCCTCTCTCCACCGGGTCTCCCACACGATCATAGCTTCCTCTCAGGCATCCACCTGCTTCAGCATGGGGCTCCTCCATGGGCTGCAGGTGGATCTCTGCATCCCCCATGGATCTCCGTGGGCTCTAGGGAGACAGCCTGCTTCACCATGGTCCTCACCACAGGATGCAGAGGAATTGGCTCTGGCACCTGGAGCACCTCTTCCCACTCCTTCTCCACTGACCTTAGTGTCTGCATAGCTGTTCCTCTCACATGTTCTCACTCAGCTCTTCTCTGGCCTCAGTTAAAACTGTCACCACTTTTGTTTTGATTTCTTCTAAATATGTTATCACAGAGGCATTACTACCATTTCTAATTGGCCCAGCCCTGGCCAGCAGCACGTCCATCTTTTGGAGCCACCAGGGATTGGCTCTGCCAGACGTGGTGGAAGCTTCTAGCAGTGTCCTGGGGTGACTTTGTGATGCTAAATTGTATTCCCATTTGTCTGTTTAGCCCAGAAATGAGTTTTGAACCTTTAAAACTAGATCTAAAAGTGAAGGGGGGGAGAGGGAGAAGCAGTAAAATATCTGAGGTGGTTGTATTTGAAAACATAGAGATAAGAGCTTTCAGCTTTCTCTTCAGCACAGACTGTGTTGTCTGCAGCACAGACAGTGAGAGAGAGCTCTCCTTTGCTTTTAGTTAGTTTTTAGCTAGCTGAGGCAGAGAAGTTCCCCAGACTGTAGCTTTTGTTTTTTTTGGAACTGATTGACCCTACTCTGGACTGAAGAACCCAGAAAAACACCGGGAGCTCACACCTGTGCCCCACCCGGGCCCAGGATATTGTATTCCAGCAGCGGAGGGGCTGATAAAAGACTAAGTGAGCCAAGCAACCCCTCACAAAAAAAACTTTCTGAATTTTACCATCTCTTCAGAAGAGCGAGAGGTTTTATTGTTTAATATTATTCAATTTTTATGCTTATGAATACTTTGCTTATTAAATAAACAGTTTTTTCCCCTTTTCTCCAAAGAAATCTTTTTCCTGAACCAGTTGGGGGAGGGGTCGCTTGAATTTACTTTCTAGAAGGACCCCATTCAGAAGTTTCCTCCCAAATTTGCCCTAAACCAGGACAAATACATTTTTTGGCACCCAATGTGGGGCTCAAGAAAATAAAAAACCCCCTATACTAATTACATTTTAGTTGTACTAACTCTATATTAAAGTAAAGCAGTCAGTAGCTATGTTGCTTAAATTCATAATGTCTCTCTAAGTAGAAGCCTTCATGTGTCTCTAGTCTGTAAGCTTTTTTTAAGTTTTAATACCTTTCTGGTCCCTAAGCTTATTTTCTTATCCAAAGATAGCTCAAATATTATCCCTAACACATAGTTTTTACAATAAAGGAGCACGGATTAGAATAACTATTGTACTAAGTTTAGTAATAATAATTTATAAGGAATTTACAAAGGTAC
The DNA here is from genome assembly GCA_910950805.1 of Acrocephalus scirpaceus scirpaceus. Classification (NCBI taxonomy): domain Eukaryota; kingdom Metazoa; phylum Chordata; class Aves; order Passeriformes; family Sylviidae; genus Acrocephalus; species Acrocephalus scirpaceus. The sequence continues at coordinate 6,660,972 of OU383795.1, read as the reverse complement.
TAAAGTCTGTTCAAAATATATATAGTTTATAGTTTCCTCTTCCTACCCTGTGTCCCAATTTCAATAGCATGTTTTAGGAGTTTATTGGTAATTGCATCCAATTTGTTAGAAAAAGAGCAAAAGATGAGGTTTTTCAGCCTTTCCTTTCCTTCTCCTTTAAATCTATTACATCACTTTTAAAAAAGATTCAATTTCCCCTAAATGTTAAAGAAACCACCTTCCTAGTATTTAATCTAGTAAGCTTCCACTATATAGTTTGCAGCTTGTCTAGAGTGAGGGCTAAGATGTCCAGAAGAACTGATAAGACCCCTAACCCAAGAGCAGACACAGGTGTGGAAAATCTTAAGTGGTATAGAAAATAATATAGGCCAAACTCTAAAAGAATTTTCTAACCCTATAGCTTCAGACTTTCCATGTAAACAAATTCAAGACCCAGCTGAGGTGGGGAAATACTTAAAAGAGAAATGCCATAATAACTCTAAAGAGACAAAGCTCATTACAATAAACTGGGCTCTGGCATATGCTTATCGCATGCTGCTAAATACTATAAGGCAACCAATAGAGACAGGGGGGAAGGGAAATAAATCAGCAACTACCCCAATCACTCAAGCTGCAACCAACACCCCAATTACTCAAGTTATAGTTAATCCAAACAATAAGCCTAAGGCACTGGCAGTTGCCGCAAAAAAAAAAAAAAGCACACAACCAAAACCAATCAGCCAATAGACAATAATAATCTAAAGAAAAAAACCCTCAAAATCAGCTCCTAACACAAAATCAAAAGTCAAAGCAACTGACATAAAATCAAAAGTCACTATTGAGTCCTTTTCCCTAAAAACCTTCATAGCCTAAAAAAAGATTACACTCAATGGCCTAATGAATCTATAGTCAGTTAGTCTGTCTTTAAGATGCTACAAGTGAGGCTAAAATTCTAAACAGTACTAAAACAAGGCATTTGGGATCCCTATCACATAATCCAATTATCAACCAAAAATAATGAAGGGGACTAACCCTCACAGTCTCTGGGCATGGTTCTTAAAAAGTGTAGCACAAAGATATCTGTATACAAACAATTTTTATATGCAACAAACCCAATAGAAAACGAAAGAACAAAGAATTCAACACTTAAAATAACAGTATCAGAGATTGTCTTCTCAAATAACCTAACAACTAAAAATCCAAACTTAATACCATGTACATCCATGATGTAGCAAAAACTTGTACAACTTAAGCCACAAAAATACACTTCTACTTTAAGAATAATACAGTAAAATGACAAGAGACCATGCTTAATATAGCAAAAAAGCTCTGAGCATATACAGATGGAGTACATAACCCAACACATGCAAGAATCGCAGCTGTAAAAACACGTCTACAAAAATTAAAAAATAAAATAGAAAAAAATCACAAAAAAACTCAAAAAAAAGATTAAAAAGAACCTTATCCAAATCTCAGCAATACAGATCAGAAGTTCTAGTATCAAACACAGATGTTCCCCAGAAAAAGAGAGAAGGTACACCCCACGAGCTAAGCTGTAGTTCTTCCTGTGTGATTATAAAGAAAACATGAGGTAAGATAAAAAATCTACTACTACTCTGGCACGAAGGGGGCTTAAATTAAAGGACAACAAAACTCAGAGGAAGTTCCACCAAAAAATAAGCAGCTCCAGTAGCCCGTAGCCAAACTGCCAAATATAATGATGATAACATGTCCGATCCCCTTAAAAGAACCTCCAAAACATATGCCCAGAAAAAGAAAGAAAACCAAACTTAAAAAGGTCCTGTCTCTAACCAGGTGGAAGCTAAAGAAAACCATATTTTTGTAAACTATATAGATTCATTAGCCTAACACATCAAAACCACAAAAATATAAAGCCTTAGTCAACACTAGTGCACTAGTGCACATTAATCCCATCAAGATGTGGGGGCAGAATCTATTTCTATTACTGACATAACAAAAAGATCACAAAATTTTACTTTAGTAGAAGTTAATATAAGTCTGACTAAAAAGTAAAAAACCCACCCTATTGTGACTGGCCCAGAAGCCCCATGCATTTTAAGCATAAACTTCCTCCAAAACAGGTATTTCAAAGACCCAAAAAGTCTCAAGTGAGCGTTTAAGATAGCGACTATAAAGACAAAAAGCATCAAGCAATTAAACACCTTGCCTAAACTATCAAGAAACCCATCAGCAATAAAACTTCTGAAAGGAGAACAATGAGTACCAATTGCCACTTCAACAATGCATCACCAACAATACAGAACAACTCAAAATACTATAATTCCCATCCACAAAATAATCCATAAACTAAAGAGCCAAGGGGTAGTCAACAAAACCCACACACCCTTCAACAGTCCCATTTAGCCTATGTGCAAATCTAAAAGAAAATAAAAATTAACTATAAACTATTGTGCCTTAAATGAAGTAACTCTACCACCGAGTGCTGCTGTGCCAAACATATTGGAGATCCAATACAAGCTAGAGTCCAAAGCAGCAAAGTAGTATGCCACTATTAACATTGCCAATACATTTTTCTCCATTCCTTTGGCAGCAGAATGCAAGCCTCAGTTTGCCTTCACATGGAGGGGAGTGCAATACACCTAAAACCAATTGCCCCAAAAGTAGAAGCACAATCCTACCATCTGCCATGGACTGATTTAGACTACACTAGAAAAAAGTAAAGCTCCAAAACATCTACAATACATTAATAACATCACTGTGTGAAAAACACAACAAAAGTATTTAAGAGAAAAAATCATCCAAATTCTCCTAAAAGCCAATTTCACCATCAAAAAAACCACAAAGTTAAAAAACCTAGTCAAAAGATCCAATTCCTAAGAATAAAATAGCAAAATAAATGACATCAAATTCCCATCAATGTCATCAATAAGATCACATCTCCACCAACCAACAAAAAAGAAACACAAGCTTTCCAAAGTGCCATAAGCTTTTAGAGAATGCATATTCCTAAATACAGCTAAATTATAAGCCCTCTCTACCTAGTTACCCACAAGAACACTTTCCAATAAGGCCCTGAACAACAACAAGCCTTTGCCCAAATCAAGCAAAAAATCACTCATACAATAACCCTTAGCCCAGTCAGGACAAGACCAAATTGTGCTGGTTTTGCATTGACTGACATTTAGTGGGTAGGGAAGAAGCCACCCACAGGAATGATTTTCTAAGAGAAGCTGCTAACAGCTTCCTCCATGCCTGACAAAACCAATCAGTGACTAGTTTTGAATATTGACACCTTGTTAAACCAATAAAAAGCCGAATATGCCTCTGTGAAAATACATGTTAAAAATCAAACAAACCCTGGGAAAGGTCTCTTTTTCTTCTGGCCTGGGAACAGGCAACAGGCCAGCCTGGCCCCCTCCGTGCAGCCAGGCTGGGCCAGGCAGACCCTGCTGAGGGGCTGGACCCCTTCCTGGGGAGCCCACCAAGCCCCACCTGGGCCAGGCCCCAGCAGCTGTTAACATCTTGCTGTCAGGCCGGTTCCCTCCCCCCCAGTGCGGTGAAGCTGACCTGCGGCTGGAATTAAATTCAGTACGGAACTAAGACCAGCCATGCAGCCAGAGCAGCTGCTGCCATTCTGGCTGGGCCCCTGAGATCCTAGCACAGCCCCCAGCGTGGCCTGAAATCCATCATTGTGACTGCTTTGGCCACCGCAGACCATCTTGACCATCTACAGGCCCTGGGCAAGATATTAACTCTTATTGCACAGATGAAACTTGCAAAGCACTAATCCTCCCTCAGGTGAGAGAAAAAGACAGAGTGAAGACATGTAGACAAACAACATAAAGACACCAAGGTCAGTGAAGGAGGAGTCAAGTCCCAGATGGGAAGACAATGAGGAGATGCCTTAGTCTTAGGCTGAAATTCTTTTGCAAGGCCATGGTGATGGACTGTTGATACAAAATATCCCTTTAATTCATAAAAACAATATGGGGAGATGAAGTGTTCAAACTGGAGATATGAGCAAAGGCATTTGTGCTAAAGCAAGTAAATGCTGAAGTAGCTGTGATTGCATAAGAAGCTTGAACAGAGAGGAAGATGAGTGATGAAGACCATTTGCCCCCAGGGAGAGAAGATCTCTGTTCCCAGAGATAAAAATGATCTGAGAGATAGATGAAGAGAACCTTTGCTTTGAACAGCTCATCCTTAAGATAGTACCCTGTGAGTTTGACATGGCCCATGAACGCAGCTGTGGGAAGGCTGCATGAGATAGGAGGGACTTCACGAATGCAGATTTCCAGGCGGCTGCTTTTCGTGAGAATTTAAGCCACGAGAGAACTGTTTTCTTGTGAAGAAGTCTCTATGACATGGCAAAAGAGACTCCTCTCCCTAAGTGAACTGATGAAAGACTCTTTTAGAGGTGGTCAACTGACCTAAGTCCCAAGTTTTGTCTCTGTACATTGTCAGTGGGGAAGAAAAGAAGGTTGTAGGGGGAGGAGAAGTGTTCTGAAGGTTTTATTGACTTTTATTTTTTTTTCCTTTTTTTTTAGTTCTGTTAATAAAGTGTTCTTTATACCTTTAAAGTTTGAGCCTGTTTTGCTCTTCTCCTAATCCTATTTCACAGCAGAAAAAGAGTAAATAAGTCTAGTGGGTGCTTAACCTACCACTGTATTTGGTGCGTTGGCCGGGAAATGAAAAATTGAACCAAAACCACCACACTAAATTGGTGTTTCCGCCCGGAAAAAACGTACTCTACTCTGCAGCCAGGAGCCATAGTCTATCCTAAAGCCTTTAACAAAAGGTGCCTAGTAAAACTCAAAACCAACCACTAAGATTTTAGAGTCAAAGCTACAGAAAGTCTAAAGCCAACTACACTCCAACAGAGAAGGAAATTTTAACAGCTTATAAAAAAGTCCAAGCTGCCTCAAAAATAAGCACTAAAACACAACTCCTGGCACTCCGACTACCAGTGCTAGGGTGGATGTTCAAAGCAAAGATTCACTCTACCCACCATGCCACATGGAGCAAGTAAATTGCTCCCATATTAAAAAACTAAATTGCCCTGAGATTTCAAAAATAATTACAAATTAGCCTAAAAGTAGAAACTTAATCTCATAAATGAAAAAAAACAAGAATAAGTAACATGTACTAAAAAAGCTCCACCATACAACCAACTGCCAACAAAAAAAAGATACACTCTTTTCACTAATAATTCTTATCACATTGTAAAGATGAAATGAAAGTAAAAACCAGCCATATAGAGTCCAACACAACAAATCGCAAAAACTATTAAAAAAGAAAGTAAATCAAGCCAAATTACTAAATGTTGTATTACATTGCAACAGAGTTCATCGTGTCCAGGGAGAGTGCAGCTGCCAGTGTCGGGCATGAGAACAAATGAGACGGGTCTCCATTTTATTAAGCTCAAGAATCCATTTATTACCCCCGGGGACAGGGAGGGAGACAAAGATGAAAGACGAGGCAAAGGCAGGGTGGTGGAGTTTTTATAGGGTATCGCAGAGGTGGAGTTTAGGGTTTGGGTCAAGGGAGGAGTTAACACAAGAATGTTAAAATCAAATTCCCGCCTCCTTAGAGCGGGAGCACTCCACAACTAAACTCAAAGCTATTCAATTAGCCCTGAACATTGCTAAAAGAAAGAAGTAGCCAAAGCTCTACCTCTACACTAATTCATAAATAGTAGCCAATACTCTATAGAAATGGCTTGAAAATATTTAAAAAGCTGATTAGTAACATAAAAGAAAACCAATTTAAGCTACTAAAAAGTAAAAAGACATCGTTACCCAAGTAAAAAAAAACTATCTATAAAAGTCTATCATATAAATGCCTATGTCCCCAAGAGTCAAGCTAATAAAGAACATCAAAACAAGCAGGTAGATCAAGCTACAGATAAAAGTGTCAAAGATAGACTTAAATTAGCAACACAAAAGAAAATTGTTCCTAACTCAATGGGCCCATGATGCTTCAAGTCATCAAAATAAAAATACCACCTATAAATAAGCACAAAACCAAAAAGTAAATTTAACCATAAACAATATTTCTCAAGTTATCCATAACTGTAAGACGTGCTACAATCAAGCAAGCCAAGCAATTAAAACCCCTATAGTATAATAAGCAGTAGTCCAAATATAAATATAAAGAAGCCTAGCAAATTAATTACATCACACTGCCCCAAACACGCCATGTACTCACAACAGTAAAGGCTACCACTAAATAGTTAAAGACCTACCCTGTGCCTCACGTTACAGCCCATAACACCATCCTAAGCCTTAAAAAGCAAATCCTTTAGAAGCATAGTACCCCTAAAAAAATTAAGTCAGACAACAAAACTCATTTCAAAAACAGCCTTATCAACACCTAGGCTAGGGAACATAGCATTAAGTGTACCATATCCCCTACCATGCACCAACTACAAGCAAAATAAAAAAGTACAATAAACTATTTAAAACCACCTTAAAAGCATTAAGTAGGAGATCTTTCAAAAACTGAAAGCAACATCTAACAAAAGCCACCTAATTAGTTAACACCCAAAGGTCCACCAACTGAGCAGGCCCTGCCCAATCTAAGCCCCTACATACAATAGACAGAAACAAAATCCTAATAGGACATGTCAAAAATTTGTTTAAAAAACAATTTAAATCAATTCTGCCTCAAATACAGACAAACCCATCCACAGAGTTGTCTTTGCTCAAAAACCAAGTTACACATAGATAATGCAAAAAAAAAATAAAACAACACAATACGTACCTCAGAAAAATCTGATTGTTAAGTAAAAATCATATATAAATATCACTATTTACTAAATGTCACTACCATTATCTATATATTGCTATATACTATGTATATGCATAAATATATATATGTATAGAGTTAAAATATATATTAATTTTAGTAATAAGCTAACGATATGAAGATAAGGGATAGAATGCCCTGGAGTAACTTTATGATGCTAAATTGTATCCCCATTCATCTATTCAGCCCAAAAATAAGTTTTACACCTTTAAGACTAAATCTAAAAGTAAAAGAAGATAAAAAGAAAAGCAGTAAAATGTCTGAGGCAATTGTATTCAAAAACATAGAAATAAGAGCTTTCAGCTTTCTCTTCAACACAAACTGTGTTATCTTCAACACGGACAGCAAAAGAGAACTCTCCTTTGCTTTTAGTCAGGTTTTTTTTTGCTAGCTAAAGCAAAGAAGTTCCCCAAACTATAGCTTTTCTTTTTCTTAGAACTGATCAACCCTACTCTAGACTAAAGAACAAAAAAACACTGGGACCTAACATCTGTGGCCCACCCGGGCCCAGGACACTGTATTCCAATGCCAGAGACTAATAAAAGACTAAGCAAACCAAGCAAACCTTCACGAAAAAGACTTTCTAAATTTTTTCATCTCTTCAAAACAGCAAAAAGTTTTATTATTTAATATTATTCATTTTTTATGCTTGTGAATACTCTGCTTATTAAATAGTTTTTTCCACTTTTCTCCAAAGAAATCTTTTTCCTGAACCAATTAAGAGAGAAGCCGCTTAAATTTACTTTCTAAAAAGACCCCATTCAAAAGTTTCCTCCAAAATTTGCCCTAAACCAAGACAAGAAGCTTCTCACAGAAGCCACCTCTGTGGCCCCCCCACTACCAAAAACCAGGCCATGCAAAACCAATACAGCTACTCAGGGTGTGGAGGATGTAGAGGAGTTGGGAATGGAGTTGAGCTTAGAAAGAAGGATGGGAGAAGGTGCTTTTAAGTTTTGTCTTTGTTTCCCACTACCTGAATTAAGTTTTAATTTGCAGTAAATTATTTTTTCCCAAGTCATATGTTTTTCCAGTGATGGAAATTGAAAAGTGATATCCCTGTTTTTATCTTGACCCATGAGCTTTTCCATCTTCTTTTCTCACCCTGTCCTGTTGAGGGGAGAGAGTGAAAGAGCAGCTGAGTGGACGTCTGGCAGTCAGTCAAGGTCAATCCACCAAAGTTACTAAATAAAATTTGTGGTTCTGTAAAAAATAGCTGCAAGGTAGCTTGTGGAGCACAGAAATGGCAGCAATGCTATGGTCATATGCCAGCCCAAGCACATGGTCATTGTTATAAAAAATGTTCCCTGCAACACCAGAGTATGGTGATAAGTGATACAGCAAACAGAAAAAGCTAACAGTGGGCACTAACCAGCTCTGGACTCTATTACACAGTAAAGTAAGCAAGCCTCATGACCAACACAGGAGCCTGCCAATTAACAACTGAACAACTCTAAATGCAGTCTAATATGTTCTTATCAAACTTGTCATTATCTTAAACCCTATGTTAAGGACTATGGTGGGTTGATCCCAGCCAACAGCCAAATACCCACACAGCTGCTCACTCACTGCTCTCTCCCACAGGATGGAGAAAAAAATAGAAGGAAGGCAAGAAGAGTTATGGATGAGATAATGGCAATTAAATAGGAAGAGCATACAAGTAAAAGAAAAAAGAGGAATTAATTCACTACTTCCCATTGGCAGGCAGATGTTTAGCCACTTCCTGGGAAGCAGGGCCTCAGTATGCATATAAGATGCTTAGGAAGACAAATGCCATAACCACAAATATCTCCCCTCACCTCCTTTTCCTGAGCTTTCATTGCTGAGCCCAATGTTGTATGGTATGGAATAAAATTCAATTTCAGGTCAGCTGTCCTAGCAGTGTCTCCTCCCAACCCTTTGCCCACCTCTGGCCTACTCACTGGTAAGAGGGCAGGGGACAGTGGGAAAGAGAAAGCCTTGATGCTGTGCAGCCTCTTCTCAGCAATAACAAAAACACTGGTGTGTTATCAGCACTTTTACTCACAAATACAAAGCACAGCACCATATGGGCTGCTATGAATAAAATGAGCCCCATCCCAACCAGACACTTTACAATCCCTGATTGGACAAAGCTGAACAGGAAAAGTATTATGATATTTAAATTATCATAGGTATTGTAAGTTAGGTTCTGCTCTCACTAGGCTGGATTCTGCTCCATCGCTGACTTTATTCAGATGGAAAACACTTTTACAAATTTTGACCATAATATTTGAACTTGATCTTAATTTTCTTATATTGGAAAAATTTCTAGGGTGAGATCTAGATAAGACTTCTTAGGCACATCAAACTAAAGCTTTGTAACATGTAAAAAGAAAAAAGCATTTTAAGGTAGGATGATAAGCATGCCTAGACCTCCCAGAGACACAGTGAAACATAATTTTGAAGGTCCCCTCTTAGCCCTCCACCTGTGCTTGATAAGGATTCATTTGAGGCAGCCAACGGGAACTCCTATGTTCTGTGGAGAAAGACTGTCTATCAGCTCCTTGTTCAAGATGGGAGTTTTCTGTGGATTTCCATTCTGCTAATCATGCACAGTTACAGAAAAGAAAAACTGCTGTTAAAAAATAGCATATTAATATGCATGTCAAGACAAAGCCTTTAGGCCTCAATTTTCTAAATATAATTCATAATGTGTATGAAACTATTGCCACAGAGAACAAGATTATAGTTCTAGACAGACTACACATGGGGGATCAGTACAGATTTATAAAACTCACTGAAGTGTTAGTAGTTTGCTTTCTGTTTTGAAGACTCAGAGCCAAATAATCCATATTCCTGGATTGCATCTTCCAGTTTTTATGAACTATGCCTCATGTAAAATAAATGTTATGAGAATGAAAACAACTGTTAAATGTCCCATGTGAAAGATACTTTAATTAATCACTGCAAGAAATATTTGAGAGAAAACGGCATAGCAATTAAAAGCACTACACAGTGCATTATTTTATTTTAAAGTATGCATAGAATATAGCTGTCTGAACCAAGTGATTGTGTCAGCTCCAGGAAAGGTACAGGCAAATTCTTACAGGTGAACATAAAGAGGCAGATGTTTCCTCCTCTAAATTATGGAGCTATTTTATCTATGTGACATCATATCAATGAATTGCAAACCAATTTTGCTAGGAGATGCTCTGAAAGGAGATGAGGGCATGATTTTTTTTTTAAGATTAGCTTGAGAGATATTCTTTCGAAAAGAAAATAAGTTTTTGTCTTCTAGTTTCTTGGGAGAAGGTGATAATGGTGGTATTTTATCACGACCAATCAGTTAAGCACTGTTAAAAATCGTTCTTGTTTAGAAAGTTTAATGATATTGTATTTGATTAATTCCATATTTTCACAGGATGTTAGAAATTCAACAAAAGGCTAATGTTATGGGTTAACACAGTTTGGTTTTAGTTAAAGAGGAATATGGAATATTGCCCTGTAAGGACCTTGGAATTGTTTTGGAAAGGACAAGGACCTATCAGAAGCCAATTCTTAGCTACTGGCATATGGTTTGACCACTGAGAAAGCTGAATGCGACTTTTGGTAATACCCATATAAAGCTGAGACTCTGTCCGAGCCGGCCCTTTTCCTTCCGGATTTCCAGCAGGTAACACCGCTCTGTTGGAGCAGCCCAGGCCGGCCAGGCCCCGCCGCTCCACCCTGTTAGGCGGGGGAGCCGGCCCGAGGCCTGGCCGGGCTCCATCAGCTCCTGGAGGGGGAGGGGGAGGCCGCAGCTTAACATCAGCTAATTTTAAAGCCTACCCCGGAGCCCCCGAGCCGGCCGAGCTGGGAGGGATGTCCGCCGGGCCCCCTGATAACACCTATGTGCCCAGTTGGGCCAAGTCCGCCCCGATTGTCACCGAGGGGTGGGCAGAGCCCCCCCCCCCCTCCTCCGGTGACTCCCGGGCAGAGAGGAAAGGAGGGGGGGAACCCCAGTCGCTCTGAGATCTCTCCGCTGAAGAGGCTGCTGCCCATCAGAGATCACATGACCACCGCAGGCCTGGGCAGATTTAACCCTTTCCTAGCAAAATGAAGCTTCGAAGGCTTAACCCTTCCCTGAGAGAGAGAAGAAAGGGACAGAGTGAATGTAGAAAAAACACTTAAACCACTACACTGAATTTGGCCAACAGAGACAGGTGAACGTGAAACCACTACAGTCCCATGTAGAAATTCCACAAAACTGAAGGTACTTAGTATCATGAATGATAGAGCTCAAGCAGCCAAATTCTTCCTTCCTTTTGCATCCTAAAAATGCTGAAATCAAAGAAAATGTTTTATTCTGTGAAATTATACATCTGTCAAGATGGACCCAGTTGTGTTTCTTTTGCAGTCAGTGGGAGTTTACCATTCCCTTTTGAGTGGGCTATATTAAACCCTCTATCACTGACTTTTGAATAGAAACCAAGAACCTGAACCTGAAACATTCCCTCTGGTTAGCAGATCCACTGAAATCAGTGTTACAAAGCTGGATGAATTAGCTTCAAATTTCTAGAACATCAAAATATACTTGGAGCAGCAGAAGAAAAACCTGAAATTAATCATAGGATGCAGTGTCTTTTTTTTTAAGATCCAAAGAAAACAGAAATCCTTGAAATGGAAAGTTAGCTGTCCAGATGGAAGCTTATATGTGCAATTCAAAAATATATTTTGTAATATCACTTTAGCAAGATCCATATAGATATCTAGCAGATAACTCATCATTAATAGTAAGTAGTATTTCTTACCTGTTCCCTATGGCTACTATATTTGCTTAAACAGATATAATAAAAAAACCTCAATGTATTACTAAAAAGTTTTATTGAGGCAGTTTAGACACTGGCTTTTCATTTTCTTAAGTAATTGTAAATCCATTTTTTTCATAAACAAGAACATAGATATGATTTAAAGTTAAATTATATTAATAAATAAAATCATAATATCAGATGACTGGAGCAATTTTAGAGAAAAAAACCCTCTGTATATAGGTTTTGTTTTGCACTATGCTGTATTCTGTATCAGTAGAAAAAAGGTTATAGCATAATGAGGCCATGCAAATGAAGTCATCAAAAGTATAGTGAAGGAGTGGATTAAATATGGCCATCAGTATAATGACCAAGGAGTGGAGAATTTAAATGTTTAATGCTTGCATGATTGAGTTCATTTTTCTGTCATCTTTTTGAATGAGTAGATTGAGACTGTTGAAAGACCAGAATGAGATCTCTGTTTTGGATCAAAAGTTTTACCAACATTCTTTAACAGACTGTTCAGATATACCTTTCTAGTCTACACTGATGCTTTTTTGGGACTACCTAAAAACAGAATGTAATAAGTATAATAGATAAATTCGTGTGGATTTAAGCTACTAATAAAAAGTTACCCGAGAATGCCTCTAAGATTCCAAAGTTCCCAAACACATTTACAACTGTAACAACAAGGCAGAGCAAGAAGATGGCCCGGCCATTAAGGGTGGACCCTCACTTCACAGCTCTTCAACATCCGATACCTATCTTGGTAGAGATCCTGGACGATCAAGATCACCCCTCCCAAGATGAACTTCGGAAAAAAAAAAACCATCAAGGAACCTCTTCATGCAGACAGGACTCTTTTGGAAACAAAGCATATTTGGACTTTCAACAGGCTTAGCCTTAGGGTAAAAAAACTGTATAAAACCCACGGGCTGAAACATAGCAGTGTGGCAGAATTCGGAGGGTACTTTTGTACCGCCTCTCTGTCCACCCAGCATTCGATCGATGTTGTTTCTTTTTATTGTGGCTTTATTTCGGTGTTGAAATTGTGTTAAATAAATTTTGTTATTTTATTTTGAATTGGCCTCTGACCATTTATAACAGATTTGGTGCCGTGACTCGGATACAATTTGGCTGCGGAGGAATCCCTTTGCACGGGGGGCGCCCTGCCGGTTTTTCGGTGGCCCGGCAAAGCAGGAAAATCCTTCGCACCTATTGTATTACGAACCCAAAAATTAGATAAAAGCGCCACAATAAAAAGGGAAAGGTCCTGGATCCAAGGAATAGCAGAGAACCCGGGAAAAGACAGGGAAAGGTCTTTTCGGAGCCGCGGCAACAATTTTTCACTCATAAAATATTCTCCGTGCACGAAGATCTCCAAGCAGGAAAATTGCTGTAAGTACTGCCTGGTTGAGTGGGTGTGATTGAGTGGGTGAATGAGACGTGGCCTGGCCACGAAACGAGAGTGGACCTGAAAAGCCGCATTTCCAAATTTCCCGCGAGGGGTTTGGTCGGCTGACGGGGAAGCGAATCGGGAAACCTCGTTCACTCATCAAAGCCCAGATTCAGGGGAGTCTGGGGGAATCGATCACAGGAAGCAAAAAGAGGAAGGATACGTTCCTTTTGGGTTCAGGAAATTGGTAAACTCTTTTTGCTACGGGCTGGTAAGCCCAGGACGCAAACCGAAGATTCTTTCCTCAGACGAACAGACCCCCGGTTCAGCTCACCGGACGGGTAAGTAGGCCGAACGATTCGGGACCCGGTTTGCAAATTGTAACAGTCAGGGAGAGGATCCCTGCTCTTAGCCAGAGCTAAGGCTAAGAAAGAATTTAGTATTTCGATCCATTACCAAAAGGTAAAGTTTTTTTTGTTTTTTTTTTAAAAAAAAAATGGGGCAAGGAAAGAGTAAACATCAGAAAGAATCAGAGAAAAGGCATGCTCTCAGAAAAGGAAAAGGTACCTTCGAAATCCCACCAGAAAGTCCACTGGGATGGATCTTAGAGCATTGGGAAAAGTGCCCCTCTTTGAAAGGTAAGTCAAAAGAAAAAATGACTTATTACTGTATCAAAGTTTGGGGGGGTAAGGAAATAAAAAAACATGTGATCTGGCCAATATTCGGCACATTTGAAAAGTGGATATGTAGGATTCTTTGCAGCTATGTAGAAAGAAAAAAATCAGTAACCTGCGAAGAAAGAGAGTATGCTCAGGTATGGTTAGAAGCCAGAGCAGGACTGTTTGCACTAAGAACTCAGAGGGAAACTTCAGAAAAAAAGGATGAATGAGATCCACTAGAATTTCTCCCTCCCTTTGTATCAGCAACCCCCTTTGTTCCTCCGGGACCTGTTAACCAGCCTGTGCCTGCCTTGGGTCCTTTGCAGGGGGCTCAGTTCATAGGACCGGGTCAAGCCACATCCCTCCCTCCCTTTAATCTCTGGGGAACGTCCCAACTGCCTGCCCCGCTCCTATCCCTGCCTCCAGAAAGAACCCCAGATCAGGAACTCCCTCCCATACCTTTAGATGCACCATCAAAATGGGTAGCGCCGTCTCCACAAATTCCAGGGGCGCAGTACCCGCAAGCGGCAGAACTACAAGTCCCGAAAGCCTCCTCGCAGACTCCGCCTTTCCCACAGCCACAAGAAGCAGTTTCCCCCTGGGAAAAAGCCCCAATTTCTCAGCTACTTGTTCCCCCGCAGCCCACGGGAGCCGGAAAAACAGCTCCAGCAGGTTCTCCTCCAGCTAGCAGGACTCGGAGAAGGGCCAAGCTCATGAGTGAAGGGGGGAGTGAAAATGAGGAGGACAAACATAACCTCTTCCCTTTACGGGAAATCCCTACCGCACCCGGAGTTATCGGATTCGTAAATGTTCCACTTAACACAGGAGATGTGAGAGCTTTTAAGAAAGAAATGGGGCGATTATTAGATGACCCATTTGGAGTAGCAGAAAGGCTAGAGGACTTTCTGGGAAGTAGCATATACACCTTTGAGGACCTTATGTCCATCTTAAGGACACTATTCAACCCCGAAGAAAGAGATTTAATCCGACAGGCTGGGATCCGAGACTGGGATCGCCGTAACCCCCAAAGTACACCCGGAGACCTAAAATGGCCTAGCCAAAACCTGGGATGGAGTTCCCAGACTGAGGAAGGTAGACGGAACATGATAGACCTCAGGAATATAATTATCCAGGGAATACGGGAGGCGGTGCCGAGGGGACAAAATATTAGTCGGGTGTTTAGGGAATGCCAAAGAAAAGATGAATCTCCCTCAGATTGGCTGGACCGACTCCGGAAAAGCCTACAGGTATATTCTGGAACAGACCCTAATTCCCCTATTGGAGAAGTGTTGTTAAAAACCCAATTTGTTGCAAAGTCTTGAGAGGACATAAGAAAAAAATTAGAAAAAATAGAAAACTAGCAAGACAAGAACTTACAAGAATTACTAAGGGAAGCTCAGAAGGTATACATGAGGAGAGACGAGGAAAATCAAAAAATACAGGCCAAAGTTCTTGTTGAAGCTGTGAGAGAAGTACAAAAGCAAGAGAAGAGCTGAGAACAGGTAGGAACAACACAGAGAAAAATGGACCGGCCAAATAAGAACCCAAGGCCAAGAGGAGAACTCCCAGAGTGTTATTATTGCAAAAAGAAAGGTCACCTAAAAAGAGATTGTAGAAAAAGAATAAATGATGAGAAAATTTTTCAGGAAGATTAGGGGTGTCAAGGGCTTTTTATTTTGGGGACCAGAACATCAAATGAGCCCTTGGTAAAGCTAAAAATAGGTCCCCAAAAAGAAGTGGTAACATTTTTAGTAGATACAGGGGCAGAGAGAAGCACAGTACAGAGACTGCCCAAGGGCTGTTTAAAAAGTGAGGATAAAGTAACAATAGTTGGGGCAAAGGGAGATCCATTCAGAGTATCAATAATTAAAGATGTAGAGATTGAATCAGATAGTAAATTTTGCATAGGGAATTTGCTTCTGGTAGAAGAAGCAGACTATAATTTGTTAGGTAGAGACATGATTATAGCACTAGGGATAAATCTGATGGTAAAAGATTCACAATTAGTAGTAAGCCTATACAAACTGACTACTGAAGATGAAGACAAAATTAATCAAAAGGTTTGGTGCTCTCAAGGAGAAGTGGGGAGATTGGCAATGGAGCCAATTTCAATTGAAATAGAAAAGCCTGAAGAACCTATTAGAATTAAACAATACCCCATATCAGTGGAAGGGAGGAGGGGACTAAAACAAGTAATTGACAATCTAATTGAAAAAGGGACTTTGGAGCCTTGTATGTCAAGGCACAACACTCCCATCCTGGCAGTAAAAAAAGCCGATAGAAGCTATAGGTTAGTTCAAGATCTCCGAGCAGTGAATGAAAGAACAAAAACAAAGTTCCCTGTAGTAGCCAATCCTTATACCCTGCTGAATAGGGTATCTCCAGAAGATGTTTATTACAGTGTAATTGATCTTAAGGATGCGTTTTATGCGTGCCCTCTGGCCGAAGGGAGCCGAGATTATTTTGCATTTCAATGGGAAGATCCTGAAACAAACAGAAAGCAGCAGCTTAGGTGGACATCTCTGCCTCAGGGATTTGTAGATTCTCCTAACCTTTTTGGTCAGGCTCTTGAACAATTACTAAGTCAATTCATACCGGTTGAAGGAGCCAAGTTATTGCAATATGTTGATGACTTACTGATAGCAGGCCAGAGAGAGGATCAAGTAAGAGAATGTACAATTTTGTTACTGAATTTCCTAGCAGAAAAGGGATTAAAGGTTTCAAAATCAAAATTACAGTTTGTTGAACCCGAAGTAAGATACCTTGGACACTGGATTTCAAAAGGTAAGAAGAAACTAGACCCTGAGAGGGTTGCTGGAATTGTAGCGCTGCCCCCTCCCAGGACAAAAAGGGAGATCAGACAGTTGTTAGGATTGTTGGGATATTGCAGACAATAGATCGAAGGATACAGTGAAAAGGTAAAATTTCTTTATGAAAGACTAAACACAGATAGAGTAAAATGGACAGAAAAAGATGAAGCTGAGTTTAAGAGGTTGAAAGAAGCACTGATAACTGCTCCTGTTTTAAGTTTGCCAGATGTAAAAAGGCAGTTTCAGTTATTTGTAGATGTCAGCAATCACACTGCTTATGGTGTTCTAACTCAGGACTGGGCAGGGACCAAAAAACCTGTAGGATATGTCTCTAAACTTTTGGATCCGGTAAGTAGAGGATGGCCCACATGCCTACAATCCATCGTGGCTGTAGCGTTGTTAGTAGAAGAAGCCAAAAAGGTAACATTTGGGGCCCCCCTAGTGGTTTATTCACCACATAATGTGAGGAGCATTCTGCAACAAAAAGCAGATAAATGGCTCACCGACGCCAGACTCCTAAAGTATGAGGCTATCCTGGTACACTCACATGGTTTAGAACTCAAGACAACAGCTGCTCAGAATCCAGCCCAGTTCCTGTTCGGAGAAGCACTGGAAAAAACTGTTCACGACTGTACAGAAATGGTAGAACTGCAAACCAAGGTAAGACCAGACTTAAGAGAAGAAGAATTGGAAGAGGGAGAAAAATAGTTTGTAGATAGATCAGCGAGAGTATTAGAAGGTAAAAGAAAATCAAGATATGCCATAGTAGATGGAAAATCAGGGGAAGTGGTAGAATCAGGACCCCTGAATGCAAGCTGGTCTGCCCAAGCCTGTGAGTTATATGCAGTACTAAGGGCACTCAGGAGATTAAAAGGGAAGAGAGGCACTATTTTTACAGATTCAAAATATGCTTATGGAATTGCACACACTTTTGGTAAAATATGAGAAGAAAGAGGTCTAATTAACACCCGAGGACGGGGATTAATTCATGGGGAAATAATAAAACAAATTTTAGAGGCGATTAGGGGACCTGAAGAAATCTCTATTGTCCACGTCAGAGGACATCAGGTGGGTATGCAATTCCAGACCAGGGGAAATAATCTGGCTGACAAAGAGGCAAAGAGGGCAGCATTGCTCACAATAAGTATCCCTGAGGCTGAGAGAGAAGAACTTCAGGAATATCCCCCATGCCCCTCTCAGAAAGAAATCGAGGAGTTTAAAAAGATAGGGGGTAAACTAGAGGAGGGGAGGTAGAAATTACCTGATAGAAGGGAGTTGGTATCAAAGGAATATACTAGGAAAATTCTGAAAAGATTGCATCAGCAAACGCACTGGGGAGCCCAGGCTCTAGCAGAACAATTTTTGAAATTCTTCGGATGTAAGGGGATTTATGAATTAGCCAAACAGGAGGTGCATGGGTGTATGGTTTGCCAGAGGATTAATCGAGCTACCTACAGACAAACAGCTTTAGGGGGACGCCCAGTTGCCTATCGCCCGTTTGAAAGAATCCAAGTGGACTTCACTGATTTACCTAAAGTGGGGAGATATAAATTTTTATTAGTAATAGTGGACAAATTAACTCACTGAGTAGAAGCCTTCCCTAAGGCAAGAGCTACTGCCCAGACAGTATCAAAAGTATTGCTAAAAGAAATTATCCCTCGCTATGAGATAATAGATCATATCGATTCTGATCAGGGAACACATTTCACCTCCAAAATTATCAAACAGACTACAGAAGCTCTAGGAATTCGATAGCAATACCACACCCCTTGGCACCCCCAAAGCTCTGGGCAAGTGGAAAGAATGAACCAAACGTTAAAGACTCAACTGTCCAAATTAATGATAGAAACAAAGATGTCTTGGGTGAAATGTCTTCCTTTAGCTCTTTTGAACATAAGAACTATGCCTCATTCAAAAACGGGGTTGTCACCGTTTGAAATGCTCTATGGAATGCCTTATAAACATGGAATGCCTGTGGGACACCCTCAAATAGAGGATACCCAGATTCAACCATACCTAATTGCCATAAATAAGAATTTACAAGATCTACGAAAACAAGGGCTCATTTCTCAAAGTACCCCTTTGGGGTTTGCAATACACAAAATAAATCCGGGTGATAAAGTCTTAGTAAAAACCTGGAAAAATATACCTCTGGCACCTCACTGGGAAGGTCCCTTCACTGTTCTTCTCACCACAGATACAGCAATTAGGACGACAGAAAAAGGGTGGACCCACGCTTCGAGAGTGAAGAAGGTAGACTCACAATACACTACTCAGAAATAGAGAGTGACCTCATCACCTAGAGAGCTGAAAGTCAGGTTGCAACGACACCGATGAATGAGGGGGATCAGATAAGGTGTGAAAGACCAGATTGTGAATGTTTTCCCTTTGTTCACTTCAAGTGTGTATATTGTAAATTGATTTGGGCTGTTCACTGCAAAGGGGGGCGTAGGCCAAAAGGATTATGTACCAACTGTTTAGAAAAAGAACAAAAAGAGACTAGCCATTTCTTAGTAATTGCCACTAACTTGAGTCTACTAGAGTTAGATTCTCCAGAATGGTATTATATATATAAAAAGGGGACAAAAGGGCAATTGGACGCTAAAGTTGAAGTGCTCAAAGTCGAGTGCAGAAAGACAATCAAAGTACCTTGCTGGTCCGATACAATCAGGTTGTCCCGGTGGAGTGCCTTTAAAAAAAGGTTTGCAGCTCGGACTGACAGGACTCCAGAAGCATATGCCTGCTGCCGAGAAGATGGATTACCCCGCCGCGGGCTGCTACCCCGTGGGCGAAGGGAAAGGCAGAGGCATGTTGTGATAGAAAGTCCTCGTAGTCCTGAGCCGAGGGACAGGGGGACCCCCCTCCAAGAGCCCACAGAGGCTGACCCTCAGGAAGAGATGTGAACTATAGTTAAACATGGCACCAGAGAGAACCTGAAGTATCAAGAGCATTATGATTGTCCCAAAGATAAGGGAAAAAGGTATTATTTCTTTTATGACACTCAATACTAAATTTTGTGAATCAGACAAAGGGGTAGAATGCCACGACTCAAAGGCAATTACTAAGGAAGGGCAATCCAACACACACAAATTTATCTGGGTAAATAAAAAGGTGGGGGACTGTAATAAGTATAATAGATAAATTCGTGTGGATTTAAGCTACTAATAAAAAGTTACCCGAGAATGCCTCCAAGATTCCAAAGTTCCCAAACACATTTACAACTGTAACAACAAGGCAGAGCAAGAAGATGGCCCGGCCATTAAGGGTGGACCCTCACTTCACAGCTCTTCAACATCCGATACCGATCTTGGTAGAGATCCTGGACGATCAAGATCACCCCTCCCAAGATGAACTTCGGAAAAAAAAAAACCATCAAGGAACCTCTTCATGCAGACAGGACTCTTTTGGAAACAAAGCATATTTGGACTTTCAACAGGCTTAGCCTTAGGGTAAAAAAACTGTATAAAACCCACGGGCTGAAACATAGCAGTGTGGCAGAATTCGGAGGGTACTTTTGTACCGCCTCTCTGTCCACCCAGCATTCGATCGATGTTGTTTCTTTTTATTGTGGCTTTATTTCGGTGTTGAAATTGTGTTAAATAAATTTTGTTATTTTATTTTGAATTGGCCTCTGACCATTTATAACACAGAAGCCAGACAAAATTAAGAGAATAAAAAGCAGTTATATTTATTGAGGGGCCTTCAGGTACATTTAGGGCAGATGAAGCCCCCCCCCCCCCCCCGGGGGTACACCCAAAAAATGGACAATGGGTTACAGGTTTTCATAATTTTATAAGTTTGGTTAATTTGCACATTGGGGGTTAATCTTCCAATTACAGCTTCAGGTAATGAAGTAATTTACCCCAAGTTTGCTCCTCCCCAACTCACTTTTGTTTACTTTTCTCAGAGCCTGAGACAGTAAGGTGTCCTTGATTCCCAGGCCTAGAGAGGAATTGTTTTGTCTGACCAAAATGGGAAAGCAGTAGCTAACACTCTATTGTGGAGTTTAGAGTTATACAATAAAGAATTGCAGGATTACAAATGTATGAAAAATATAAAAGCTAAAAACCTAAGGCATCAACATTAGTTTACCTTCATTTTTAAAATAAATAGTGGTCCCCACTATTATATATGGAGGAGAGGGATAACCCCCATATTCTGTGTTTTCAATGAGTGGCCTTTTTGCCCTGCTGCACTATCTCAATGGCAGCTCCTCATGTCTCAGCCATGATGGAAGCTTAGAGTACAATAGAAACACAGCAACAATATGAATTGCAGTACATGTATATCTTACTGCATGGTCTTTCTCCCTGAAATCAATGTGGTCTAAAAATACTCTCTGCTCTAAATCCCTTTACTACTGAGGTACTCTTGAAAAAACACTACACTTACAAAATAAAAATCTAAACCTCAAACAGAAAATTCTTCTTGTGAAGTGTTTTGCTTCTGTTTGCAAATTCACTATATTTTTTGAAATATATTAGTCTCATTTAATGATATAAAGTGCAACACCATGTTAAGAACAATGGTATTTTACTTATAGTGCATTATCTTGTTGCTTAAAACAAAAATCAGGAAAAATGTAGGCACTCTAAATAATGAATACATATAGTTGACTTGTTTTAAGACAATTTAAAAGGAGAAACACTCTGGAATGAGTTGCCTGTTTTAAGTACATATTATATTATTGGCTTTTTGCAAATATTAAAATGAATGCTATATGTATAATGTTGAAAAACTTTGCTGTATTAATATAGTTTCTTTTATTTCGGCTACTGACAAAACTTAGAAATAGTAGTGTAATATAGCTCAGAGAATGGTAAAGATAATCAGAAAATTCTTCACATTCTTGGATTATTTTATGTGGATGAAGATGGCAGTGACGGACACCAGAGCTGCAGGAGAAGAATTTATTGACCCTCTGGGATCACGTTGGAGCCACAAGGAGTAATAAAATGTTGAATTGATCTGCAAGATGGAATAGGGGCAGGTTGGGGGGGGTTGAAACCAAGAGAACATCTAATTCAAAGGAATGTTTGAATAATGCATAAGAGTCTATGAATATGCAATATGCTGATGCATTTAAAGAAATGTTTTCTGAGTTAGTGCCATGCTCTTGGCTGAATGCCAAGCATCCGGCCGTATTTTGCTTTTCTGTCTCCTAATTGTTTTTTTATTAAATTTTTTTAAATTTTACCAAGAAAGTGAACCTCATTTTTTTACATTGCCTCCTAACAGTTTGCTAACAAACAGAACAGCAACAAACAGAAAAATAACAGTAAATAACTGCTAGATACCAAACTGCTGAATCTCACAAACCTCACAGGAAGAAAGAGACCTGAAATGCTGGAAATACCCTTCTCAAGATAGCACCTGCCAGAGGCCGGCATGTGGCTTGAAAGACAAAGGAAAGATGACATCACACCCCTTCCAAGATGGTGCCCTCCAGGAGACCGCATGGCCCCAGGGACAAAGACACAAGATGGTGGCAACCCATACTGGAAAGGCAGGAGCCTACAGCACAGTTCTAGTGGCAGATGAAGACTTGCTGGCCCGTATGGAGGTCCATACTGCTGCCTGCTTGTGAAAAATGAAGCCCACTCCTCAGTTGAATTTTTAAAAATTTAGTAAAGGACAATAGGGGACAAAATCAATAAAGCAAAAGTCACAGCACTGGGTGCATAGCCATAGCCAGAGGCA
This sequence comes from Acrocephalus scirpaceus scirpaceus, assembly GCA_910950805.1. Classification (NCBI taxonomy): domain Eukaryota; kingdom Metazoa; phylum Chordata; class Aves; order Passeriformes; family Sylviidae; genus Acrocephalus; species Acrocephalus scirpaceus. Next base: position 6,638,894 of record OU383795.1, on the reverse strand, counting down.
CACCAGCTAACAATAGCAACCCTTCTTATATACCCTTTCTATTGCATCAGTCAAATACATATTCATAAATGATTATACATATTCAAACATTTCCCCAAACAAGTTTGGATGTTCCAGGAACTTTTTAGCATGGCCCCTGCTCTGATCCACCCTTTTAGAGCATGTACAGTAATCTTGCTTGTGGTTTTGAGGGTCATGTGTCAACCCCCCACAATGGCCCCCTGTTCTGTGGTTTCAGCAGGTGACAGTTGTTGATAGTCAAAGTGTCAGTGGCAGGGGTCCCCATCACGCCCGTTCCTCAAATGTTATCTGACCACACAGACGGTTTAGTTATTTCTGTTATTCCAAGTTAACCACAATTACTCTAAATCAACATCAGCTAGTTCACAAATATGTCTGAGTTATTTTAATTATTGCCAGTAACCCACAAAAATAAAAACATTAGTTATTATTTCATAACTATAGCTACTTCTGAAAAAAGTTAACATTATATTATAATGCATAACTGTGCTGGTTTGAAAGCAAAACCAGTGAAAGACTCCAAGTCAGAAACACAATTTAATATGAGGAAAAGAAAAGAAAGAAAAGAAATAAAAGAAAGTAAAATAAAATAAAAGTAATAGTACAAAAACCCCACTGACAGAGTCAGAATACAACCTGACACCCTGTTAGGGTGGTAGCGGCAGTCCAGATGAGGTGGTCTTGTCAAAGCAGTGATTCCTGTAGAAACGTCTGGTAGCTCTTGTCTCCTCTGGGAGTCCAGTGGGTAAAAGCTGCCTGTGCTGTCTCAGACCCTGGATTATATCCAGGTGGGAATGCTTGGCTCTTCCCCCTGGGCTGAACGTCTCACAATGGGATGATCTCATTCTGAGTCATGCAATGGGTCCTTGATGGCCCATTAAACAGAGATAACTCCCTCCGGGGGTTAACTCCCGGAGGGAGTTATCTATGAGTCATGTGGCAAGGCATTGTTAGGCTTATTAACAGAAGATAAGGAAAACACTGCCCCACCTGGCTTCCAATGGCTCATGGGGATAGAATACATACTTTGGGCACAATTTACATTGTAACCTAGGACAATAACACATAGCATCCATTTTAATATTTGTATAAGCCAAAACTATAATATGTGTTTATCACACTGCTGCTTCCTCCCACTGTTTGCTGGGCTCTGCTGCTGCTGTGCTCTGCACTGCAACTGTGGTGGAGGGGGAAGGACTGGTCTGTTGGCACTGGCATGGAGTGACCTGACCCCAGGAACTCACTTTTCTCCCTCTGTTATAAATTAATCAGCCAATATAATAATTAAAGGAATTTATTAAATAATCAAAGTAAAATTGGAAAAGCCACAAGCAAAACAGCGCCAAGCCAGGCAATCAGTGCAGGGTGAACCGGGTTCGGACTCTACAACTCCGTACCCCTGTAGTTCATGAAATACCATTTTCACAGGGTCCTTTTTATGCTATTTTCAGACTTCACAGGATACCGGGGGGTCTTCTTGCTTCCTCTCATTGATCTTGTCCTTTTTTTCGCATATTAATGCATGTTCTTTTCTTGTAGCCTCTTCTGACGAAAGTTTTCCTGGAATACCCTTATCGCTGGAATCCTGTTAGATGATAATCCCCTCGAATATCTTTTTCTGGTGACGAATACTTATCATTAATGCATATCGCTAGGGTTTCGTGAGACGAAAAATCCTCCGGAATACTCTTTTTTGGAGACAGAAATCTATCCCTGGTAGCTGAATACCTTTCCCCTTATCACCTGGTGCATACTGCTCTTCCCCATCACTCAGCTTCCATTACAAGACACTGTAGTTTTAGTCCTTAGCACGAATTTATTCTATATCATATATTACACCTCGATGCTGGCAGAGTGTGCAAAGTTCACTTTGAAACACTTTCTAATTGCGAAATGCAGTCTTTACAAGTGGTCACAGTTTCAAACCCAAAAAAACAACCACCTTTGAAGCAGAGCTCCTGCCTTCAGCAAAAGCTGCCGTGAAAAGGGGAACCTCGGCTTCTCTAGTCTTCTCTTCTGGAGCAGGGGCTGATTGATCTGGGCTGGCTTGCTGGAGCAGGGCCACCCGTGGCAAGAGGCAGGCACCTTTGGAATTCACCCTATGGCAGCTCAAAAACACTATCTGCAGTCTCTCTGAGACAAGGAAAAAAACCCCACACAAAACTTAAAAGAAAACCCAAAGAGGGAGAAACTTCTGCTTAAGCAAAGACCAAACAGCCACAGAGCAAATACCACGAGACAAAAGGGGGCAAGTTGCATGCTCAAGCAGACTTTAAAAGCACCCACAAAACCACTCCCCTAACCTCGTGATTCTGTTCCTGGGTGCATCGCTCATCCTTAGAGAGACAGTAACAATTTTGGGCAGAGATAAACATGGAATACAATAGCGTTTTGGGTTGCCCAAAATAATAGGGTTATTTTTTATTGTTGCAGCTTGATAAAATGAAATTATATCAGCTTTTTGAAAAGAATGAATATCAAATATTTGCTTACAAGTGAACCTTGCTAAGAAAAAAAGAAAAAATACACTGAAATAATAAATGGAATGGATATTGAATTTTTTTTTTAACTTAGAGCGTGATTCAGTAAATTGATGTTAATTGGCTTTATGGTTGTTATTTTATAGAAATACTTTTTTTTAATTTTATTTGACAAATACTGCAGCTTTAAGAAAGAAAGACTGAATTGTCTTAACAAGGAAGATGAAGGCTGTGTGTTGCTTACAAGAGAATAACTACCTTCCAGATCTCTTAAATCCACAATATATGAAGTGCAGGTCCTGAGTGGCCTTTGTTTTCAATGTATTTTGCAAGATTTTGGGGGTTTTTTTCCCTCCATCAAATATGTCAAAATAATTTCCAGATCTCTATTACTGGTATTTTTCCTTGATTTTTGAGTTTCTGTGAAAAGCAGGCAGCTGAAACCATGTCTTCAGATGAAGGGGGAGGGACAGGAGGAAAATGTATATACATACAGTGTGCCATTGTCTGTAAATTGGCATATGACAGCAAGCCAGGAGAAACCCTCAGTATTCATTTGCATGCTAAAGAATGTTCAGGAAAAAAATCAAAGGATTTAGACCTGACATTCGTTATTCAGTTCACAGGCTTCATGAAGGAAAGTTTATTTTCCATTCATATATGAAAAATCTTCTGAAATAAATAAAGGCTATCTTAGCATTAACAGTAAATACATATCTTTCCAGTATTTCTTATGAATTTATCTTATATGCTTACTAAACAGATGTTTGCTGCCAAATTAGTGTATTTTTCTCCTCAACAATTAAAAAAAAAAAAACTATCACACTTATTATGTAGCATTTGTAAAATGTCTACTTAATTCCAAAATTTTGCTTTCTATAAATAAAATTATAGCTTGTGTTTTTAAAACAAGTAAAAACTTTTTTGAAAGAAGCTATAAATAAATACATAAGAAAGATTTTTATATCTTTCTATCTTTATGTACACAGGTATATTTTTCTACCTAGTGTATGCATCAAGTAGTATTTCTCATGCAGTGTGAAAAAACACAAGCAGCTGTTACATGTGAGTTTGCATGTAGTGAATTTATAACATAGCACTAGTTTATTTTCATCATCTAATAGGTTCATAAAATATTTTGATGATGCTTGGAATTCAAGTATTGATAGCTGGTACTGTTAAAAAATCCTAAGCTAATAAAATTTAAAATAAACTAAGCCTCCTCTTTTAATGAAAGCTAGTACAATGCATTGACTTGTCACTAATTGTTGTGGTTTGACACTGGCCCAATGCCAGGCACCCATGAGAGTCGCTCGCTCACTCTATCCTGCTACAGCTGGGCAGAGGAGAGGGAAAAAAATTAATGAAGGCTTCATGAGTGAGATAAGGACCAGGAGAAAACACTTCAAGGGCAAAACAGGCTCAGCCTAAGGTTGCAAAGTGAATTTATTACTAACATAACCAGAGGAGGATAATGAGAAGTAAAATAAGCCCTTAAAATACCATTTCCCTCAGCCCCTCCCTCCTTCTCACCGACAACACACGG